>JAFBJR010000504.1:3337429-3672715 GCA_016785285.1 Brachirus orientalis | reverse complement strand
TTGTCATTATGGGGTGTTGTGTGTAGAATTTTTAGGGAAAAAAATGAATTGAATCCATTTTGGAATAAGGCTGTAACATAACACAATGTGGAAAAAGTGAAGCGCTGTGAATACTTTCCGGATGCACTGTATAAGATGAGAGAAAATTACTTTTTCTATGTAGGAAAACCATGAGTTCTTGAGTCTTTTATTAATCATATTGAACATTAAAAAACTGATGGTTTATGTTTCAGTGGAAACTGAACTGCCCCTGTAAGGAGCAGGCCAAGCAGACCTTCCTCATTATTATTACATACAGAATAAAATATGATGACTACTAGCTGCAGGGGAAATATTTGTGTTTTTGTTCTTTATAAGTTTTAAGTGTGTTTGTGCTGTGAAACTGCTATGTGCGTATTCTCTGTCATTGTAACCACTTAAGGCAACCACTTATGGGTTTTAATCAGCATAGTAAACATGGTTTTACAAGAGATTATTTGACAGTCAGTAGTTCAGGCAAAACTGCCTGAACTTCCAGCTGCAATTTATCAATTTGTTATTGTGAAAATAAACGGTGTCTTTTCTATAAACAAGGAATATGAAGACACCACCTTAAGCTTTAGGGAACTATAATGTGCATTTCAATATTTCCTTGATCAAACAAAATATTCATTTGTTACAGCTCTATATAAATTCTTGCCTTTGCAGCAAGAAGACCCGGATTCGCAACCCGGGTCAGAACAATGGCCTTTCTGCATGGAGTTTGCATGTTCTCCCCATGTGTGCGTGGGTTTTCTCCAGGTTCTACAGGCTTCTTCCCACAGTCAAAAAACATGCAGATTTGGAGATTAGGCCAAATGGACACTCTAAATTGCCCGTAGGTGTGAATGCAAAAGTGGATGGTTGTCTGTCTCTGTCTCGATGGACTGGCGACCTGTCCAGGGTGTCCACTGCCTTTCGCCCTATGTCTGCTGGGATTAGCAACAGTGCCCCCTGCAACCCTCATATGGAGGATAAAGCAGTAAAAGATAAGTGAGTGCGTGAGTGAGCTCTATATAACACTCACTGTAAAGTTTGGGTACATCTCACGATCAATTGTTTGGCGTACTGACAACATCCCAGTTGATTGATCAAGGCTGAAAACGCCCACTGGATCCTCGTTGTAACCAGGTCCACTGAAAGTATAGTACACATTCTGGGTTGCTGCAGAATCAGACACAATCTGCAACAGAAATGAATTGCAATAGTGGTAAAAATATGCCTTTAAATTCTTGAAATGGTATTTAAAATACATGAAATCAGCTTTTCTTTTAATAAGAAATTACATTGCAAATAGGATAGTTTTTTTAAATGAAAACCAGCTCAGTTCAATACAACCTTATCCCAATGCACAGAATTAGAAATATAGAATTATAGAAAAATAGAATTGTGTATTGTTTCAATCTCCAATCATAGCTACTGCTACCCTGTGTGACCTGTTTCAACTTTCAATATGAATCATTTGGGGGAAAAAAAATTAGTTACTGCATAAAATCACCTGAAAATAATATAATTAAGAGGTGTGTCAGACTGCGAATGTGAATCACATTGTCTGGTAAACAAAAAAAGGTGAGAATGGAACAGTGGGAATAAAAGAAAAGAAAACTCAAAAGTCAAGCTGTACGAATCTGATGTACGATATACTACTTTACAACTGTAAAATAAGTTAATATTTACCACACTGTCTACTGATTATATTTTACTTGTTATTGGACAGTTTATCCTGTAGGTGGTGCATTATGCCTACGATAGTTGGGGGGTCCCTCTGGCTGGGATATGAATCAGGAAGTCAGGAGACTGCCAGAACATCTTCCATTTGTTAAGATTTCTCCTTATAATATAACGTAACTGACAATAATGACAAAAGTAAAACAAAAATCAGACATCCTTATAACTATATTTATTCCTAACTCTGCTATATGCTTAATTAAAGCAATCCTATGAAATTTAAATTGTCATGCCTAGTATCCCTCAGTAATAAGTAGGTGGTGTGGATTTCAATAAAATTAAATTCCCAACAAAACAGTTAAAAAAGATATTTAATTCTATTTTGTGCCAAACACTAACCTACAGAAACTCTCATTTAGAAAATTTCTCTCAGACTTGTATGATTTTCTGGTTACTAACATCAGCTATCACTGGTTACTAACATCAGCTATCATTTAGTTTACGAAAACAAAACTTAAATTCAGTGTGTTCCTCTTATTATTTGACACTCTAATGAAAATGAAAGATGCCATGGACCTACTCAAGCTTTCAAAGAAAAAATTACCACTGTCTTATTTCATCTTAATTTTACTTTATTATCATTCATTCATTATATGATTAATGTCTCTGCCCTTTGCCCTACACTACTTTACCTTATATTAATTTAATATCTTACTTTTATCTATACAGTTGCACCTGTGTCTTCTTTGTTCAACAGTATCCTGGTTTCCATTAAAATGTATTACAATGTTTTATGAAAAAACAGGTCACCATAGAAGGAGGATAAGAAAGAAGCCACAACATAAAGACATAAGAGAGTCATGCAAGATGAAAAGTCTTGTGATCCAAATGTGTGTTGTTGCTGTCATCTATTATTGTTCTATTATATGCCTCATGCACTAAGTGGAAAAATGTGGTTTCCATAACAGTCGACATACTGTACATTTTACCTCCTCTCATCTGCCATTTCTGCCATTTTTCCCATGCAGTGAAATGATAAGGGTGCGTTAATGTAGGTGATTTCTTAAACATTCATTTGTAAATTGCTGAATCTACACCAAATTTTCCACCCCAAGTTTTTTTTATTGCAAGTTTTTTTAATTCCTTTTGCGTAAAAGTGCATAAATACAAACAAGCTGATGGAAACCCATGTGTTATTCATTTCTGTAAACCTCAAAAAATGTGTGCTCAAGTTTCTGAACCATAATAGAGTTATGTGTTTGTGTCCTAAGACGTGCATATCAACATTTTAATTGCTTGTGGGTAGTTTTAGCTGTAGTTTTGAGCACAGCACATTGACAGGGTGAGAAAGCAAGGTAAATGTGGCGTCTCAACTTCTTTTTAATAAAAAAACACATCAGAATGTACAGGTGTACAGCAAACAAGAGTAAATATTTTACTCTGTGCTGAATGTACACATTCCTCGTGGTTTGCAGAAATGTAACTGAAAATGTCCATAAAAATAAGGTGATAGAAATCACCTGCTGTCCTGTCATATGTAATGTGTACATGCAAATATCCGTTTTGTTTCCCCTCCGCAATCCTCTGACTCATTTTAGTGACACTACTGTAGCTTGTACTAACGTTACCTTTTCAATATCTTTGGGGAAAGGCCCCTTGCCGTTCTCTAAGATGTTGAAGGGTGGAGGACTCCACCTTCTCTTGGAACGCCTCAAGAAGCCCTGCTGTTTGCTCTTTTACAAGCAAACAAACAGAAAAAAAAGAAAAGTCCATTACCACTGTGCACCAGTTACAGTAATTCATAATAGTAACCTCCGAATATGGTCCTTTTACCTTTGGCTCCTCCAGTGGACTGTGGATAAGGTGAACTTTCATCTCACTTGTCTGTCCACTGCCGTCCTGCACCCGCACAGAAAATGTCCGCCCGCCGGTTCCCACGTACACTTCAGTCACAGGCACAATCGCTCCATTTGTCTTTATTTTGAAACTGCGGTCCGACATAGTCATTTGTAGTGTTTTTTTGTCGCAGTTGGCGGTTCCAACTAAACACCGAGAGAGAAGTATGCAATAAAATGGTAAAATAAAATAAAAAGAAAGAACTTGAGGGTGCATTCAAAGTGCGTTAACAGTAACGGGTGGAGGGGGGAACGAAAAATAGTTAATAGTACCTTTTGCGACTTCATATTCGGGCTGAATTGTTTGTGGCACAGCCATATATAGCGAGTCCGGGATATAACACGATTCCACACGGAGCAGGATCTGTAGCACACAGTGTGTTAGTTTCAGACGCATTTATTACCGTATTAAAGGGTTTACTAACAGCAAAACATACCAGACCTGTAGTGTAGTTGTGCCGTTTGGTTCACCCCTTAAATAAGCCATAAAGTACAGACATCGCTGATGTCTTAAAATACAACGCATGTAAAAGAAAGTTACCTACCAACACTGAGCAAACGGTGAAAATGAAAACATTCGCCATTTCTGAAAACTTCTCACTTCCCGCTTCTCTCCAGAAAGTCGAACTTTAGGCGACGGTGAATCCTCCAAAGATGAAGGCTACACCTGCATATGCGGTACGGAAAGAGACGTTAGTGCTGCATTGACTCATAGCACGGTCACACCTTCGGCTGCCCCACCCAGACTGTCACTGCCCAAGGCGAGGCACCTTGGCTTGGCTGCTGTGCTCGGTGTTGAGCTGCTCTCCTTCTTAACTCGTCAATTCCTGTCAAGTTTGCATTTATACAGTATTTGTAGGTCGTGTTGTGTGTGCCAGCAGGAGGCAGACTTGGCTAAGTCTTCTGCAGGGAAAGGCAACTTTGCAATTATTTCTAAGATTGGCAAGACATCAAAACAAACAGTGGCAATATGAGGCCTGTCATGAAAGAGTTAGTGTAGTGTGTTGTTCCATATGAGATGCACATGTGCACCTAAATCACTACACTTTAAACCGACAGACTGCTGCCTGTGTTAAAAAAGGGCAGGTGCTTCTGAAGCAGAGTGACAGTAAAAATCCACATGCTATACTATTCGGATATCCGTCAGTCTTCTGTAAATATAGTAGTAGCAGTGGTAATACAGCAGCAGGGCTGCACAATTCATTCTCATTTAATCCAATATTCAAATGAAAAGACATTGCAGTTATTTGTTCAAATACTTGGAGGAAAAAAAAAAGAATTGTGATAAAGTTTTATTTAAAAAAACAATTCTGTCAAACCAAATTTTGAAACACACTGCAACATCGATATCTGTCAAAGTGTCTGTTAAGGTTGTCAGCCCAGGTCATACTCACCTTTAGTAGTTTAGCTGCATTTACTTTGGTAAGTTGAAGATGTTGCACCTCAAGGCTTTTTCAGGTTTGAATATCTGGTGGAAAAGAACAGATATTTAGCTCCTGTATTTGGCCTCTGTGCCTACAGCTGATTACTGAATTTATCTGTCAAAAGAACAGAAATATATTTTTCGTGACCATATCATGCAGCTCAAAGTAGTAGTAATGGTCAGATTTGTAGTTGAATAGTTTAAGTGTCATTGTTAATAAAAGATAAAAAATGTATCAAATTGGCCACATATACCAAAGTATCAGTAATTAAGAAATTAGTAACTCGGAAAAGTAGTCACAATAAACAGAGCTGTCACTTCACTAACAATAAATAGCATGCCATTAAAGCAATAAATAAAAGGTATATGTGAAGTTTAAAATTGTTGTCTAAATAATTCATAGGGTACAAATAGCACAGCAATGAATGGCAATATAGTATGAAGTAGAATGAGATGAGAACTTAAAAGCTACATAAAGTGCTTCAGTTTTCTAGATATTGCGCGCATTTAAAAACTACAGAAAGCACTCCACTTAATTTAAAACAGATTCAAGTACAAGATTCCTGCACATTGAGTTAAATTTAAAAATACCTCAAGTTAAAGTTAATTACCCTTTGAATTTTACTGCTTCTTTTTTTCCTGGTCTGAGAATCCTCACAGAGTTTGACCCCTGCATGCCCCTCCCCTCTCTTTTTTGCGGGTCCAATGAAGCATTGTGGTAGGAGGAAGAGGACTCGCTTAACACCACAGGAATGTGAGCTGAACGAAGCCCGGTGCATGGGGGAGGCTCTGCTCCCACGGGGGAAGAAGCGTTTACTATCGTGTTTAAAACTGCTGATAACAGTGAGAGTGACCGGAGCCAGAAACACAAGTCCTGTGCAAATGTTCCATCTGGACGAAGTTTAATTGGTGGAGGGGACAGTGGGAGGGAGGGGGGGGGATTTTTGGGGAAGTGAGACAACAAGAGTCTGCAACAGGAAAGGTGAGAAAAATGTCAGGAAGACTGTGTTGATGTGAATCATGGGTGTGGACATAATGAAAGGCCTCAGAGTCTTGGATTCCTAACATAAAATGCAAGACAGATTCAGCAAAAAAAAAAAAACCCAGATGTGTCTCTCTCGAGCTAAAAACAGAGTGAGTTGTTTGCACTTAGGCTCCAGTGAGAGTATAGAGGACAGGCCCAGTCTGTTTGTGCTTATTGTTATGATCACACTGTGTCTGACCTCTACCTCCCACACTATGTGATATTCAGAGGAGCAGATTCATACAAACGAAAAGCTCAAAGTGGAGCCGTTTTCTCATGAAAGATCTCTGTCTTTCATGAGAAAACGGCTCCACTTTGACTCCCCTTTTATTGGGCCACAGATTTTGAAAGACACCATACAGTACGTCATGTGTTATATTGTTATTATCTGCTGGGTGTGGCACTGTAATGTTGGGAAATCTAGCCTAGAAAATAGTCAGCATGAAAACAACAGGGCATTAGTCCTTCAGACATTCACACTGCGATGCATCCTGTCATTGTGAGGTGGTGTAAATGTGTCTGTGTACTAATAATACATGATGTTTTCAGATAACCGGTTCAAAAGAAAGTACAAGTCCAGCGATTATTCCTGTGGCACACATGTTTTCACAGTTTTCACAGTGCACCTGATTCCACCCACACCTCCACTCCCTTTGGATAAATGCCAGCAGAGAGGCAGGGTGGAGTTGTCAGTGTGAAGGTTAGTATTTGGGTGAGACAAGTTATTGGTCTCTCTCATTTATTTATTTATTTATTTATTTATTTATTTATGTTCTGTTTGAACAACAAACCCAATGATATCATTGGGACTTTGTGGTTTGTCCAAAAGGTTTCTGAGTTAAACCCTGCCCCACTTACTGTAACATACCACACATGCCATTTGCTGGCCCGTCAAATAGACCTGTTACATTCAATTGCTGCCCCCCATCACCACACACACATACACACACCGCCTGCCCCAAACACTGTCGGGTCACTCAAACTGCTCTTGTTTTCTACTTGACTGGTTCTGCTGCATTTCAGGTCAATCTATGAAGGGGGGGAGTAGCTGTGTGATTATGACTGGAACTTTTTCAGTCTCTTACTGTCATGCACTTTATCATTTCTCATGCATAATACACCTCCACTGAAAACACTGATTCACCTTTGCGTGTTTTCATTCTGACTCACGAAGCCAAATTCATCATTGCTTAATCAAAGCAATAACTTCCACAGTTGGTTAAAAATGTGGTCCATGTGCTTTACAACAAATAAATAAATAAATGCCACCCTCTTTTGTAGAAACTAATGGTCAGATTATGTAAGATTCAACTCATATTCAATCGTATTTCCTGCTCAACACACCTGTCCACAGGGTGGGGGGTGGGAGGTCCATGGATCATGGCCAGACAAACGTTCACTGTTCCAGCATGCATATTTTTCTTTATCTTCCTTAACCCCCACCTCTGTGTTAATCCGTAAAACACACTCACCAAGTCACACCAGTCCAGTGTGTGCAGCTGGGTGTTTGTAAGAGGTGAAGATAGAAAGTGAGGTGTACTCGCCGGGAATTTCACAAGTGAATTTGAAGTTTTACAGAGAAGTGGCAGAGTTGGCATTAAAAGGACCACGGTGCATTTAGAGACATGAATAAATAATTAAATAGGTAATAAAGATAATGACATAACAATAGTAAATAAACTAATAACAAAAAAAAGAATGCATTTCTCATGAGCCACATTTCAATGACCAGTTATTTCTGCTGATCAGCCACAATATTTGAATGCTGGTTTTAATGTCATGGGTGATAGAGACAGGATAGTTTGTGTGATACTACTGAGCATCTTGATAAAATTACTCTCAGTTAGATGAGTGTGGTGGATTTCATATAATGGGTCAATCATGAATGTAAAATTCATGGCCCCAACATTGGCTTAGTTATTTACAGTGCCATAAGAAGGAGCCAGCATCTGGTCATCCCACAACCCTTTTTTGAGCTTTTCACCATTTTAGATCATGTTTTGTTAAGATTAGTCATTTTTTGTTACATCTGTAATATGTTTTTTGTCATATTTTATAACATTCATTTACAACTCTTTTTAGTGCAGATTGTGGCTTTTTGTAAAATTAACAAACCTCCTCTGTATCAGTAAACTTTCAGTGTATGCATTAGCTTATGTTTAAGAATCTACACAAAAATAAATATATTAAAAGGTGCATAAGATTTAAGGGGAACAATCTCCACTTGACAGAATTGGAAAAATAAAATAATTATTCAGATTTTGAGCCCTTAATATTTACATCAGAAGCGTGTGAAAAGGCAGCCATTATGTTGGACCACCATGTTTTTAATGGATCTTTTGAATTTTTAATGATGTTTGAAGGCTATTGTAAGTTCTGGAGCAGAAGGATGAGGTGAGAGATATTCAGCTGCAATGTGCAACTCTGCCACTAAAGGACTCTAAATCCTACACACTGTACTTTTAAAGCACATTATCACAATCATACCATGATTGCACTTGTTTTGGTTAGGACAATTGCCCACTCCTTTTTTTTTTTTATCTTCAAAAACGTGGGTCCACAGTAGGGCTGCAACAAACGATTATTTTCATAATCGATTACTCTGATTATTTTCAGACGATGTGGAATAGATGTTCTCAAATGTCTTGCTTTGACCACAGACCATAATGAATCTGTTTGAATGATTTCTTTGTTATATGGAGCAAAGAAAAAAGAAATATTTGCATTAAAGAAGCTGAAACATCAGCGAAACATTATTTCATTTAAAAAAAAAAAAAAAAAAACACCCAAAACGATAAATCGATTATCCAAATACTTGACACTTAATTTAGGAACTGAATAATTGATTTTGAATGATTTCTTTGTTATAGGGCGCAAAGAAACCGGAAAATATTCACATTTAAGAAGCTAAACAATTGGAGAAACTTGATTTAATTAGAAAAAACCAACTCCAAAACGATTAATCATTATCGAAATACTGACGGTGCATTTAGTAACCGATTAATCGAGTAATTGTTTCAGGCCTGTTCCACACATAGCCACGGCACCGCCACAGACAGAGACAATAAGCCGTACACCAGTATCACCTCGTCCCCTCCCTCCTTGACTCCTTCCCTCCTCCGCCTCTTATCAGCAGTAGTCTGTGAACAATCAAACCCGGGGAGGAACCGCCTCTTTGGCGGAGAAGGGTCGAAGTCTACACGGAACCAGCCCACAAACAGACGACGGACACACGGAGTCGAGCTGAGGAAGATTTTTTTTTTTAACCCAACAGCAGGACCATTAAGTTTCTACTTTGCAGCTCAATGGCTCCACTGCTGAGGTGCAGCGGTTTTCTTCTGCTGGCCCTGCATTTCTTCTTCCCATGTGTAAGTAAAACTATTCACTGTGTACATGAAGTCGCGCACAGTTTTTGTGTTTAATTCGCGTGGTTCAGAGTAACGGGGTTTTCAACAGGTGTGGTTCTGCTTTATCCATTTTCCCGACGCTCTCTAGTAAAAAAGTTGGCAGTGTCCACCGTCGTTTGACAAAACAAATTAAATGTGCTGTCTTATTACGTGTTTGCTGTCACCTCAGTGCTGGAAGGTCACAGCACTTTATGTTAGATACAACTTTATTTCCTCCTCGGCTACACAGGGTTTCACAGCAGTGTTATACGAATGAGGAGGGAAAAAAATCCAAAATGTCCACGCAGTTATAGGCGGCGAGTTGTAATGTAGATAATGACAGTAAAATTCTTTATAGTCTTGAAATCTTTGTTGGAAATAAACCCATTTTGCTTAGGGGTGCACATTTAGTCTGTCCTATTTATTATGACTATTAAATGTCTGACTTTTTTTGCACACTTCTCTTGCTTCTCTTGATTTAATCTTTATTGATGCAGATTTTTCTTTATTATTACATTGTTAATGCACCAAAGCTAATTCATTGCTTGTTAATATGTACTGGCAGTAAAACTGACTCTGGTCTCAATCTTTCATACAGTAAAAAAAAAAAAAAAGAAGGTTGTACGCAACATATGAATCAGAAGCAAAAATATGCTACATGAACCTGTCATATTATACAATGATAATAATACTAATTATTGTTATTATTTGTATTAATAATCAATTTTTCCCCTCCTCCCACTTTGTCTGCTTGCAGCCAGTTCCTGTGGGGGCAGAAGGAAATAGGGCATGGTTACAGAGACACAAAAGAGATTGGATTGTTGCTCCCAGAAGGCTCGAGGAGAACCACGACTACACAGGCCTAGAGAGTATTGCACTAGTATGTTAAATACCTTTAAATATATATATGAATATAAGTATTTGGAAGGCTACAGTTACATATAGCATTTAATGTGTGTCTAAAGAAGGTCATTATGAAGGTGTTTGCATATCCCAACTCATTGTCACTGCTAGGCATTCATTAATCAAATGATAGCACCAGGGTATGTGTGAGAAGAGCTCCTGAGTCACTGGCGAGCTTTCATGATCATAATAATTCAAGTTATCTTGATTAATCATCTTAGTTCAGGTGTTTAGACTAACACACCTTTCATAGGTATTCTAAATCTTATCTAGTTTCACATCTTGGGTAGGTACCGGTGCTGTAATTGTCGGATGCAAATGAATTAGGTAATTTTTATTAAGAGATCAACTAAACACATAAAGTTGATCTCTGTGCTGTTATTTTCATCAGCACAAAAACAATTTAGATGCCAAAACAGCTTATTATTATAAACAGCATATCTTTTCTGTGCAATCAGGTGGATTGACCTTGTGTTTCTGTGTTTCAGATTCGTTCCGATAAGGAGTATAAAGAAAATATATTATATTATTTGTCAGGGCCTGGTGTCGACCAGCCACCCATTGGAGTCTTTTCCATTGACCATAGCACAGGCCATGTGAGAATCCATTCCATTTTAGACAGAGAGGAGAAATCCACCTATCTGGTAAGAGCATTTTAGAATCCTGTTCTGAAAACATTCTGAATTTATGTTCATATAATTAAGTTAAGTAAAGCATTGGTGATATTTCTTCTCATAGTTAATAGGTACAGCAAAATTCACTAATGGGACCCTTGCTGAAAAGGACATTGAGCTCAAAATTGTTGTTTTGGATGAGAATGACAACCCACCAGTTGTTAATGCACAGCAAACTGGATTTGTCAATGAATCAAGTGCAGCAGGTAATATAAGACACCTTTGGTGATGACTATATTGGACAAGAGCCTTTTTACCTGCATTCAGTCACCTATATTATTATTATTATTTACTTTTCTAGGTACTTTAATTATGAAAGTGATAGTTACTGATGCTGATGAAAAGGACACACCCCACTCTCAAATTTACTACAGCATTGATGAGCAGAGTAACACAGGGGGAATGTTCTTCATTAACCGTGACACTGGAGAGCTCAAGGTTAAACGGAACACTCTGGACAGGGAGGTGAGCCACTTTACTGAACACGTACACACTAATATCAGTGTCACAAGATGAACCTGAAGGTTACACCTGACGTACTTTTTTTATGAATATTATTTTTTTGTGCAACATACCTTGTCATTGTGGGAAATATCACCGGCATAAAGAATCAAATTAATGATGGCTTTTCCCTTCAACTTTTTTCAGTTCCATGGTGCATGCTGGTTTACTGTCAAACTGGCCCCACGCACATGAACTGGTTTGTTTGTATGACCTGTATTACCTGTGTTTTTCCTGCTTAAATGTGTCAGAATCGCTGCTGTACCAACAGCACAATAAAAATATTGTGCTGTAAACATATGCATAAACATATGCTCTATTTTCCACCATAAACAAAACTCCCTGCTGGGTCATAGCCAGGCGATGCCACATAGCCAGGGACAGGAAGGGTTGTGTCCAATATTTAAGCAAATAAGTTTAATTTCTTATAATTGTTTTTTATTTATTTTTGTAGACAAAAGACACATATAAGCTGACTATCATAGCCACTGACATGAATGGACTTCCTCAAGGGAAAAAAGGAAGTGGAGAAGTTGTGATAAAAGTTCAGGACATAAATGACAATATTCCAGTTCTGGAAAAAGAATCGGTGGGTGTAACATGATTGCCACAGTTTTTTTTCCTTTTTTTAACTGTGTTTGGCAGTAATTGTTCATGTGCTTTTTTTGCAGTATGTCGGCAGTATAGAGGAGAACACTGTCAATGTGGAAGTAATGAGGATCAAAGCCATTGACATGGATCTGATTCACACTGAAAACTGGTTGGCTGTCTATGAAATAGTAACAGGGAATGAGGCAGGCTATTTCAGTATCACTACAGATCCCAAGACCAATGAGGGAATTATCATGATTCAAAAGGTAAAAATCTTAACTTTACTACAATTTAAGGAAACAGTAAAATAAAAAAAGGCTCAGCCAGCAGAGTAACATCATTATGAAAGCTAATGTGAACTGCATATCCTGTGTGTAATCCTTGATTCTACAGCCCCTGGACTATGAGGAACTAAAGGTGCTCAAATTGGGTGTGGTTGTTTACAACAAAGCAAAATACTATTTTGGTAGTACCCACACAGAAATCATCCCAGTCCCCAAATCCTACCCCCTTACCATCAATGTGATCAATCAGAAGGAGGGTCCCCGTTTCCAACCAAGTGTCAAAGTTGTGACTATCTCTGAGGACCAATCTCACATCTCCATCAACAAAGTCATCACCAATTATGCTGCTATTGACAGCGACACACTAAAGACGGCCACCAATGTAAGGTACAGCCTCGTACAGTAGTGAAAGAAGTTCTTCACTGACAGCTGTGCAGCTGTATTGCTTTGTGCCTCTGAAAATAAATACTAAAATAAATACTTTGTCCTCACATGTGGATTTTTATACTCTCAGGTATGCAAAACTCAAAGATGAAGACAACTGGTTGATTATTGATCAGAATACGGCAGACATCAAGCTGAATAAATTGCCTGACAGAGAATCCAAGTACTTGATCAATGGAACATATTATGCCAAAATTATATGTATCAGCAATGGTGAGTTCTAAAAATATGAGTCGCAAACACTATATGGTCGTGAAAAGGTTCAAACTAATGAGTTTTTCTCTCGTCGAACTTTTGGCTTTCAGAGACTCCCTCAAAAACTGCTACAGGCACCATAGCTATTCAGGTGGAGGACTTCAATGATCACTGTCCAAGAGTGCAAGCTAGAACTCACACCCTGTGCCTTGACGATAATGCGATCTACATCACAGCGGTAGATGAAGATGAGTACCCCAATTCAGCACCATTTGAGTTCACTGTGATTGAGGGAAGCAGCAAGGGGAAATGGACAGTGGAGCATTACAATGGTAAGACAGATGTCAAGTTGGGAGGGTGTGTGTCAGAGTGGAAGCAAATCACTGGTCACTTAAAAAGAAACATCTGAGATCTTAGATTTCTTTGACTTACAAAAAGCATTTTACAAAGTATAAGCTTCTGCCCTGTGCAGGTACATTACATTTTGAAAGATAGGAAATATTATTACATATTATAAGACACAAAATTTTTTTATGAATCATGGTTAATGGGTCTGATCCCTCCCTAGGTACTACAGCCATTCTGAGAGAGCAAACCAACTTGTGGCCAGGCATCTACCAAGTGGGACTGGAGGTCAAGGATCAGCAAGGGCATTCATGTGGTGAAGTTCAGATGATGGATGTAACTGTGTGCAATTGCCCAAGAAACACTAAATCCTGTGTTAGCCGCAGTGCAAAGACTACAGGTCTTGGAGTTGGAGGTATCCTGCTTCTGCTGCTGGGGCTGCTGTTGCTGCTCTGTGAGTCAAGTATTAATAATCCTTTCTCTTCCATTGGTTGGCAAGTTTGCCTCACCTGTCATGTTGTAGCATGATAAGAGCAGTGTCATGAAAGAATGAGTGAGTTGCAGAATGTTTTTGAAGGAGGAAGACCATGGCTCCAGCATGCATTACATTTATAAATATCAATTTTTAAGTAAAATCAATTTCTTGAATGAAAGAAATCAATTTAATTGATGAATGGACTTAATTTGACTGTAATATAAACTGTATATTTTTATGATGTATTGCCAATTGTATATTACTTTTCAGTGGTGCCTCTGCTGCTGTTATTCTGCCTGTGTGGTGGTGCTGCCGCTGTGGGAGATTTCAAGCCAATTCCATTTGACACAAAACAACAGCTGATCTCTTATCACACAGAGGGACAAGGAGAAGACAAGGTGGTTTGATCAGATCAGATCATTTTTAAAGTTAGATATACTGTATATTTTTATTCTGAGAAGCATGTTACTCAAATTCATCTAGATGCTGCTTCTCTGACTGAATGTTCACATTGTCTCATAGGAGGTTCCTCTTCTTCAAATCCCAGTTGAAGTTGATGGTGGTGCAGTGACTACCAAGAACAGAGACAACTATGGGAACGAGGGGTACTTTGGAGGATTTACTGAAGTAGGTGGAGGAGGCTTTGATTATAATGTGAATGCATCCACTTTGACAGCAGAGGAGTTGCACCGTTACAACCTTTACAGACAGTGGGTAGCTGAGCAAGAGAGGATGAAAATAGGACAAGAATACAATGTCTCCCAATACGAAGGTGGGCTTTTTGATGGGATGGCTTTGTCCAATAAATTCCTTGGAGAGTACTATTCAGAAGTGAGTATCTTAAAGTTTATTTTAATCTCCAAATGGGATTGAACTTTACACAAAAATCTTGGTGTTATTGGAGTTAAAGTTAACACATTTGCATTCTGTTTGTTTGCAGAAATCCAACCATGCTGCAGAACAATCTGAGCAGAAGGATGCACTGTTGGTCTATGACTATGAGGGTCAAGAGTCCTTGGCAGGTTCTGTAGGTTGCTGCAGCCTTCTTGAGAGTGAGAATGATCTTGCCTTCCTCAATGACCTTGGGCCTAAATTCAAAACTTTGGCAAACATTTGTCAAGGATCAACTATAGTAACTGAGGTTGTTGATGCAAGAGTTAATATCTCCCCAAACAGACCAGTGTCTCCAGTCAGGCCAAGCATACACACACATATCGATACTCACACAGAAAGAACCAGAGACAATGTCAATGTCAATACCATTGACATCTCCAATGTGGCATCTGGGTCCTCTACCATTGTCAAGGAGGAGCGAATTACTGAGCGATCACATGGTTCTGCAACTCTTCCCAATGTCCAGGTCCAGGACAAGATATTGATTCCCAGTCAGACACTGCTCATACAGCAGCCAGCCATGTACTATGCTGCTACACCCATGTATGTAGTTGAGCCCCAGTCCAACGTTGTGCTTGTGGGGGGAACCCAGCAACAAGCAGTGGGTCAAGGAGGGAGTGTTGGGCTAGGTCAGGGGCTGGTGCAGGTCAGTGGTCTCCCAGGTTCCCAGGGTATGGTCCTTGTAGACAGACAAGTAGGAGTGGATGGAGTCACAGGGCAGCTTGCACAAGGCCTTTCAAAAGGAACTGTCTCCAGGTCCAGAAAGGTGTTGGTGGTGGAAAATGGATCCTCAGGTGTAGAGCAAAGTGGGCACTTGGCACAAGGGTTTACTAAGAAGGCACAGGGGTCTGCAGGGCAAGGTGTTGAGGTGAGAGGTCCGAGTTTTTCACTGAGTTCTCCTGGCTCAGTGGAGTCAACTGAGGACTTGACAGTGACAACCACACCCAGGTTACAAGGAAGCCAAAAACTGGTTGTGCAACGTAAGAAGGTGTCTGTCACTGAGAGAAATTTCGACTCTAGTACAAGAGCATAAAGCTTAGCTATGGTTAGCTTGTCCATAGATGTCACACACCTTTAATGTACACTGAAACCTTCAGTATGTTAAAAAATAATCCATATTATGAAATATAATTCCCGTGATACAGATATAGTAGATCGCTCATCAAATTGTGGTGAAACTGGTGAATGGATAGCTTAATCTGCATTGCCCCATACTAGTGATACCTCTTGCTAGCGCTACTGCTGAGTAAACACATGGGTGGTGTTAACAACATGACTATCATGGCCATGACAGGCATTTGTATTTCTGTATTTTTAGCTATTCAAATCAACATTTGATTATATTAAAGTGCATTCAGTTCCGATTAATTGCCAACATTAGCTGGAAGTGTACCCTTTATAGTACTGGTGTAAAGTATGGTACAACCAGGAGAAAACAACAGGAAAGAGGCATTAAATGACCTAAGTTGTCGCAGCCAAGCTGAGGGAAAACCTGTGCAACATTTCTGGTCCTGAGAATGAACAGTTATTGAGAGTTTCAATTGACAGTCATAAAAGCGACGTATTTATTTACACTAGCATAGCATCAGGGTTGGAACAGCCCAAGAACAAACCTGTGTGACAAAACCTGTCAGACGGACAGTGTATATGTTTTCTTATTAAATAAGGACTGCCAACCTCACACTGAATCTCCAGAGAACATAAAAGATAAATGAGATGTCAGAGCACAAATATGTAAGTCTACATTAATCAAGTCTAAAGCCCAGTCAGTAAGACATGAGGCAACCTTTGGACTGTTTGTAGTGGGTATTATATCCACGAAGGATGAATCTGGGGACCAATCACCAGCCAGAATTCTCCTGCACAGTCACACCAACCAGTCATGATTGAAAGTGACTGTGTGACTGCAGGTCAGAAGCATCATGTCCACGCCTCGAGAAGAACAAACAGAGAATGAAACTCGAAACGAATGATGCACTAGTGGATCGAAGAAAGATTATATTTTAAAAAAAAGTTGAACATTATTTTCATAATGCGATAGTGTTAATGGATAGAAAAAAGTAGACCAACAAATGAACTGTCAGCATAACAATAATTTAGACAAAGATAAAAACAGCTCTTGTACTTACTATATGACTTCCTTATATGTCTCGGTGCTGTATACATTTGTGTGTTTCTACTTTTACTTTTAGCCTTTGGAATATTTTAGTTTTAGTCACGCCATAAGCTGCATGAAATTTACATACAGATAAACACAATTTGTACTGTAAAAGTGTTAAAAGCACTGCAAGTTTAGACGAGAATGTTTTTATTGCTATGCATTGTACTCGTAATAGATTGTCAACCATCAGAAGCAAGATCATACAAATTCTCCTTTATATTGTTGCACTCTACAGAACGTGTGTGTCTGTGTGTTTTCTTTCTTATTCTAGTAAGATAAGAAACTTATAAAATAAGTTAAATTTAAAAGAAGTGTCAAGGCTGTTAATTTCTTTATTACAAATGTATATTCTGGCATAATTGATCACAGATTTTTATTATGATGTTTTTATTGTGTTTGTGTGAAAAGATATCATTTGGATATGTGGATGGGAGAAGTGCCAAGGTACTGTATATTGTTTGCTATTAATACAGTGCATACGTAATGTTTTTTCACCTGTAGTCTCTTGTGTGCTGTAAGACTATAGCATGTGTTACTTTAGGACACTACTAAAAACCTTTGGTTTTATTTTTGTAAGTTTTGATTCTCCTATACTTAATAAAATCTAAGTTGGATAAAAATTTATAGTCTGTCTTATTTAGGAAGTCAAACAATTTTGACTGTTAGTAGCTCATATAGGAACATGATAATAAAATATAGATAATTGAAAATGGGCATTTTGTAATATTTATTAGTTGAACAAATGCATTGAAGGCAGGTGCATAACTGTGTGGATGATACTCATAGTCGATGGTATGTATGAGTTAAATTTGCCTTACACTGCAGTTTTCATGCATGCAAATGACCCACAAGAGTTTGAACCCAGAACCATCCTTTTAAAAGATGACCCACTCTACCACTGATCCACAGCTGCCCTCATTGTCTTAGTTGAAGTAGATTTGTTTGTAATGCAGTTACTTGTTTTTCACTACAAATCAGCCGCAGCGCCCATCTTTCCATGATATTGTTTTAAAATTCACATTTTGAAATGATACTGTATCTCACTGCTAACTATTAAATGTGTTTGCCTCAACCATCCAAACAAAATCTGTGAATAAAGTGTATCAAAAGGACTTTTTCAGCTGCCAAGGTTCATTCGTGCTTTCTTCACAGAGAAAGTAGAAATTCAGGTTTCGTTAAGATTAAGATAAAAGTATTTGACGTGAATGGCAAGTGTTAGGTTCCCATTAGTAGATTTAAGTGCGATGTGGCTGGATAAACACTTTGTATTTATATCAGTTAATCAAAACTGAACATTTTTTCCTTCTCTATATTATTTTTCTCTCTTTTTTTGCAGTCAAGAATTTAACTGATACCACAGGGTAAGGATTGTACTGTGATGTGCAAAAAAAAAAGGCAAAAACTAAAGGGCGTTTTCTGTCATGGCTGTCTTACAACTGGTTATGTGGGACATCAGATGAGGGTATGGTGTGGGTTTGACGGTGCACAGGTCAGGTTGAAGTGTACTATTTAAAAAGGCTTGGAACCACCTCAGTTTTTTACTACATTATAGTACTGCATGATTAATTATAATGGCCTCATTCAGAAAATAGTGAATTGGCTTTTTTTTTTCCCCGTAGTATTCCTACAGGGCAGGTCAAAGAGCGCCTGGTTTGTAATCTTAACTAGCACTAAGGTATGTTTCCTTCTGGGATTATACAGACTGGAGTTTCAGTTACAACAAGAACACATTCTCTTCCAAGTTAAAAAGGACTGGTTGCATCTAGCAGGGGCTGGTTTGTAAGAAAATTATATTTTAAAGGAAATGAAATTTCAAAAGAGTGGGTTGGACATGTCCAGACACAATCTCCACATCACTACTACGTACTGTAAATTCCCTCCTATTCAGCTCCAAAGTTATTTTGAGCTCCTGAGAAATTTGTGTCTTTTTATTATTCCAACCAGTCGGCTTTATTGACTCAACAGAATGACTTTTTTTTTCCCTAATTCAGGTCTTGACATCAAATATTATTTTCCATTTCTCATACAATATTTGCTCTTGGTTTTGTCACAGCAACACATTATCAGTATGTATGTTCACTTTTCTCTATACAGCATGTGCCCTGTAGCCACTTGTAAAATAATTGTGAATGTTTTTAGACTAGTTTGACTTGTTTAAAAGAAGTGGTTCTGTAGCTGCAGTGCCGCTTGATACTGAACTGGTTTCATTAATGTTTGTAACCGACCCCAACATCTGAGTGGGGAGATCAAGCTTAGATCAAAATTAGTTAAACTTGGAGAGTCTAATTTTTAGCGCCAAATCACAATATACAGTAGATTACCTCAAAGCAGAAACCTTACAACATCATAAAGAGAAGAGAAACCTGCATGTTCACACAATGAACATGCACTGGCCTAAGTGGAGGGAAAAATATCCCTTTCTTGATATTAACAAGTTGCAGTAGTCACATCCTTTAAGGACAAACTGTTTTTAATTTTCATAATGTTCCACAGGTGGAAGAAGACTATTCTGGAAATTAGTTTTGTGTGTGAGTCAAAGGACATATCCTGGACCCAAAAATAACTCCAAGGTTTCTTATAGTGGAACTGGAAGCCATGGTATTGTCAAGTGAAGTGAAGCGATAGTTTTTCTCTGCTGGTTTAGGGCCTGAAGATGAGTGAGTGTTTAGGGCCAAGTACTGTATGTTGACCTCCAGCACTAGATAAGAGAGTTGTTCTTTTGTTCTTGAGAAACATTTTCAGTAAATGCTTTGAAACTTGGGATTTTTTTTTTTTGGTGAAGCATGCACAAGCTGCACTCTGACACAGAGTCACATTAACACAGTGAATTGTCATCTGCAGGAATTTTCCTCAGCTTTTCTCACATGACAGTTACAACTGCTACCACAATCCTGTTTTTTTTTTAAATGCCCATTTTTATATTGCTTTTTGTGTCAAAGTGATGGGCTATGGTAAAGCCCAGGAAATTGAAGAAAAATGAAAGTG
Organism: Brachirus orientalis; assembly: GCA_016785285.1. Taxonomy (NCBI): domain Eukaryota; kingdom Metazoa; phylum Chordata; class Actinopteri; order Pleuronectiformes; family Soleidae; genus Brachirus; species Brachirus orientalis. Next base: position 3,652,849 of record JAFBJR010000504.1, on the reverse strand, counting down.
CTTCCTTTGAACTGGATTTGATGTCCTCTTGTATGTTTGACTGACTTACTGTATGTCTGCTATTTATTTGTAGGTATTCATGACAGCACCAGTTACAGAGATTTCGATGCCAGGGGAGTTCCTGTTTAAATGAAGGTAAGATAAAAAGAGATGATGTGGGAAAAAAAGTGTAATAATTACAATTTTAGCTATCATACATGAAGACAAAACACACAGTTTCTTAAAAGCATTGTTTCCACATTCTAGATAGAGCTGTTAGTAGACACTAAACCTTATGACCTTTGATTTGACTGAACTCATTAGGATGTTTTTGACATCCTAACATATAATGTTCTCTGTGTTTTGTTTAGTTTTTTTTTTTTTTTGGGGGGGGGGGGCAAACTTGTCAAACATGGTTATCATCAACTCACAAATTGGAAAAAAAAAAAAAAAAAAAAACTTGCCTGGACAGCTTTGACATGGGTGTGGCCAGAATTTCAACATACTTCAAATACAGTTTCTACACTGTTTGTCTGAATGGCAATGTATGTGCAGCTGTCTTCTCAGGCAACCCATATGCATCATATCAGCAAGTTCCATCCTGTCACCGTCATAGTTTGCATAAACCATCAGTGGTGACGGACTGTTTAGTCTACTGTTACTTTCTCTGGTAATTTTCTGTACTTTTTTTCCCTGTCATAGAATCCACCCTCTGTTCTTTGGAAATGTCTCAGTCGTAGACTATCTGTGTATCAAAGCTGCATTTACCACTTGTAGGAAGTCATCCATTAAATCACGTTGCCTCAATGGTTGCCTAAGAGGGAAAAAAATAAGAAAGGAAAAGAAAAACAGTGAGTCAGTCCCTTGCTGCTTTAGTCATTTGTTACTTATGCCACTTTCAGTTTAACTAACTTCCCAAAAACCTTCATTTAATATTACAAATAAAATATAATTCACTTTTTAACTTAACCAAGTAGTTTCTAAAATCTTAGAGTATTGCAGTGATGTTTTTTTGTTTTTTCAAATGTGGGAGCTCCTTAAAATGAACTACAGTGCCTATGTACAATGTGTTTCCCATAATTAAGGAAGGATACAAAGCTAATGCCATACACAGGAAACACCTTGATTGTATGTTTGATTGTTTTTTATAGTTGTTTGGGTCTTTCCATGGTATTACTTGAGAGTCTCCTGTATGTTGTGATGTATTTAGCCTTTACCTGTGTAGCAATCAAATAAAAACATGACGTGAAGTAATGCGAGGAATGGATGTTTTATTAGAGACTTGAGAGAGTGAGTGCACATCCAAGAGAATGTTACAAAAATATTTAGGACAAGACCGTACTTCTTCTTCGACACTGGCAAAACACGACTTTGAAAACCACACAATATAACAGTTGCATTATGTTTTAATTGTAACGCCAGCCGTGCTTTTTTTGTCTTTAAAAGCCATATCTATACAGTATGCAGTGTATTTGTAGATTTGCTTAACGACTTAACAATGCAACAGCGTGCTCGGTGTGAACCGAGTGCACTGCCCAGCCACGTTTATTACTGGAAGGGACATAGGAATGCACTCAAAATGCCAGGTCAGTATAATCAGTGTTATTACAATCAGTGGCGAACATGGCGGACGTCTTCCTCATCCTCTATTTCATCTTCTTCATATTCGCCCATCTCGTCAGCTGTGGCATCCTGGTACTGCTGATACTCTGACACCAGGTCATTCATGTTGCTCTCTGCCTCTGTGAACTCCATCTCATCCATCCCCTCTCCAGTGTACCAATGAAGGAAAGCCTTGCGGCGGAACATGGCCGTGAACTGCTCAGAGATCCTCCTGAACAGCTCCTGAATGGCTGTGCTGTTGCCAATGAACGTGGCGGACATCTTGAGGCCACGTGGTGGGATGTCGCAAACGGCGGTCTTGACATTGTTAGGGATCCACTCGACAAAGTAGCTGCTGTTCTTGTTTTGCACACTCAGCATCTGCTCATCCACCTCCTTCATTGACATACGGCCACGGAAGATGGCTGCCACAGTGAGGTAGCGTCCATGACGAGGATCACAGGCTGCCATCATGTTCTTGGCATCAAACATTTGTTGTGTGAGCTCTGGCACAGAGAGGGCACGATACTGCTGACTGCCTCTGCTTGTGAGAGGCGCAAAGCCCGGCATGAAGAAATGCAAGCGAGGGAAGGGCACCATGTTGACTGCCAACTTACGGAGGTCAGCATTTAGTTGCCCTGGGAAGCGGAGACAGGTGGTCACACCGCTCATGGTGGCTGACACTAGGTGGTTGAGGTCCCCATAGGTAGGCGTGGTCAGTTTCAAAGTGCGGAAGCAAATGTCGTACAGGGCCTCGTTGTCGATGCTAAAGGTCTCGTCTGTGTTTTCCACAAGCTGGTGGACAGAAAGAGTGGCGTTGTAGGGCTCCACCACAGTGTCGGACACCTTTGGGGAGGGCATGACGCTGAAAGTATTCATGATGCGGTCAGGATACTCCTCGCGTATCTTGCTGATGAGCAGAGTGCCCATTCCTGAACCTGTGCCTCCACCCAGAGAGTGGGTGAGCTGAAAGCCCTGCAGGCAGTCGCAGTTCTCAGACTCCTTCCTCACCACGTCCAGAACTGAGTCAACCAGCTCAGCTCCCTCCGTGTAGTGACCTTTGGCCCAGTTGTTTCCTGCTCCACTTTGACCTGCATTTTAGTGTAGACAAGTGTAGACAAAAACATTTTTTGCCAGATTATTGTACTGCTTTCTGCATAGACATAAACATTTAGGCCTTAGCATGATTTATTATGTCAGAAGTAAAGGTCCAGTATGTTGTCCCCTCACCCCTCCCTTTCCCACAGTGGATTTCATTCTTTTTTACTTGTATATTTAACTTCTGCTTCAAAATGCATGCTGTGGCTGGTTTGTCTGTTTGAGTTGCTCTAGAAACACTGCAATGCAAGATTGCGGCCTTGTATAAAAGGCTTATTCAAAGGCCACATAAACCAATCAATTCACATACTGATGGGTATTATACAACCCCCTAAATGTTGCACAATGGACCTTTAAATACATTTTATATGTATATTCTGAGACAATTCCTCTTGGTAAGAAGAAATCAATAGCCATCCCTTGATGCAGTTTTTTGGCTCCTGTATCCTTATTTGTGATCTGCACTGCTGCAGTATCGCCTAGCAGATTGCTTTTTGCTTTTTCGCTGAGTCACCCTTACAGATTACTCAGTCTGACACAGCTGCACGTGGACAATGCATCACACATTGCTGAGAAGCTGCAGAAACTGTGTGTTGGGGACATAGAGTGCAGTACTCTGCAGTACTCTTAGGACAAACTCACCTTCCTAGGACATGATTGCAGCTGCTGATGTGCACACATCTCTTGTACTATACACATGTGCAGTTGGTTTAGAGTGCATGGTGATGTCATGATTAACTGTCCACTCACCAAAGACAAAGTTGTCAGGCCTGAAAAGCTGTCCAAATGGCCCAGAGCGAACTGAATCCATGGTTCCTGGCTCCAAGTCCACAAGAATGGCCCTTGGGACAAATTTGCTGCCTTTGAATGAACAACAGCAGAAAATAGAGGGACAGAGGGAAGTAATGGATAGAAGGGTGGTGTAAGAAATAACAGTCTCTGTGCGGATGAAGTCAGAGCATTTGTACTGAGCTGTGGAAAAACCTAAAAAACTATATCTTAACCAATTATTTTCTCTACGGTTAGTATACTGATCAGAAAGGGTGTTACTATTGTCTTAAAACAGCCTCTTTTCCCTGTCTTTGAGGTAAACAGCCTTCTATGTTTACAAGACACAACAGCCATCTTTTAATCCTGATATTTAAGAACCGCATGGTTGTTTGCATTGCTTGTTTTTTGCTGTAACTGTGCGCCATCTTCTCTGCCACTGGCCCTTCTAGCAAGCAAAGCACTAGTCTGGGGGGGGGGGGGGGGAGGAGGAGGTTCAAGTGCTGAGATCTGCAAAGTCCTCTTAAACAGAGATGTGATGTTCCCCTACCTCTTTTTTTCCTCTCATCCTCATATGCAAAAAGTGTGCCATTTCTGATGTTAACTTTAAAGAAAACCTGATAGGCGGGGTGCTGCATGCAGTAGTAACTCAGTACACGACTCCCATGGGGTTGCAGTTAGTCAATTATGCTATGTGTTTTCTTTGCGTACAGACCTTTTTTTTTGTTTTAGCCAAAGCATGTGATGCATGTTTGGTCTTGACCCTACTTACAAATTGTCATTCTGCATTGACTTGTTCTGAAAGCATCATTATTCCAGGTACTATTTGATAGAATAGTGACTGTGAACAATGACATATGCATTTGGAATGACCTTCAACATGCCACACCAACAAAATCAGATACTGAGATGAGACAGTGGCGTGATGAGCTTGGGGGGGCGGCTAGAGACTGCAGATACCTGTCCTTCCTATAGAGAGAAACAGAGAGATATAGAGACAGAGAGAAGAGAGAGAGAGATTGATTTTAGCAGGTTCACTGTCCTGATTTTTCCAGCACTCATGGTAGGACCTACTTTCCCCTTGCAGCAACAGTATATTAGGGACATGAGCATACAGTGTCGTTGAAATGATGCCTAGAATGGAAGGTCATGCAAGGATAACGAGGAAGGGAAACACATATAAATACCTACATGCAAGAACATAAAAAATTCAAAGCAAACTGTTACCTGATGCCTCATTGTAGTACACATTTATCCTCTCCAGCTGCAGCTCACTGTCACCTTGGTAAGTACCAGTGGGGTCGATGCCATGCTCGTCGCTTATCACTTCCCAGAACTAACATGTAACAAACACATCGTCATCACATTGGAGTCATTTAGCGGCAAATTGTGGAGCCAGGGCGGCAGGTGTACGCACAGCATGTTACTGCGTACGGAAGACACGCATGCAGCTGCAGTGGGGGCCTCAAAGCTGCAGCTGCAGACTCTGAGCACAGCCCAGTCAACAAAGAAAGGCGTCATGTATCACACCAGTCTACTTCAAACTTTTTTTCAAACGTTAACCTGAGCCCCGAGGGTCGTCAAACTGGTTATTTAAACCAGGCAAATCTAGAACTCATTCAACAAAAAATCTGTAGAATATAATACCAGGGGCGATGCGCATTAAAATAACAACAACTTTACTGTATTGTTTTTTTTTTCTTTTTAGTTTCTAGTAAGTATAATGGTTGCAGTTTTACCTTCGCCCCAATCTGGTTTCCACATTGGCCAGCCTGGATATGAACGATTTCCCTCATGGTGCGCTGCAGATGCGGGCAGAGAGCGTCCTGTCTCGACTTCACCGGCGTCCAGTCTTCAGCCTTTTGTCAATGTGTTTCTCAAAATCAGCACCTACTGCCTCATCTCTAGGGCGGGTGTTGATCCGGCGATATACATAAACGTGCTGCTGGTCGGATGACGTGACACTCCAGCGCAGCATCTCCAGTATCCCCGTCGGCCAATAGGAGCGCTCCGAGTTGATGCAGTGGACCAGACGATCCTGCTGCATCATCCTCCCGACATCACTCAGTTCCGGGCTGAGGAGACGAGTCTGTAAAGTGTGGTGTTTTTCCAGCCAGAAAATGTATAACCTTCTCAGAACAAAACTGAAGGGTGCAGGATGAGCTTATTAAAGCTGTAGTGTGTAACTTTCAAATGTAAACGGAAGCCTATTAAGCCTATGCACAGAAAGACCTGGTCAGAGCAAGAGCTTTTCTGCTTGTGTGTGGACAGTCGACAAACATGCAGAGGTGAATTGGACACTCTAAATTGCCTGTAGATGTGAATGTGAAAGTGAATGGCCTCTGATGGACTGGCAACCTGTCCAGGGTGTACCCCGCCATTTGCCCTATGACAGCTCGGATCGGCAGCAGCATCCCTGCGACCCTAATGTGGAGGATAATGCAGTAGATGATGAATGAATGAGTGAATTAATGAAATGCCCATTAAATTAAAGCCTTTGTCCAAGGGACAACAGCAAACTTGCGCTAGTAAAGTGAGTCACACTCCAAACAGGTTGGAGTATGACTGAAAACAAAAAAGAAGCGCCCATGAATAAAAAAAAAAAAAAGTTTCAGAAGGCAATTCTACATGTAATTGCAGTTTTTTCCATTTTGTTTATTGGCCATTAACACACAGGCATGAAGGGTGGTTTTATTGCAGACCCATTGTTGATGCAGATTGTTGTGTAGATCTGGTGAGAACTGTGGACCCTCGCCCCACCTGTGTGTGTGTGTGTGTGTGTGTATGTGTGATTTCCTGCCACCCATGTGACTCATTCCGAAATACTTTTAAACCAAAGTGTGACATGCCAACTATCAACATAAGGGGCTCCCACATTGCCGCGCAGAAAACCTGGTTGTTGGCAGTCAGACATGAAAAGTGCTTCTCGTCCCCACAGGGCCTTGTTTTATGTGGGACCATCTTGGTTCATGATTTAAAACAGAAACTTACTATGAAAACAAAGGAGAGCAACACCCATTCTGGTGTGCAAAGGCCACCATAGTTCTCTGGTGTGTTTGGAAAAGGGAGTGGTGAGTGGAGGAGTATTTGGTTTGTTACAATTTACAACCTCGCTATTGGATAACACTGACTATTACACACTGGACTTTGTATTTTAAAAGAAAACACTTGCAGGTATTCACCGTTGATCAATAAATAGTGGTTTATTTTTAACAACCAGTATGGCTTATATACAAGTGCATTATGTTTGTTAAAACAAAAACAAAATGAAACTAAACAAATGGAAATTAAAAATGGTACAATCTATGGTTTTTACATTCATTCAGATCTCACATCATGAGATTCTGAGTGGCAAAGTTGAGAGAATCAAAATCAGAAATGTGTACACTGGGGACTTCATGTGACGCTGAAAATCCATACCATAATTCCATCCATACTACCATCCGGGAGCTTTTCCTTATCAAACCTAGGTGTTTCCACACATTTGCTATTTACAAAGATATAACCCATTTTTCATTTTCTACCAGTGAGTGTCTGTCTATCCACTCTATTGCCTATGCTTTGGATCGCTTTTACTAAATTTTTAATTAATTTTACTCCAAATTAAGTCAAACCGAATGCTTGTGAAGAACGTGAAAGAACTCCTTTGGTCACGTTTAAATAGCCGCATGGGAGTTGTGAAAGTGGAAGCAGCAGTTCTCAGAAAAGACTGCACGTGATTTGTTCAGTCATTGTCTTCACACTGGTGCTGCATGGAGTTTGGGAGATACATAGTTCAATATCTGCAATACGCACACTGAGAGACAGAGAGTACGACACCCACGGATAACGAGAAGTCGCAGTAATGTGAAGCTACTGACCAATTAAATCCAGGTTCCTCTCCCCGTCCCCATAAAGTACAATCCACATGGCTCTACTGCAAAAGTTGAAATTAAACGAGTAAAATCCATTTTCCCTTTTTTTTTTTTTTTTTTTTTTTGTTCACTGTTAAGATGTCAAGCGCCACCACATCAGATATCACATGATTGCAGGGCATTGTGCTTTGAGGCTTAGCAGCATAGCATACTGTACATACATTGGACATAAAATATTCCTTTGAATCAATCACTAACGGGAAGCTAGTTGATTTGAGGATCAATTGAAGGATCGCCCTGAATCGATCAATAAACAAGCTTTCATACTTTGATTCAAACTTAATTTCAGTAAAAAAAAAAAAACAAAAAAAACGAAAACAAACAAACAAAAATCTAAACACAGGCAGGTCAGCCCAGTCATTCATATTATACTAAAAGACAACTATTTTGTCAGTGCATCTCCAACTTGTATAAAAGCAAATTTGGTGAATAAAGTACCTGTGAAGTTGTACCTAACTGAACCACGAGGAGACAAGATCCTGTTTAGCCTCTTAAATGTTGACTTTGACTCCTGAATGACATTTTAATAGATCATCAATACAGTAAATGTAAGATGAGATAGTTTTATTACATTTGAAATGATGAGACATCATTTAGTTGGCTCTGAAGTTTTACAGTACAGTGTAATTAGTATTATTACTTATTATTATTATTATTATGAAGATTGCTGTAAACAGTGGTCTATCCATAATCACACATCTTTCTTAGACGAGTGCCACAACCGGCATTGTATGAAGCACGTAACTACAACTGTCAAGTCACACGCACACGTTAGTGAAGTCAAGTATAATGCTGTCCACACTTCAACATGGACTTCAGAGGAAAAAGTGCCTCCTTAAGAAAGACTCTGCCGATTTACAATCACTAATAGGTTTATGACCCGTGATGTCATTAGGTATGAAATATTGCATTTTTGTGGTAAAAGACACTGACATTCGGTCCTCTAATTCCAGAGTATGATTTGGAAAAAAACACTGAAGGCTAGTGCTGTGACTGTTTTCATGTCTTCCATGGGTTTCGTTTCAAAAATAGCTTTTATGTCCCACCCCCCATTATGGTTTGCTCGTTTGTTTTGCTGACATGTTAACTCTTATTTTCATGCTTTGTCCCCTGACTGCAAATATGAGGGTGTCACCACACTGAGGTGCCACAAATACTGTTAGAATGTACAGCCATGTATAATAAGGATACGATATGGGAGATTGTTTGAAATAATACTTAAAGATGAAAAAACAAAAAAAAAAAGAAAAGAAAAGCATTTGCATACCATAAATTTCATCGACTGAAACAACTGGAAAAATAAGTTTCTTCATACTGACAAAATATGGGTCATTGTTTTCCCCCACTAATATCACTTTCCATAAAATGTGAACCACGTATTTACGAAAGCAGTTTAGTACAATTAATCTCTCAATTGCATTTCTTGAAATTATGATACAGCTTTCAGATTTTTTTTTTTTTTATTAATCTCAGAATTAAGTTTTAGTATTTCTAAATTTTGAAATAAGCCTTATCTAAATCACTCGCATTCTCATACATTCAATGGCAGGGGACTGCTACACAGTGTTTCTCAAAATACTGCGTCAATACAAATGTTTTAGCACTGTGTCTACATTTAATTTTGGTCAGAGTAGTTTTTGGCATCGTCTTTAGATTTAAAAAAAAAAAAAAAAAATCATTCCCAATTTGGATTGTTTTTTTTTCTCTAGGACAGTAAGAGTACTGTAACATTCAGATGTTCTAGCGCACACAGGTAAAGTGATTTTATTTTTCAAATACGTGTTAGACAGACATGATATTTGAGCAAAAGTACCTGTGATTAGATGCATTTGTTTTTGTTAGCATCATTGCATTTCTCACCGGTCCTGATGACACATCTCAGTGATTGTAGGTATGGTTGCAAGTCTCTTTAAAATGGCAAACGGTAATTTCCCATTCAGTTACAACAAAAATAGTTTATAGGCTGGTGATTTCCAGTGACATTCAAAAAAGAGCAGAAGATACTGTCACATTGTCACAAAGCAGCCTCTGGCACTCTCTCACTTGGTGGGCTCATTTATTGGTTAAATGCAGGAAGGGGGGGAGTCGGGGTTTGGGGGGGGGGGGGGAAGGGGGGGGGGGGGGGGGGGGGGGGGGGGGGGGGGGGGGGGGGGTGAGGATCATTGAGGAACATACAACAATCGAGTAACACATATCTACTCAACTCCAGGTGGTGACAGTCTCCATTATATATCTGAAGTCTGAGCAGGATAGTTCTTGTCCCTCCTCCCTTCTCTCTGGTAGTTGTTAGACACTGGCTGCCTCTTAATGTAAAGCTGTAAAACTTCTTTACCTGGCTGCAACTCCACATCACGACAAAGCCATGCTATTGGCAATGTTGTTTTCTGTGCTGGCACTGTCCTTGACGGGGTAGACACCGGAGTCTATGGGGGAGGAGACAGTGTAGTCCATTAGGGAGGAGGGGGTCGCATCTGTCGAGGCTGAATCTGTGATGGACGTTGGTGCTGTGTCTAAGACGAGCGAAGCAGCTAAACCTGGTACAGTGTCTGTAACAGTCAGTGTGGCTGATTCGGGAGTGGAGTGATGCACAATGTCTGTGATGGGGAGAATGGCAGCAGTGGTACTGACAGTATCTATGAGGGGGGGAGTGGAGGAGGTCTCCGAGGGCAAATGGTCCGAGTCAGTGGGGGGCTGTGGTGGTGGAATGGCTGACGGGGAGACAGAGATTTGACTAGGGGGGGAAGGAGGACGAGGAGATATATCATTAACACAGGGAGAAGTCGACTCTAACTCTGATGGCTCCAAGTCTTGAGCAAGAGGAATGGGAGAGTCTCTTGGTGAGGGAGGAGATGATGTAGATTCATCTCCTATTTCTAACTGGATGGGGATGTCAGAGTGTGTGCTAATGGAGGGCGGGGGGTCAGTGGAAATGTTGCACTCTGTTATAGGAACTGGAGAGGGAGCAGGGCATGGAGGCAGGCTGTCATGCATAGATGGAGTAGGGGAGTCGCGGGGAGTAGTAGTAGTAGTAGTAGTAGGAGCTAAAGTGACATGAGCGTCCTCTGGCAACGCTGGGTCAAATTTCAGGGCGATGGTCTCAATGTCAGTAAATACAGGGTTCGGGGATTCCAGCGTGGAGCTCGGCGGTGGCTCAATGGTAGGTGTGACCATTAAGGAGGTGGGCACAGTGTGAGGGACAGGAGGTGTTGAAGAGCTCAGTGGAGGTGCAGGAGTAGCAACTGATTCTGTTGAAGAAGAGGGAGCAATGTCATTAATTTCAAGCAGGGCGGAATCTTTCGAGGGCTCAAGAGAGTCCTGAACTATTGCTGGAGGTTCTTCGGCACCCTTTAAGAGTGGGTCTGTGATGCATGGCGCTTTGTGTAAAGGAGTGGAAGACAGCAGGTGTTCTTTGCTGGCACATATGATGCCGTCTTTACCCACTGCTGTGATGGAGGTTGTGGATAAAGATGACACGGACTGGCTGTTGGGGTCTTTAAGCTCGGGCTTGTCGGTGTGTACCTCCTTGAATGTGGGGGTGGATCTATCCACCACCGAAGGAACAGTCAAATCAACAGCTGAGGAGGCAGTGGAGTCCATGGTAGACACTGCGGTGGCGGCTGCTTCGTGGAGTGGTGTGTCATGCACCCTTGTGTAGTCCCTGCTGCTCTCCGACTGAGCCAGCAGGAGGCGCTGTTCTCCCGGTTTCCTCGGGTGAAGGAAAGGTTGACGAGTGTAGCTTTCACCGTCAGCCAGGGTCTCAGGGAGGGGCTGGTAGCGAGTCTCTGGCAGCAGGAGAATGCAGATGATGCAGATGAGAGTGCAGCAGGCAAATATAATGTGGTGAAGGAAATAGCCCTTCTGATTGTGCAGCTCCATTATGGGGGCAGTCAGCATGCCAAATCCGGCGCTGGCCAGGACCAGGCCCAGACCACCACCCCTGTGAGAAGACAGAAAATGCTATCATCAGGTGCTGTAGGATTAAGAAATTGTGACCACATATACTGTATCTAAAGAATTCCTCATTAACCAATAAACCACACAAAGGGAATTTATATTTGTAAATTAAGGAGAGCTTTTATTTTTGCTGCATGCCTCTGTTGATGTCTGACAACAGCACTACAGTGCTGCAGTACATCCCTCATGCCTCAGTCTTTTCCTGCCATTGCCTATAGTCACCACTGAATGGCGCCCTTCAAGCACTGTCACCAGAACAACACAACTTACATAACCCAAGATAATCAATATGCAGCTTTATGTCATGCACTGTATTCTGACATTTTAATGATAACGCCTGAGTTCTGAAACGGAGGTGTTTATTTCTCATACGAATGAGTGTTTTGGAGACCTTACCTGATCACAGTGGGTGTGATCTCAGCACAAAAGAAGATGCTCAGGTTGCTCACTGCATGGGAGGAGAACATGCCGATGATGGAAAAGGCAATGGAGAAGTTCTTGTTCAGCGTACCTGAGCTATCTGCAGACAAAGCAGGAGACACACACACGCATACATTGCAGTCTAGAGTCAGTGTCCAGAGGAGTCAGAAAAATACAGACAGCAGTGCAGATTCTGTTAAAGAAGCACAGCTACTGTATTGAAGTGATTACTAATATTTCAGCTTTTATGCTTTATTTAATCAGAATCAGAAATCCTTTAATGTCCCACAGACGGGGAAGTTTGTTTGTCACAGCAGTCTCAGGCTATCACAAAAGCAATAGCAAAATAGGCAATATAAATAGGCAGTGTAAAATAGACAATATAAAAAAGACAGTGGAATTAAAAAGGAAAGAAAACACCATACAGAATGAAACCAATAACACACAGTTGGAGCAGAGAATAACCCCCATATATTATATGAAATAGAAATAGGTCAATTTGACCTATTTGTGAAATATAACCACTTCCCAATAATGTAAAAAAAAAATAAAGTACCACAGAATTTATACCTGTGCAATATTTTACTTTGAAAGCCTATTGTCAGCAGGACATTTCTTTCTTGGGTCGTGTGACTGACAGGGATGTAACCTGATACAAATTGGTTGGATCATTTCCAACGGGCTGAACTGAATAGCCTTTGTAGCCCAGATGCGCAAGTTTAAATTCTTCATTTGGATCTGAATTCAAGTGTTTGTTTTTTTTAACGAGACATTTAGAATATTCAATCTGACTTCGTGCACATTAAAATAACACGAAAACAAGCCGATTTTTTGCAAATTATGAAATTATCTTCTGAAAATTAAGTATTCAGTTGCTGGAAAAAGGATACGTCTTTGCACAGTGTATAATTCATATGTTTATATTGTGTCTATATTATGTTGCATTACACTGAGGAGATTTTAAAAACAGAATTTTAAAATGCATCATCGGTTACTTAAAAAAATGATGTTTTCCAGCACTACTTACTTTTTAATAAGTTTCTCAGAACTAGAGTCTGTTTTTTTTTTTTTTTTTTAATTTTACATAAATAAGATATATTGCAGACGGCCTAGGAAGATGATACTGCAGTGGGGGAATATAGTGGATGTATTGGTAAACAGAGGAGAGAAGTGAACAAAGGTTGATGCCGAGATTGGCAGCTCTATAACAAAGAGGCTCATCGTTCCTGGACACAAAAGATAAATAACTGAAAAGTGAGTCGCATTACATGCAACATGATCCTCTATAGGGTTTGAATTATATGCCAAATTAAATATCTGCATGCCACCTATTCACTAAAACCTCATCAAGATAGTATAATGTGATGTGAAGTGAAGTGATAAGAGTGAAGGTTTAATATGATTCAGATCATACATGAAGAATTTGATGCTGATGGGAAAAATATCAAAGCCGGGAGCAATCAATTATTAATCATTAGTTTGTCGGCCCAGCTCTGACAATATCAGCAAATGCAAGACTTCAGGGGAGAAATAAAGAGAAGATCCTACCTATATTCAGGTGGCCACTGTACTTCCCCAGCACTAGAGGAGAATAAAAGAGATCAACATATCTGTCAGTGAGAAACAAAACACAATAAATTCATATGCACTCAGATAATGAAGTAAATCCAGACTGAAAAGAAAAACATGCACACGTGTTGCACAAAAACACGTCTCACACACAGTGTTACAAAACTCACCATAACCTTGACATGTTGACTCCAGTTAAACATTAAGACTCACTCGTTCGTAACTAACTAAAATGTAATTGTGTACTGTCATTGTGTTGATTTGTTTTTTTTGTTTTTTTTTGGTACACATTGACTAACAGAATAATTATAATTCTTGTTTGACTGCTCAATTACAAACAGCTACAGGTAACATACATGTTCCAAGAACGGCAACAAAGACGTGGGCTTTCATCGCAGAAAACAAGATTTGAAACACACCTAGAGCTGCAACTAAAACTGTATGCAAAACACATTCTCTGTTTACACTGTGGGCAGTAGATTATAGGATGGTTGCGTTAGTTTGTCGCACAACATATTTGGCTTCCTTACCTTTTCATTTCGCATACAGAGCACAAACTTTTTTAAAAGCACCTTTAAATTTAATGAACTTTCACGCCTTACAACTAAACCACCAGTCACGTAGAAACACTGAGTAGAGCCAGGGCAGGTGTTTCTCCCTCGCTTCTAGTGTTGACGCTATGCAAAATGCCTACTGGCACTAGGCTTTATATTTAGCACACAGACATGAAAGTGGTATTGATCTTCTCATATAACTTTCAGCAAGATGGCAAACAAGCCTTTTCCCCAAAATGTCAAACTGCCACTTAAATGCAACAAAGGACTCTGGATGAAATGGAGAGTTTTATGCCCTCCAGTTGAAAGTGAGTTTCAGAGCCTCTTGAATATTGAGAGTGCTTCCTCAGTATTACGTTATCTAACATTATCAATAAAGTCAAATTACATCAAGAACAGGTCGAATTTCACATGTAAGTGGAATGGAAAGGTCTTCACTCACAATTGAGCAGGCCCAGCTGCAGCAGTGATGCCAGGGCAGTGATGATCATGAACATAAGAAGGCCGCCGCGCCGGCCCATCAGACCCACTGCAGGGCACAGGGCCATGCAGGATGCCACTGCGATGCCTGCCATGGTGTAATAGTCAGCATAGAAGTTATGGAACATGGTGGTTTCCTCTGCTTCGGGGTCCATCATGCTGCGAGCGAAGCAGTGATGGATCCCATAGCCCGTTAGCCTGCATTCAGGAACGGAGGGAAGAGCAGTGAGAGTAAAACACAGACATACCAGAGAGGCTAAATTACAGGATTTTAGTCTGAACAGACAACAAGCACTGGTCAATAATGAAGCCCCTTTTTTAAGTCTCCATTACCAACATGCATCATGGCCAAACTATTAATCTCTCACATCCAAAACTGGCTCAAAGCACCAAAGCAGTTCATAAATGTCTCAAAACAAGGCCATTCAACCATACAGTGACAGCGAGTCTCAACAAGTCAGATGGCACAAACTGTCACTCAAAACAAAGCGACTTGAATAAACACTGGAGAGCATCACATAAATTATGTTTCAACTTTGTTTTCTTAACGTTTTCACAACAATATTTTATTTCGTCAGTGCTACTTTAATAACCGCAACAAGAATGAATCCTTTTTGCTACAGCATATCCCCATACTCTGTTGTGCAAAGGAAGGGTTGAAACTGAAGATTCTTGACAAAATAAGCCTTCTGTGGGAGTTAATCTTTGGATCCTTCTGTTAAATGGAATAATCTTTTATTTATTTTTTTAAAAGATGTATGTAAAATGAATACATACTGTTTTGTATAGTGTAAAGTGCAGTCCATTTATCACTGAGGGATGCGCAGCTCATTTGTTGGAATATTTGTACAACTGACATGACTTTTTTTTTTTATTTATGATCTGTGTTTCCAAACAAAACTTTTGTCTCATGATATTCATAAAATATATATATTAATCTTTTATAGTTCCACATTGTTCCAACAGAAAATGCGTCATTCATTTCTGAATGCATTTTTCCACCGTTTTGAAAACGTTTTGTGAATGGAAAGTGTTTACGGATGATGGAGAATGTGGTCATTGAATGCAGTTTGTGAGAAAGCAATGAAAAACAAATGACATGAATGAACAGTCACAGAAGATACAATCAAATCCAGAAGATAAAGAGGTTATTGTAGTTGGTGAGAGAATGCACATATACAAACACACAGCATAAACCCCAAAGTATACACACACAAACTCACGCAATAAAAAAAAATCAAGTAATCACTCACACCCTTTTCAACCAGCTGCCTTATGTTTCATAAGGACACAGCTCATGTAATATTTATGCTGAATCGAGAGCCAGGGACACAGAGCACAGGAGCAGAGCTAAAGCTGGGCTCGGCTCAGCTCGAGATGAGATGAGGCCTCCACCTGGGGTGGAAGGGCAAAAGCATTCGGGGCCACTGATCAATGCTTTATCGAGCCTCCAGGTTAATAGTGGCATCTAAACTGTACAAAATGGCCTGACTGGCCTCGCCTTGCCTTACACACACACACACACACAAACCGGTTTCAGTAACACTTAACAATGCATTACAGTAACCACGTGGTGTTAGTATGTTAATTATTTGTACTACAGAGGTAAAATAGCGATAATACCAGCTTATTTCTGATGCACTTTGGTAATATCAAGATAATATCATGGCAATACCATGTTATTTCCAAAGTAAAATGCAGGTAATAGCTTGATAATGAGAATTACTGCATCATCGGTTTATAAAAATATTTGGGAATCAGAATTGATCATTACAGTATTTTTAGTTGCCTTTCATCCTCTGTCTGTCTCTCGCAATTTTCCATGCTATTACGCTATTATTATTAATAATAGTTTTTACCTGGTTATTCATACAGAAATTAGATGTATTACTTTCCTATGTAAGTGTTCCATTTATTTTTCTTTCTGTCACATATTATCACGTTAATACATAACTTTACATATTAATACTTACGAGTTAACGCAGAGCACAACGATGTTCTTCCACAGGTTTCTAGTCCCAACCATTTTTACAATGCATGTCTTTTTGGGCTTCTTTTGAAGAGCTCTCTGCAGTTCTGGAAACAAACAAACACATTATTCAGAGTGTGCAGTCAGTTTTGGACTTTTGAGGGCAAAGTCTCTCGACGTGTGTTTCAAATGATTTCCAGTAACGCAAACCAGTCATTGCGTTTTAAAATACGACACTCCTGATATCTTTATGCATACATGTACATCTGTGCATAGTTTGACCACACTGTAGTATAATAAATGAAGGAATAATTTGAAAATTTCTGATACACTGTATATATAAATACTTACTATACATACTTAAATATTCAGAAAAAAAGATCACTAAACATATGCTCACAGGCCATTTTATTAGGTACAACTGTTCAACCATTACCAAAGCATTTCAATTTTTCATTTTAGGCATCAACTGGGCATCACAATGAGAAAGAAAGGTGATTTAAGTGATTCTGAAACATGGCACGTTTTTTCGTTTTTTGGTGCCAGATGCCCTTGTCTGAGTATTCATTGCTAATCTAAAGGGATTTTCTCTAGGGAGAATGGTCCAAGGAAAATATCAAGCATGAGGCAGTTCTCTGGGCAAACATTCTTTATTGAAGCCAGAGGTTGAAGGGACTGACTTACTGATAGAGGATATTCTGCTGCCTTTCTGTCATTTCAACCAAATAATCACCCAAAGTATTCAGAAGAAAGCTCAGTACGTTGAAATGTGAATCTGATGGGCTACAGCAGCAGAAGACCACAACAGGTGCCGCTCCTGCCCTCTTTATATGGGGTCCTGCATCCCTAATAAAGTGGCTGCTCAGCATATACAAACAGCAGCATATGAAACACAGTCGCCTGTTTCTTTGTTTGCCAGTTGTCAACACCAATCTGTGTGTAATAGGACAAAGGAGCCCCTTGTTGTACTGGAACCACAGAAAATTCCACATGTATTTTTAATGAGCATGTTTCTTCCCACACATTTACTGTCCTGCTCCCAGATGACACAGGTATGACGGCGCTTACAGAGGAGCCGGCACAGTTCCTGACAGGGCTCCACCCCTCAGTTGCTTCTGATATGCGTGCAATACCCACAGTGGGTGTTTTGGTATCAGTCTGAGAGTTGCCATAGCAACACACCTCTGCTTTGTGGTACTGTGCGTCCATGATGACTCAGTCATGTGACAGCTTTTCACACCGCTGCCTCGAGGTTATCTTCCACTGTATTGCTCAGGCTTTCCCAGTGATTCCCTCATGACTCTGCCTAGACTCATGGAAATCAGTTCACTCACACTAGATGAGCTAATCAATCATTCTCCAACTTCTCCTCTGCAACAGCACTAAGTACATTTAGTGCCCAACATTATATGAAGCTGTAGCATCAGTCAGTCAGGAGGACTACTCTGTCGTTTGCTTCAATCATAGACTCATTCACATTCTCCTCCTCCTCCTCACTTTTTAGCTTTCCCAGTAGAACGAAATCAGAATCTGAAATCCTTCAATGTCCCGCAGACGGGGAAATGTGTTTGTCACAGCAGTCCCGGGCATCACAAAAGCAAGAGCAATAGCAAAATAGACAATATAAAATAGACAGTATAAAAATAGACAATATAAAATAGACAGTGTAATTAAAAAGGACAGAAAATAGAATCAAATTTACGTGTATATATATTTACATGATATAGTGCAAGAGTGGACAGTCACTTTTATATACAGATCTTGAATATGTGTAATAAATATGGGTGATGCACTGCAATTAGGACTGGCATTGTTACGAATTTTACTTCACAAGGTCCAGATTTGATTCGATTTCCGATTTGATATTGATTCATTTGATATATTAACCTTAAACACCTGTTCAGGTTCAAAAATGTCCAGCCTAGAAGCACCTCAGAAAGCTCAAATTCTCATGTTCTCATGTTTTCTTCACTCATTCAAAAGACGACAGACAATAGTTGTGTTGTTTTGCATGCAGCGATAATGGAGGACAGTGATAATGGAGGACACCAACAAACTAAACGAACACATCTGAAGAGCAGCATGTGGAAGTATTTCTGGTTGTACGTCCATAGATGGCAGAGAAGTGAATAGTGAATGGTGCACAGTCACATCCTTAATGCAATGCACCTAAATAGTTAGCCAATCATCTTGTTGCTGTCTTTTTAAATATGTTGTCTCTTTCGGTCTTAGTTGTTTTGTGCTTTTGTCATGCACACCATGTCTTCATAGCCTCATCTGAACCATCATTTTTCATCCTGCAATCACCTCCATATTAGGATCCGTTTGTAATTGATTCATTTTCTTTCACTTTTTTTCCTCTGATTGAAATGTAACATTAAGCATTTGAAAGAAGGCAAACTGCTGTATGGGTTGGGGACAGCCGGCTACTATAAAAGCAAGAGGATAAATTAATGTCTGTGGTGATGTACTTTACTCATAGCTGCACCAGCACAGTATCTGGGTGCTGAAATGTGCTGTCAGTTTCACACTGAGTGGTTCTGCTACAAAGTACTTTCACATTAGTCTATAATGTTAACATGCATTAACTAAATTGGTTATGAGGGGCAAGTGAGCCACTCACTGCACTGTACACTCAAGACGTCAGGCACAGTGACGGCCTGAATATGAGACTTACACTGTCTTCATCAATTTTCTTTTCTCTGTCACATCATTTTAAAACAGTCCCAAATTTGTCCAAGGATATGGAAAAGCTATACAGTGGAGAAAAAAGCGGCGAGATAGAGGAGTCCGAGGACAGGATGTGACCACGCTGGACAAAAAAAAAACCCGCCCCACGGCTCTTCCATCATAAATTTTGTTCAGCATTGTTGAGCTTTTCGTGCATTTTTGCTCTCATAGTCTGTAAAACGCGACTAATATTTAAAGGCGCTATATGTAAGAAACGTATCATCTTAAGACATGACCATGATATGTCATCAGACTTAAGGACACTTTTACACTGACTGTTTAATTGAAATACTGGCAGCCAGTATATTAATAAAATAAATGTTGCTTGCGGGCCACAAACTCTCTTTATCTTTTGTCTGTTGCCCCAACCACCCTATAATGCAGCTTGTAATGTAGTACTTTATCACAAAAGATGCCAGCAGAGTGAGCAATCAAGCAGCTGGCCGCTCTGTGTTTGAAATAGCTGAACAATATTGAGCCTTAAAAGCCTCACTACCCCTCTCAAAAACATCTGGACCAGATGAGAGGAAAACCAAAAGTCTGCAGTGGGGATGCATTTTAAAATAGATAGCTGAAAGAGGAGAGGACATTGAAGATAGACTATGACAGACATGCCAGCATGGATACTATACTCTCCCAGACAGGGAATAAAACAAGAGAACTTCAGCCAAGGATAAGTGATGCAGTCTCTCCCCTCCGTCCCTCTTTCAATTTGTATGTTGATAGCTAACATATATATATTGTATATAAAATGTTTTTGGCCCGTAGGTGTTGTCTTGTCGTGTTGTCATGTTATAATTCTCTGATGCTGCTCTAAAGCAGCCATACTTTGACTTTCAATCACCACCTGTCGCTGACACACAGAAATGCACACAAACCATACAAATATTTGGTTATATTTTGGAGCACCTGACATCAGTTTAAATAACTTGTCAATGACAAAAAATACAAAAGCACGTTCCAAGACATATGAAACGTTAAAATGTGACACAAAATTGCAAAATGTACATTTTCCACAAAGGACAGAGGCCTGTTACAGTGGCAACACTGCTTGAATTTTATGCGTGTTTGCAATGTGTCTGAGAAATGGCTCTGCAGTAAAAAGTGCAATAAAGATAATTCACTAAACTGATTATTCATTA
Source organism: Brachirus orientalis (assembly GCA_016785285.1). Lineage (NCBI taxonomy): Eukaryota > Metazoa > Chordata > Actinopteri > Pleuronectiformes > Soleidae > Brachirus > Brachirus orientalis. Next base: position 3,632,670 of record JAFBJR010000504.1, on the reverse strand, counting down.
GGCCCATAAATGTTTGTGTGGCGTGTATGAAAAATGCTGCACATTCAGAGCATTAACAATGCTCACTGCAGTTGTCATATCACTGGCACAGTTTTTCCTAAGAAGTTCGTCTTATGAAGATGTTTTCCATGTGTGCAATCAACATAATTATTAAAGATTTGCAATTAGGACTTATCTGGACAGAATCTCGCATCATCATTGTAATGTTGTGAAGCAGAGGCTGATGGTCTTAAAATGTACTTAGTATAGGTAATCACATTTTGCTATAGTCAGTCGTGCAGCCATTTCCCTTGGGGTTTCATTTTAAAAGAAGAAGGTGGAGTTAAAGAGTTTCTTCCTTATCCTTATCCATGAAAAAAATTGACCATGTGTGCAGTAGCTGCACACCCTTAGCCCACATGAATATTTGCTTTCAGGTCATTCAGTGGCTGTTTACTTTTCAAATAGCTTACTACATCACAGGGTTTGCATCAAGTAAACAGACATATTCATTATATCCCATCTCCATCCATTTGCTTTTTTTCCACCCAGCACTTCAGATCTATATTGATCTCATACAAATCCATACCATCTGACACAGCAACCTTGTTGGTGACCAATTGCAGGCCAGATAAATAAAAAAAGTATGTATTTACTGTCAAAACAGCACTGTTTAAGTCACATATAGTCCCATAACATTTATCAATAACACAGTTCCCTTTGAGGCTCTTTGCCTCTGGCAGGTCATATGAGCACAAACATTTACAATTAACAGGGGTCAAAGTTCCTGACCTGCGTCCATCTGGCGTCTGTACACCATCGATACAGCTCATGTCCACCCATCCGGGCTATAATGAAATTAATGGACCTTCTAGAGTGTCATAATGTAATGTTCAACACCCACTGCTGCCTCCGAGGTGGCGTGTTACCATGGTAACAATACAGGAAATAGATATAACCTTGTCAATCTGGCTTATTTAGGGAAGCGCTGATGGGGAGACTTCTACACACCCTGCCTCTCAAAAAAAAATAAAAATAAATAAATAATACAAAACCACGTATACTGTACTCTATATGTACACAGTAATCTTGTTTCTTAAAAATTGGAATCAATGTATGCAGCGTCACCTGTGAGGATGTTATCTGTGTCGAGCTCCATGTTCACTCTGTTTTTAGCTGCTATGTGTCCCATGATCCACTTTGAGCGACAGTACTGCTGCGTGGCCAGCAACCAACGGAGTGACTCAGGGAAGATCCTGTTGAAAAGACAAGGGAAGGCCATTATTAAGAGGTTAATAGGGGGGTAAAAATCCAAATTGAAATAAATCAAGCCTTCCAAGAAAGTAAAATTAATTAGAGGGAGACCCAGTAGATGTTTTTTTTTTCCTTAACTGGTTAATTAACACCCTTCCCTTTTGATGCAGATGAGAAGTAACAGCAGGGACAGTATGTAAAAATAGACTAAGGTTTTCTGGTTACCAAACAAACTGTACTGCGATTTCCGCCCCACTCCCTTGACTTCACTTTTCAAATTGGAAGACTATGTCCATTTTTATATGGATAACAATGACCCCATTCAGACCTGGCATTAACATCCATCCTGAGTGATCCCATCAGTACAGGTCTCGATTTGTTTCACTCAGCTTCTCTTGACTCTACTCTCTCTCTCTCTCTCTCTCTCTCTCTCTCTCTCTCTCTCTCTCTCTCTCTCTACATGTATCTCTACAAAAAGTAAGGACACAGCCGTACAGTCAGTCTTGTTAAAAGCATAACAGACATGACATGAGTGTGTATTTAAAAACAGGGTGGGGGAAGCCAGAACTGACGCGTATTCAAGGCCAGGTGTGGAGAGTATTGCTTTGTCCACACGCGACGGGATGACTGAGGACGAATGTTAATACCAGGTCGGAACCGGGCCGTTATGAACTGTAGGGAAATCAGTGTCACAAACAAATACTTTCACACCATTCACAGGGTAAAGCTGTGTCTCATGAGTGAGATCAACAAATGAACACATGACTGCCAGCTACTGTCACACTTATCACTCTTATTTTATTTGCTCTTCTCTATTATTTCATTGTAAGCAATGTAAGATTGCCGACTAATAACCATTTTAAAACAGCCAATCAATTGAACTTTAAATACAAAAATAAAAAAAAGTGAAAAGTATTCAGTACACAGTACTGCTGTGGAATTTCCCATCAGTTCTGTTCTGTTTGCCCCATACAAATACAGTAAGTGCAGTGTATCATCAATTCTGATAAACACTATTGAGTGCTTTTGTTCTCCCCGTGTGCGCGTGGGTTCTCGCCGGGTACTCCGGCTTCCTCCCACAGTCCAAAAACGTGCAGATTTGGGGATTAGGCTAAATGGACACTCATAAATTGCCCATAGGTGTGAATGTGAGAGTGAATGGTTGTCTGTCTCTATGTGGCCCTGTGATGGACTGGCGACCTGTCCAGGGTGTACCCTGCCTCTCACCCTGTGTCAGCTGAAGTTAGGCACCAGCGCCCCCCCGCGACCCTCAGTGGAGTGAGAGTGAGTGCTTTTGATCATTTCTAAATCTCTTTTGTAGATCAGGTAAACACTGAAGAAGAGTCAAGGTCTGACATTTATTTTGATAATGTCTATATTTTCTTTATTCTTTCTACTGACTTTCTGCAGCGTTGTGGACCACTGTGTGTCATTATGGAACAAATGAAGGTGAGTATTAGTGTATTTATTGCCCAAGTCCAAGATGCTGCACTCACAGTAGAGGTCGTTGCAAATGGGTTCACAGTAAGATGTTAGATTTAATTTGGCTGGGAATTCCCTGCTGTAAAAATGCCCTTGAAGCGAGACTTTCTCCACATCTTTGTTGAGAGCATGTAAAGCTGCACCAGCAGCTTTGGCTTATCAAGGCTGATGCCATATTTAACCCTTAGTGCTCATGCAGCACAGATCTGTGGCAAAGGCACACCCTTGGTATATTGCCGAGGGTAGAATACACAACTCCTTATATGGACATCAGGCTTTAAAAAAATTTTTTTTTTCATCTTCTTATGTGTTGTTGAGTCAAAGTTATAATTAATTGTATATCACATAGCGATGATTGTGTAGAAGTAACAAAACAGACAGTTTTTATTTTATTTTTGTTCATAAAAAGGAGCCAAGCGAACTTTGAACTGTGACGTAGTTCCATATTTCACTTTTCAAACTTCAATTTCAAACTAAATCCAACTTCTTGCTCAGGTGTGTTTATATACTTGGTGAAATGAAAAAAATAATTTCATCAGACTGCCTAGGTTGAGCTGACAAAAAAAGGATATAAGACACTCTTAACGTAGTAATAGACAAAAGCAGCCTAAATAATCTAAGGGTTAAACTATAACAACTTTTAATGCTTGTAACACATTTGTATTGCAAAAGAAAGAGGATTTTTTTTAGGATTTAAAAACAGCTCTTAATCTTCAACAGATAAAGGAAAAACATAAGACAAGTCTTTTGTGAAGCAGATTCTCGGGGTTTCTTCCTTACCAGATGTAGGACAGCATCAGCAATAGTGGGCAGATGATAATGGCTTGAAGTACCTGCCAATTGCGGCAGAGATATGCCACCCCAGGCATCAGCAGCTGACCACCTAACACCACAAAGCTGGCCACCATGGTCATGGAGAAACGCCATCCTGGCAGGCACAGCTCAATCCCTGACAGAGAAAGAGAGAGGGCATGTTTTTAATTAGGTTTTCTATAAAATACATCATTTCTAAATATCATGTGTCAATATGACACCAGGAGCAACTACGTGGTGAGAACACTGGATCTGAACTAAAAATCTTAATCCTCCTTGTTCTGAGAGAAACAGGCCTGAGTTGATGACTCATCTATCAAAACAGTATGTCACTAGGTGAGGCAGACAGGTCACAGCATGGATCCTGATGATGAGGAGTCTAAGAAAGAGGGCTGAATGTGGTTCTGATGCAAAACAGACACAAAGTAATTGGATATTGTGACTTTTAACACAGAAATACACCATAGAACTTCAACCACGCAAATGTGAAGTTGTAAAATTGAAGATGAACTCCACATGAGGACTTGCTTCTCCACAGGAAGAGACTCTTTTATTCGTCCTCTCATGAGGAGATGGGAGAATGGGGAAAAAAAAAGTTTGCCACCACAACATAATTGGCCAAGTCTCTAGTTGAATATAATTTGAAGACATTTTTTTGAAAACAGAATTACGAGGACAAGTTCACCTTGCCTTTTGTATAAACCAAATAATGGACTTGCCCAGTCAATGCTGTAGTGTAAGCAAGAAATATAGGTTGCTTTTAGAGATACGGCACATGTAAATAACAGTAATAAATCACTATGTACAGTTGTTGTTCAGAAACAGAAGACAGACCAAGACAGTAGGCCGCTGTGTGAGTGAACCAACTAGAAAGAGGTTCCTTGTATTCATTTCTCTGCTATCAGAATGGCACTGATTCATTCAACCGGTCATTAGCATGCACCCCACACTGGTAGTCAGCAACCGCAGACAGTCCAGACCTTTAGTTACTGCAGTGTAGTGGACAGCATTAAATCAAACCAAGAGAGTGAAAACTAAAGTAATCCTGCTTTTCCCCTCCTGCCCAAATCTTTTATCCCGTTTCATTCAACCCTGTTGGTTATACATCATTATTCCTTTATCCTAATGGGTCTTGTCTGCTTCCCAGGAATGTAAACACTCTCTAGATGGGTCTTTCAAGGTGACAGGGCCAGGATAATACAGTGGGTGTCAGCGGCCCCAGTTCATTCCAGTGGAAAAGACCGGAATTTAAATTAGGACTTGCCCCCCTCTGAGGACATGAATAATGCTCTCTGTTCACGGACACTATCGCAGCTGGAATGACAGAGCCAATGAGTGGAGTGGAGGGCGATGGGTGCAAGACCTGCTGAGTTTGAACCAACTAACCTCGAGACTTAGTCTCTGTGTGATTCTGGGAAGAAATGGGGCTTCTCTATTATGGACTACATGAGATGTGAAGATTTTGGTTTGGTGAAAAGCATCATGTGCTCTAAACAGACTACAGAAAAGTTGAGCTGTAGTACATCATATCATGATGCCAATAAATATATCAATCAGGATGAATACCGCATGAAATTCTAAACTCCACTTCAAAACTGGAACAAGAGGCAATGAAATAAAAGGAAGCCTGAGCTTCTTAGTCCTAGTGACCCTAATCCTCCACAACCCACTAGATCAGCATTCCCACAATGCCCTGCTGCAGCCTGTGCCCTACAGACATAAATCTACCGATACCTAATCTGATGTCACATAGTGTATAAACACTTTCCCCAGAAGCTGACCAAGGCTCACTGGGATGACAAAACGAACGGGACATTCTATTAAAAAACACACTTAAATGCATTTACTGAGCAGGACATGAAAATGACATAATCAACAATCAAGCCAATAGCCAATTAATGATAATGATAATCCTCAAATAGGCTTATGCTTGTTTGCTGACTTTGGCAAAATAGGAATATGAAGAGCACTCCATTGCTGCTTTTCCATTAGAGAGTTCTAGCACTACTCGGCTCTACTCGACTCTGCTCTGCCTGGTTCGCGTATCAGGCGCGCAAATTTTCCACTCACTGGTACTAACTGTACTAATCACAGTTAGCACAATGGTGGCTGGCGTATTCTAGAAATATTTTGATAACGTTTAATGCTCCTAGCAATTGCCACCAAAGATTAGTGCCACTGAAAGAAGGGCAATAAAAAGGGTAATAGTCTAGTGAAAGTGGGAAAATATGTGTGGGCTTCAAAAAGCTGTTCAACCATCCAGCACACCTTAATGCATCAGTATCAGCATCACAATCTCTTGTGGATATTTCATTTGTATGTGATGCCATCCCCCCGTACCAAACCTGTGAACTAGTAAGCGTACAGGTTTAGTTCATCTTCATGTGGGTGGACTCTCACACTCATCCAAACCTGACTTGGAAGGTGCACCATTGCCATTTTACCAATACACCGTTAAACCTTCCCACCCTTAAAGCTGTGGCCACAGATGGATAGTGTTTGACGAGACCAAGCCCGAATCAGGCGTGTGTTGAACTGCTAATTAGTTTTTGTGGTACCACCTTTGATTGACAGGCCAGTGCAGCACCATCAGTTTTTCCCCTGATCCAAATTAACCCTGGTTGTCGAGTGGAATTAAGCCAGAAAGAAGGGTTTGAATGTGAATTAAATCCTCAGTAGAAATCCCAAGTCAAACAGTGTGGGTGTAAGCATAACCTTGTTTATCCTACATTAAGTAAAGTGGTTGAGAAGAGGACACTTTTCTCTTGAGGTCCAAAATCAACCAAGAAACTGTCCTGATGAAGCATGAAGAAACTTATCCAACAGATAAGAACAAAAGCTTTTGTCAGTCCAACTACAGGAAATAAAATGATGTTTCTAATCAGATTCTACTGATGGCACATCCTTAATAATCTAGTTACGAATGGGCAAAGGAAACTGTGCTTTGTTTACAATGCGTACTAGGGCAGCGTGACATGATAATAAAGTATAATGACAAAAAAAAAAAACATCCTCTGTTAAAGTTTCATATTATTCTTTATCATAATTTTGCCTCACCAGTCCCTCAATATACTTTGCATTCTTCCACACCAAAAAAATATGTTCAAAAGTCAAAACATGGTTTTCAAAGGAGATCCACACGAGCAGAGTGAATTACTGGTCAGAAAACCCTCAGACAAATTTCCCATTCACTTGAATAATAAAGCAGTCTCAGACTTTTGGACTGTATTGTAAACACAATGGTCACTTTATTGGGTACACCTATTCAACTACTTAATAAAAATAAAATTATCAAATGGCAGCAACTCGGTGCATTTAGGTGTGTGGACATGGTTAATGCGACCTGCTGACATAAACACAGACTGGTTTGAAATGTCTGGTTATTTGAGCCTCAAACGGTAGCTCAAATAACCACAGACGACCATCTTTGATGCACTATTCGTTGAACCCTGTGCTTTAGCAGCAGAAGACCCAACCAGCTACCACTCCTGCCAGTTTATTTGGTGTCCTGTGTAATTAATAAAATAGCCAGTGACTGTATATGAAGTGATTCTGTAAGCCCAGCAGATATTCTGAGGTATTTTCATATCTACCAAGCAATAAAAAGGGCCAATTCACTAAGAAAAAGGACATAATCATTGATTAGACTCTTATCTGGAGCTGGAAAGAATGTCAACAAGCCCCAACTAGCCACACTTTCCTTTTATGTATGTGAGCAGAAATTTCATCAACCAAGCCACAAGTTAACCACAACCAGGAGAGGTTTTTGTTTGGTTTTTTGATAGTGTTTCTATCAAACACTATCAGAGCTACATCCATCCGCTACCTCCCACACAGAGAAAAATCAGCACAAAAACCAAGCTATTGCATCTATGGGGAAATGGGAACAGAGAAACAGTTTACACTTTGACACATATAAGACTGAATTTATTTGTTTCCCTAACACACTGGCTCTTCTTATCTGTCTCACATAAGAAGTTTTGAAACAACATTGATTTCTTTCATCATAATAAAGTGCAAAGGTTGACCATGCTGATTTGGCCAGTAACTGGACTTCACTCTGGAATTTGCAGCGTGAGATAGGTGCACGTTATGTCATGCAGACTTTCACACATGACACAAAAAAAGGAGAATATCAATTAGAACCTGATCATAGTTCTATAAAATAGGGAAAAGACAGAGAGAGAGAGAGAGAAAAACACACTAAGGAAGTACATACTGTATGTGTGGTCTACTGTGTGTCACTAGAGGAAGTCTGTCGGGTAACTAAAAAAATGCAAACTCTGCACAAAAGGGAACTTTAACCCCACTCTGGGGGAAAAAACTGAGTCTGCACCTTAACCCATTAATCAGCAGACAGCCAGAGCAGATTATGGAGAGGGATGAGTAAACAGTTCAATCTGTGGATTGTGGAAAATGCCGCTCTTTGGCTGAAAAGCATTTGTACTATGTAGACAGTGAAGTCTAAGTTTTTTCACCACCACTCTCAGAATTAACTCAGAATTAACATGTTGCCTTAGTTGGGTCTGACTGCAGCACAATATCTCTGCAGTGGAGAGTGTGTAACTAGGGAGGCACAGCCACATGGAAGGAAATGAAAAAGCTTCTCTCTTCAGGAGTCCAGATCTGGCACATGTTACTCAGCTTAGGACAGAATGAATGATATCCATCAGTGGCATACACAAGAGGAGAACGGCAAACAAACTGTGCTGTCAGTCCGATCATACCAGCAAACAGGAATCTGGCAATGACACACAGGAATCCATTTACAAATAAATACGCGCAGCGCTTCCATCTTTCTGTGGTGACCCTTACACCTCATCTCATCTGTGTGTTGACATTAGTATACCAGTGGCATTATTACCACAGAGAATGCACCTAAATACAGGCAGAGGTAGCAAAAGTACAAATGCTGATATGCTGATTCAGTGGCTTAAGGTAAGATAGAAAGTATAGGATTGGAGAAGCACTCAGGCGCAAAAGGGCACAAAAGGAACAAGTACAAATTAATTTTTTGCTTCAATGATACATCTTTTAATAATTGTGCAAAACCTATATATACTTTATATGTATATACGTGTGTATATGTATATATATACATATACAAACACACACACACACACACCATGCATTACAACTAAAGATTTCTACAGAGCCTGTTTTAATAACGTAAAGAGTAGAAAGTACAGATATTTGTGTTGTGTAAGTTAATATCCAAGTAAAAAAACAAACAAACAGATACCTGAAAAAAAAATTGGTTCAGTAAAAACTGAGCCAGTACTGTTAACCAGTACTGTTAACCAGTACTGGTCTGGTTAACTCAGCACAAAGTGATCAATGATCATGCTGGATATGAGCAGAGACATGGACACAGATGCCTGTGGAACACACAAGCCCATATACTGCACATTAAATCTCAGATGAGAGCTGATGTATTATCACATGGCCACATGTGATTCCTTAAAAAACTAAAAAGAGGAAATACTCTCAAATGCTCTGCCTTCACAACTGAATACAGAGAAAATACTGAGATATACTGGCTTTTAAAAGGGCAGTGCATCCAGTCATATACAATAAAACACACAGGCACATAAACAGTGTTGCTTTATTTTATCTCTGCAAATTAGGCTCATTTCTTATATGAATCGACTCTTTATTTTTGAGTGTAAACGTAATAAATGTTGCATATCTCATGCTGTGCCCGGGGGCCTGTAAGCTCAGAAACAGTCTGTGCCAAGCTCGACTGGATTTGTTACAAAGTGTCACATGATCAGAGCAAAAACAAAATACTGTTGCAATAGAAAACCTTGAAGTGTTGTCAGTGATGTTATTCAACAATAACTAATTCACCAACATTATTAACAGAATGTATTAATGTTGCAGTACAAATGTACCTGAATTTACTTGTGAATACTGACTAACTAAAATTCCTTCCCCTGCGTTCCTGATAAATAGTCCACCACTTGGGTTCACGTCCTTGATCACAACCCATGCGAATCCACTTCATGTGCAAAAGGAGTGAGTGCAAACACTGTCAGGGAATTACTAAGTTACACTCAAGACACAAATACACAACAAACTAAGTTCCCTCTCACCGCCTTTAACGTTCATCAACTTAGTAACTGCCTCATCTTCTCTACCAAGGTATTTCCATCCACACAACAGCAACTGAAATTATTAAGCACATTTTTATTCCTGTTACACATTTAAAAACAACTCTAGTTGACCATAGAGATGTGCAAATTATACAAATAAAACAATTTATTAACTGATTATGTACATTTAAATTAAGTTATGCATACACAGTAAAATAATAATTATAATTTTAAAAAAAATGTCCTAGCCACTTATATAAATAATGCATGTTGTGCATATTTTAGCCAGGAGTCAACACAAAACCACAGAATTACATCAGCTTGGAAAACGAGGTTATTTTAGTGCAGGATGTGGTTTCATTATTGGCATTTTGTGGTGCATATTAACAAGCCAGCTTCAGCCAAATTAATAACAAATTCACACTAGAACTCAATTTAAATTAAGACATAAATTGACTAGATGAAAATTTAACTCATTCCTCTATCTTGAAGGCATTTGGGGCCCTGACCTGGCAATTTATTACTGAATAATTAAATAACATGCATGAAATGAGGTTGTGATTCATTTACCAAACACTTCTCTTGCTTTACCTATTCAAAATTACACTAAAATGGCAGTTTAATAGTTTAGTCAAATACATAAGACGCTAATTAGCTCTCGTCAAGATTTACTTTGTAATTTGGGTCACATTCGTTTTCATTTTATCTTTAAAAAAAATGGGTAACTGCATAGAGATTGGGAAATACTGCTCTGGATCATCACACACGGAGCAGTCATGAGCAAGTGTGTCAAAGGTCACCCACGGAAAAGTCTTTATGATGCGTGCATGCAACAGAATCATGTGGTTTGCCTGTTGTCTTTCTCTGTGTCAGGCTTCTCCCACACACACGTGCGCGCGCACACGCACACCCCTGTCATGTAACGACACGCCACCTCCTATTCAGACATGGAAAGTGAGCGAGCACTTTACAATTGCAATTTCATGTGCTCCTCAATGGGAAAGTGCAACTCTTAAGAGTATTTAGCACTTACTTAGCGTAGAAATGTATCTGTCTGAGGAAAAAACAACAGGTTTTCTTTCTTTGCTTTTTCATCTGCGTATAAACAGGGTGCAACCTCTGGCCCACTGCCCCAGTACACGATCACCTCTCCTCAAGCTGCTAGTTAGTGTGCAGAGAGTGCTTGTTGGATGGGAATGATCAGCGGTGGAGAGGGGTTGCATTAGTAAGCAGTACCATGATGCTGAGCTATAGGCACCAAACGGTGGAACACTGCGATAAAAATAGCAGCATTGAATCAGGGGAGTTTCTATAGCTCAAGTCTTTGCTATTCTGGCAGTTTACCTTACAGTGCAGATGCATTAGCCTTAGGAGGGAGCAACAATCTGGACACACACTAGACAACTTAACTGATTTAAAAAGAAAAGCGAAGGAAATTGCACTCACTAGACGTTCAGATTTCAATATTTTCATACAGTCAGAAACATCTCAGATGCATTTGCACAAAATTTCGAGCACAGATGACTCAATATATCCACAAAATCACAATAAATAAAGAACCAAGAATAAAAACCAAGATTAAAAGATTGTAAAAAAAGAGTAGAGTACAACTCTGTATGAAAAATAGAGTAAGATAAAATAGAATAATAAATATACCGGTCATTACCAGACAATCATTAGGTGGATAATTTACAGGGAAGTTTTTTTTTGGATCGCCAAAAATAAATTTGCATGCCTAAAAATGCGGTTGTGATTTGTTAATCAAACAGATATCTATTGGAAATGGCTGGATTAAGGGCTGCAACTAATGATTATTTTCATAATCCGAGTCATATGTCGATTATTTTCCTAAATAAACAAGTACATGTGTGGTCAAAAATATCAGAAAATGTTTTTACAAAATGTTGATCAGTGATTACCAGACCTAGAAATGATGATGTTCTCGAATGTCTTGTCCACAAACCAAAATTACTCAGTCCTGATGATTTCTTTGTTATTGTTTGTTACAAATTCACATTTAAGAAGCTGAAAAATCAGAAAGCTTTTTATTATTGAAAAAAATACTCAAACCGATGAACCAGTTATCAAAATAATTGACAATTAATTTAGTAATCGGGTAATTGCTGCAGCCCTATCTGATTTACCAATTCAAAGTTAAAAGGGGTTATAAAAATGGCAGCTAAAAAGTCAGAAATGTTATGTTGTGCAAAAATTTGCTCTTCACGATATACAGTATGTCTGTCAAGAATTGGGTCAACATAGTTTGTAATCTTCAAAAAGTGAGTCTGCGTATAATATAAAGTTTAAAAAACACACTAGACAACTGCACTGTTTAAAAGATAATTCTGAGTTGTGATTGCAGGGACCTGGGATCTAGCAGATAACTGCAGGATATAACTTGACTTGCATGATAAATTCCTTGTCACCTCACTCTCATTGGCTGTTGAAGCTTTCGGCTAACATGCACATTCCCTGTGATGAATATCACACGTTTGCTACTTATGACTCACGACCGGAGTGACTCTGATCCTCTTGATGACATCGTGTAAGGGAATCCCTAAAAAACCACATACTCTCATCAGGGAAAAGTTGGACCATGTGTCTGCCAGATGATCCTCTATTCTGTGGCTATAGCCTTATAGTCTGTCCCTCTTTGAAAGATGAAAAGTCTTGCTTCCTCTAGTCCCTTTGCAGTTTCCACATTCCTCTCCAGCTTTATATCCTATTGCTTTCTCCTCGTGAATTTGCTGGTTCCATTTTCCTCCCACTGTCTACAACCAACCTTGCCACCAATTCTCTTTCTGTGTCTCACTATGTGGCAGTTAACGTCAGGAGCTGTGGAAGCGTCATATCATATGAGCCATGCCACGCCACTGCACCGGGCTCGGCTCCAACAGGTCTTCCTGGTGGAACGGGTAGTGGCTGTGCAAAAATACTTCACGCTCCTGGAAAAGAGACTCATCCATGTCCTCACTGCTCTGCAGATTTTCAGATTTAATGCCAACGTGGATCAATAGGGGGTCAAGAGGGTACTGTCTGCTTATTGCTGCCTTAAAAAAAAACTTTTAATGATCATATTACTATTTTCAAAACAAATGATGATACACCAAATGGCACTGGTGGTGCAAGGTGCATGAATTGCTCATGAACTGATGAGAAAGGGGGATTAGTGTAACGTCTCTCGTGCAAGCATAGTCAAAGCTGGGATTTGGCATCAACTTTCCTTAGTAAGCAGAGTCAAACAAAGCAAGCCGTGAAAGAGGATCATGCGTTTTATTACCTTAGATGCATGTACGTCACATGGCTTACACGGTATCAAGCTTAACAATGCACATTAACCTTGCTAAACTCTTATCTTTTTTTAAAAAAATCTTATTAAATAACCTAACCAGAAATAAAATTTCTAATTGATTCTCCCCAGTAATGTTTCATTGAATGACTGTGTTCCTCCTCCTGGACCTGCTCATGTGCAGTTTTGTCAATACAGAAGGGCTACAGGGTAAATATCACATGACTGAGGCCACGCATGATGTGAAATAAGGGTGGCGGTACAGCAACACAAAACCTACACAAATATGCAAAGCTAAAGTAAACATCATTCCAGCTAAGCCCTGCTCAAGCTGTTTCCTTCACAGTGCTGGAGCAGGCTGCTCATACACTGACATGTCAATTACAAACAGCCGCGAGGACACTATTGTTGAATAAAAACTACAAAAGCAGCCTAGTGAGTGAACATGTTTGGTAGTTTAATGAGAAATAGAATTGAGAAATAACTGCTGCCACAAAAAAGGGATACAGTTGACGGATTGGATAATGTGTCAAAGTCCAACTTCCTGTTTATTGTTTATCAACTGGGGAACTAGTCCAGACTAACTCTGTAAACTATGAGGATCCTGTGCTTGCTGATGATGCAAGTGGATCGATACAAGTTATTTTACCCGTGCTCCACAATTATGGTCCTGGGCTGGAAGACAAGCCTGGCTATCACTATTGTTACTGCAGGAACTCTAAGCCATTGTTTAACCACAATAGTACCTGCATGTGTTTGTAGAGGCTACAGGTTATCTCAATGTAAGAAAAAGAATCGCAAAAACGTCACCTATTACCTGTGATAATTTGATTTACTCTGCAGTCACTGCACTGAAAAGCAAAAGGCAGCTGATTAAAAATAGAGAAGTGAATAGGAGAGGATAGTGGAGCAGGCCGAGAGGGAGGCGGAGTATGTGTTAGCAGAGACTGAAAAAGAAGGATGAAGTGCGAAGGAGAAGAATAAAGAGGAGAGAGTAAGGAGGAGGATATTGTGTATGGAGCTTAATTAAAACTACTCTGGCCGACAACATTCAGACTCTGCGAATAACTTCCCCGGAATGCAGTCCTGCTACAGTGTAGTTCTGCTGTCACATAAATTTAAATACATAGGTATTTACATTGTCAACATTATTTAATTCTACCTTCGCCATTTTTTTGTATATATTTCTTGCAACCTCCCTCTGAACAGGTCAACTAATGTGGCCAAAGAGGCTTTTACAAATGCATCGCTAAGACCAAAATGTGCATCAGCCGCAGCGCCAATTATCAGGGAGCTATCAAACCATCTGCTCCCGTACATTATTTGGAACCTGTGTAACATTCTTGCGCAACCATTTATCTAAAGAAAAGGTCACATCAAGAGTGAGGATTCATCTCTGCGCGGGCATTACAGCCTCTGCTGACTCTTCCTGTAGAAACGAGGGAAGTTATTGAGACTACCATTCATTATCAGGCTATTGATTAGCAGCAACATGGATTACAATCTCAATAAAAGACATGCTGCTGAACCTAAATTAACATTAAATAGTTAATAGGTAGGTATAATAGGTAATGGTAACTTATTCCTATAGTAAATAAGCTTAATAAATGTTAGTAGGTCACCACAACATAATTACTCCAAATAGTGGGAGGATATCACGGATTAAAAGGGTGGATCACAATGTCACACATTGTCAAGTACTTGAGATATTGATTTAAGTTATGTTTTGAGTATGAAATTTGCAACAATGTGACATTCACCATACAATCTATAATTATACTGAAGGTTTTTACTAACAAGGGGGAAAAAAATGCCCCTTACAGCTTTCGACTTCCAGAAAAATGAGGGCGGCTCCAGTTCCTTTAAACTGTCTCAAACAAACCAGTTTGACCTACAGGCTACTTTAGTGCAAACAGTGAATTCAGGAACCACTTGCACGAGTGAATCAAAGCAACAAGTAGCTTTCAAAGGGTTCAAAATGGGGCCAACATTCAACACAGAGACATAAAATCATGTATGCTGCTAGTGTATAGATACATAAGCTCCCTCAGTCAGGTTAGGTAGTGATGCTTTGACAGAGCCTGTGTTCAGATAAAGGATGCAGCATATAAAAATGATGTCATTTCTGTTCAAGAAGATCAAACGGAGGCAGAATAATAATCACAAAAAACACTGGAGGTCAGACACTGCAGCTTTGAAATCAAAACCACACTAAATGAAAAGGCATAATTTATCAATTACCGCAGGGCATCAGGTTAATAGTAATGGCTTACTGAGGACGTAGAGAGAAAGGGTGATCCCTGCTAGGCAGAAGCCCTCAAAGAAGCGCAGAGTGCTGAACATGGGGAGGTTGACAGAGAACGCCACAGTCAGACCAAACACCAGCATGAACAGCACTGATATGATCAGCACTGGGTGGCGGCCAAACCTAAGAACAATGGTAAAAAAAAAAAGATGATTTTAAAAAATTGTGTTTTGATTTGACATATCAATCAAAACTGAGTGTAACTGAACATTCGTTGAATATCTTACCAGTCAGCAAGGATTCCAAACACCAGGTACCCAAATATTGATCCAACCAACAGAGAGAACTTTGCAATATGGACTTTCCATGCAGAGTCACACACCAGACTCCACTGTAGAGGCACATAAATAAACACAATTAGTTACAAGAAAGTTTACTGGGTAAAGAAAGTGCCAGTTAACATTCATTATCATCCATTTATCAACATAATGTTTTGATGAGTCATTCTTGTCTCTTGAATTTCAACCATTGTGTGATCTCTAATGGCCTCCCACAACAAATAACCCCTTATCCAAGTGTTCTTCTTTCTTTCTTTGTTGAAGTGACAACTCGGAATAATTTTCTAATTTAGCTCCAAAAAAAAGTTATTCTGCACCCAAGTACAAAATTTTACAGTTGATGATTTCCTCCTGATCTATGCACTAGTTAATCTACTCAGGTTTAAAAATAACTAATTCCATGTACTTAACTTACAATGCCACTACAAATGATCTGCAAAACCACAGCAAGAATTTAATAATCTCCATTAATGCCATTCATTTTGTTATTTCTTCTTTCGCCCTCTACAGTACACTGAGGTGTTAAGCTACAGGCCAAGTTCCTTTGCTGACTGAAACTCTCAGGATTCGCTGAGTATAAACAAAGCAGTGACTAAAACCTTTTTCCTTGAACTGAGAATGTCTCAAGTCTTTCCCCCTGCAGCAAAGACAAGTTGTGACAAACAGCTCATAAACTCGTGCAAAGAGGTGTAGCGGCAAATGTAGACCAGTGGGGTATGTGAACTTGCTGCGAGAAAACTTTTAGAACAAGAAACAACTTTGACAAACAATTTGACATGCAGTAATTATGGAATAATTCTAGCAGGGAGGAAGAGCTGCTTGATTTGGGAAAAAAATGTTTAATTGCATTTTTCCCTGACGGATCTTGTGATGGCGGTTTGATCTGAAATATAACATTTATTAAAAAAAAAAACCGTTTCAGCTCAATTTCATTATCAAGGCTAATCAATTTGACACCAACAAAATCCTTACACTCTATATTCTAATGCAAAGATGATCATTTATGGATACAAATTGCTTCCAACAAGCAATAATTTCAAATTATGCCTCCCTTCAGGATGGAGCAGGTATTGGTTCGGTGGTTATAACAGGTGCATTAGGGAGGCTACTCCACTCCGACCTCACCACATCTTTCCCATATGTCAAGTAAACTCATACATATTTAATACAGCAGCAGTCTAGTTTGTTCCTCCATTTCCCTAACCTCCTGTAACCTCTACTTTAGTGACTTGTCCAAAATGGAACGCTCCAGGATTACCCAGAGCCACCGAGCCATCACATGATCCAGGCATGCCACTCATTCACGGTTTCAGTATTGATGTCAGCAGAGAGAACGACAAAGGGAAGCAAACAAGTTTGTATTGCATAATCACAGCCAAACTAAGTGTGCTAAAAAAAATGGAATGGAATGGAAATGAAACTCTGAGTCTGCAATTGCACAGGTTCGAGTACAGCACACACACGGATAACATTTTGGTGACTACACAGAAAAGGCAACTGCAGTTCCATTGCAGACAGCTGACCAAAACCAACGTACTGTATCAGCATTTTCAAGTCACACGGCACAGACGGAGCAGCGACGTCTCACAAGGGTTTGGGTGCTGCTGAAATGTGTGGCTGAGAGAGCAGAGAATGAAAGGTTGTCATTGCCACTCATTAGTGTGCCTCATTTCCCAACTTGTATGCATTATTCACCGGGTCTCTCTCCAGGCTAACACTCAGGCCAAGCTCATGAGGCATCATTAATGGACATCCACTCTGTTATTAACATGAGTGTTAAAAAAAAAAAAAAAAAAAGCTATATCAGAACAAAGAAACCTCAGCAAAGCGTGATTTAGTCTAAGCATGAGTCAAATCCAGCTCGCCTGCTATGCCCCCTATAATTTCTGCCAGTTGCTCCCTTGCTACTGCCTTGCTCATTTGGGAGAAATGAATAGAAGTCAGTGTGAGTGGAGTTCACTTGGACGCATATAAATCTATTACGCAGAAAATACAGAACAATGAAGGGCCACGAGGAAATCAGTTGAAGTCCCCAGGGTGTCTGTCGACCTCGCTCAAATGACCGGCCACCACCAATCGGCCTACACCGGCGAGTCTCATTAGCTCAGATGAAGACACTCTAAACTGCAGCTGCACATTTCTGCACTCGGTGAACTAGAGAGTGATGGGTGGGGGGGCTTCAAAAGGAGGGGGAGGAAGCGGAGGGAGACAAAGGAAAGCCCAGGAGGAGGCAGGAATACAGATTATACAATGTGGAAAGAGAGCGTACATACGTGATGCAAAGAGTAAAAGGGGAAATATGGGATCGGAGGAAGCTATAGAGAGGGAAATGCTTAAAAGCAGTTCTGAAGAGAAGGTAGGAAAATACATGCAGACACTGCTGCATAGTTACTGCCTAGCAACAGACCATCACTGTGGTTATCTGACTCTTTCTGCTTCCAAGTGCAAGTTTTAGTAACGCTGCCTCACTGAAGGGATGAAATCCTATGATGTGGGGGTTGTGAATAAAAAGGTAATATAAATCTATAGTCTACAGACTGACTTCCTCTCAGTCTTGTCAAGAAAAGGACATTTCCCAAAAGATTTAGCCTGAACAGACATTGTCTGTCTGTAAATGTGACAAATTATTCATTACTGTGGCATTCAGGCAACACAACACATCAGATGAGCAACAATAGCATGATTGTGAGGTTACATTTTCCAGGCAAGCATCAACACCTCACATGCAGCGACAACCCACCAACTCTCTTATGGGACGATGAATTCCATCACACAATCCTAAAAACAGACTCAAACCAAGGCCAAAGGTCAGGCGCCCCATAATGCTCGCTCCTTCCTGTTACAAAACAGAACTTATCAGATGTGCCACACACACACACACACTCTTGTCACACACAAAACACACAAGGAGCCTCAACTGAGTTTTATCTTTCAGTTGCACAAGCGTCTTTCCTCCCAGCTGACGCTGCGAGTGGCTGTCATTGTGTGCTGACTGGGTATCTGCAGTGGGGTCATCACCTTTCAACAGCTGAGACTGTTTCAAAGTGTCCCATGCTGATCTAGAGTCTGTGGAAGGAGCCGGGCCAGCTGGGTAAACAGCAAGAAGGGACAGAGCAGAGAGGCCTGCATGGTGTTGAACTACAGTATCATCTTTCACATCTATGGGTGTGTAACCACTAGATACTGGGTGTACCTACCGATGTGCTTTTCAACATACCACGCATATCACATCCGTCCAGTGCTCTAACACAGTTGCTACGATCACGTGTTTCTGCAAACCACAGATACGCGTGAGCTCATGTTTCTGAAGTAAAATGACGTTACTCATTTACATTTCCCCGGATATATCAGTAGTATGGTGTTTTAACCAGCTGTAGTGCTTTTGGCCGAAATGAGGAAATTACGGTGATTTCCACGTTATGAATGTGGTTAAAGAGAAGAACCTTTGGTGGGCAAGAAGTGCGATCTGTTGCCTGACTAATGCTTTGTTACAAGTATAAATACAAGTATTTTAATGCAGCACGATACATCATTTTGGAAGAGACACCCGAGAATCAATTTGCCAAAATATGAGATTCGAACTTCGTTTTTTGTACAGAATGTACAGATGCAACAAAAAAAATTAATGAATCTCTTAATTATTATGTAAATAGTTGGTGGTTGTTTGTCTGTTGACTGACCTTCAGCTCGAGAACAAATATTAAATGAATCTACAACAGTTTATACAACAAACCAATCATACGCAGTATGTAATTGCTGTTGCTAGGGTTCTCTTAATCAAAACCATAACAAAAGACCTAGTTTGATGGTGTAGGGAAGCAGCATGGGATCATGGGAATTTTTTTGTTTGATTCCCTGATTCCTTTGATGTTTTTCTTTTTTTTTTGCACTATATGGGGAGAGCTTATAGGCTACAGTATGCGCAGCAAATGGCAATGAGCACTCATTATCCAGTAGGAAGGCTGAACAATTTGGTTATAATATAAAATTGCAATTTTTCCAACACATATTGCGATAGCAATTTAATCTACGATACATCTCTTGAGGTCAAGCTTCAATTCCATATTTACTGTGTTATTATGTTTAAAACAAGATGGAATCACACAAGATACTGTCAACATAGTATACAATGTAAGGTGTGTACAGTATACTGCAAGGATGAGGACCTAAAGATGTTTTTAACATACATCCGTGTAAAGCAATTGTTGCTAAGGCAACACACTGGCCAGTACCTTAAATAGCAATAATAATAATTTAATGGATTTTCTATGGATTTGAGTGTGTTGGACAATTTTAATGTATGGATGTACATACACTTCTCAACAAAATATATACATTAGTCTCATTTTAAAATATTTCAATGTAGAAATGTTACCCATTATAATGATTATGGTCGTAATTTATGTGGCAAATGGTCCGGCAGATTTGAAACCCCCCCTGGATTTATTACTGTTCTGACATTCATCATCATCAATTAAACTGGAATTATCTGGAGTTATTGACTGAAGCCTAATCAAAAATAACTATGTTCTAGATTTAAAAGTATCTTAGATGAATGATGGTGTTGTAGTTTGGTTCGAGTCCAACAGTGGAGCATTACTACAGGGAAGTCCTAAATTCAGTTTTAGACACAAAAATCATTACCAGTTCCGAAATGCCACATGCCGCTGATTAATACATGAGAAGCCAACTTACATAGGGGATCAATAGAGGCGAGAGCAGCTTAGGTTAATCTTTGCTGTGAGGACGCTCTGAGGCCACTGTTTTAGAGAGCATGTACAGCTGCTCCATGTCTGAATGGGAGATTAGGGTTAAGTTGCAGAGAGACTATCTGTCTCTGAGTAATGATACATTCTCATTTCTCAGGCTCAGTCCAATTAAGATGGACCCTGAGGAGAGCTTTGACTCAATTAGGCGGAGTCTCCACATTCACCATTACGGATCCTGCACCACCACCTCTACCTCTGCTGCCTCCATCAAGGCCGTCATCTCTGTGACAGCAGAAAATATCAGAAATTGCATTCCTGTACTCCTGGTTCTGGAAGACCTACGTTTATTTACATGTAGACCACAAGCATTTGTTGGCACATTTTGACAGACGCTACCACATTTCATCCGTGTTGGGCCTCTGCTCTGCTTTTTAGGGATTGAGTGACACAGATTGCTGAGCCCAGTCATGTGCAGTTATGCCTATGTAATCCAAACACGGGATGGAATGCTATGTCATCACTTCCTGCTCCAAGTGTCATCCTGGTGTCTGCGCCGTGCTGGAAAACAAGGCGAGTGAAGGACAGGTTGCCAAAAGGGACAATTGTGAGGTCAGGTCAGTTCTGTTTCGCTTTTGGCTCCATTTGGAGATTCCTCCCAGACAGTGACCTTGTCAGAATGTGGCCTGCATTAGTCAGGGAAGACGAGCACTGCAACACACATCTACTAACTGCTCAGCCCCATCACCGATCTGCAATGGTGGTAGTGTCAACATGACATTCACATTATGTGTGCAAAGGCAACAGAGAAGTTTACGTCTACATGTTAGGACGCCAGCAAAGAGAGAATAGACAACAGTATTTTAGAGCTGATGTCATTATAAAAGAAGCCTCATTACATTTTTAATCAGATTTTTTTGGATCATCTGTAATAATAAAACACCCTCTTGATTGTTTCCCCCTAGACTATGACTTAATTTTCAGCTGCAAGTTTGGAATATTTGGAATGAAATGTTACTCGTGCAACCCCACCTATCGAATCACCCTACGGACACTAAATGAAATCCAGACTGAAACCGTCCACCCGGCTCATGCCTAAATCAAAAAGCAACAGCTGCATTTTAGTTGCTTCTTTTTAATGAGTCCATTAACAGTGATTCAAAATATTATGGGCTGTTGGCATCGCAGGGTCCAACGACCTCGGCCTGTGACACAGAGACACTTCAAAGCCCAACTTCAGATCACACTCTTCCTGATAAGCCTTTTGATAATGGCTTGAAGTCCAAACCCTTAAAGATGCTGCAGATTATTAGTATTGAGTGTCACTGTGTATCAAGACGAGGTCACTTTGTGTATCCAGATTTTAACTCTTAACGGCAGAAACCGAAACCACGCATGGTTACTCTCCATTTTTCTCAAGCTCTTTGAAGATTTGATCACATTATCACATAATGGCAAGTTTCCTTGGAGCATATTGTTTTATCACTGTCATGCTTTTCTAACCAAACTAACAAAACATAAAAGGTTGATGTAAACATGCACCATCCAAGATGAAAGTAGAGTTGATGACATAATGAGATATAAATTGTGAGCCTTCTTCCTCCACCTGGAAGACCAACTATTAAGCTTTTCAGGTCTAAACTGACTCAGGCTATTTTGGAACATTGTGCCATAGGAGGTAAAGGCATTTCTTCTCAGTGTCAAACTGGCGTTTGGTTATGGCACTGATAGGGCAGGTGATGTTTGTCCAGGGATGGGGTTGTACTATTCTTAAGGGTGCACAAATGACCTTTGCTCCAAATCAAAAGGCACCATGTCTGTAATGTGCAATATGACAACAGGCAAATTCCACCAGGCCTGTCAGCAGGTTTGCCTTAAGTGCCAATGCATGTTGCACTTCTCTCTGCTATAGGTCACACTTTGTGTCAGCTCTTGCAATAGCTACAATGGAATAACTGGAATCCCACATTTAGATTCCTATTAGATTTATTTAAAAAAAGGTCCAATGTGAGCCAAGTCCTGGCTCAGTGATAAAGTGACTCAGTGCTAGAAATACATGCAGTGGATGCAACAAAGGAGGTATAGCCACTGCTACTTTCTAGAAGCTGTCAGGGAACATGATTTAAGCACAGTTTGTATGAGAGCTGTAACAACTAATCAATTATTAATAGGCCACTAAATCAATCAGCAACCATTGCAATTATTGATTACGCTGCATGAGAGTTAATTGTTGTGACTATTTGTGTTTTTCAGCCCACTGAATGTGAATATTCTCTGGTTTCTTTGCTTCCCTGACAAGAAAACTTAATGTATAGTATTTAGTGTCAAATAAAACAAGACATTGTGTTTTGGAAAACAGTGATTTTTCAACCATTTTATGAATCAAGACTAATCAATTAACTCATCAACTGATTTGATGATAGATTCATAGATATGGCTGTTTCTTTTAATAAAATCAAACCTATTTCTGTGCCTTTTAAGTATTAATATGCTCTGGTTCCTTTGCTCCTCCGACAGTGAACTCAATATGTTTGCTTTTGGTTTGCCAACTACTTTGACAATAGTTTAATCAGCAGGAGTGTGTCATGTGGTAACATTTCTGTGATGCTGGCTTCTTAAATGTGAATATGCTCCTCTGACAGTAAAATGAACATCTTTGGTTTGGTGAAACATTGAGCCAAGTTTTTCACCATGTTCTGACATTTCATTACATAACATAGATGAATCCCCTGTGCGCTATTTTTAGTAAATAACAGTATTCCTTGCTTCTTAAGTGTGATTATGTCTTTAGTATCTTTAGTCTTGGACAGTGATTGACTTTTTTCACCATTGTCTGACATTTATTTAACCAAAGGACTAACTGATTAATAGAAAATGAATATAGCAGCCCTGGCTTATTCACTGACCCTGGAATGTGATGCTGCTTGAAAGGTGTCTTTTTTTTAAAGAGTGTAGTGTTGTTGATAAGGGCCATTTAAATGGATCAATCATAAAAGAATTAGAGGAGATAATGTGCCACAGATGCACAGCACAGTGAGGAGGATGAGAAAAGGACGCCCATCCTCAGCACGCTCATCCTTACCTTAGTAACCACGTTCTGCACCAGCCCCGTGTGCAGCTCGAATGTCCACTCGCTGCAGTTACACTGCGTGCTGCCACTGCTGCTGTCATTGTAGCCACCGTGACTCCCGTTGGCGTAAACGTGAGCTGGCCGCGCGCTGCCGTTTCGTGAACTGTCCGACAACAGCGAGGAAAAACCCGCGGTCTGATTATTAGTCACATTATTGGCCAAAGGCTGGACGCATGTGATGTTCGGCTGGGCGAGGAGGAAATTGTCAGAGAACTGGCTGAATCCGATGAATAACGCCGGGATCCATGTCAGCACGATCAGCTGTTTCTGGTACTTCCCAAACCCCCCGAGAAACGGCAGCACGGAACCGTCGATGCGCGTCAGCAGCCCCGGCGCCGTGGTGTCGGGGGACACGAAGCCGTTCTCCGGCTGGTGGTCCTCCGTGTCGAGCTGCACCACAGCCATCGCGCCGCTTCCGCCGAGAGATGCCTCCGTTGTGTAGCGAAGCCGGGCTTTGCAGTGCGACTGCCCCCCCCCACCCCCCGTCGACTCCACAATGCGTCAGCGCCCCTCAGCCCCGGCGGCGGTGAAAGCCGTGCGCAGTCAGTCGCTGGAGTGGAAACAAGACGCACCTCTTTTAATGTCGGGTGTGTGTGAAGGGGGTGGGGGGGGATGGCACTTCCGCGCGTCTGCCACCTAAAAACAAACGAGGGCAGCCTGAAAGCTCATAAACAAACAAATAAACAAAAGAACGACTCCGCGCGAGGCGGTCTCGACTACTTCACGCTCCGCTCCGTCGTGTGATTCATCATCGTGCGCGTCGGTCAGCTGTGGCAGCAGCAGGAGAGCTGCTTCCTTCCTGAAGGAGCCACAGGTAACACACCTGCCCACAAAAGCCTAATGTCGACTCTAAACTCACAACATGGCCACCTCTACAGCCCTGGATGTCATCCTGCCAGGAAAATGCCTCATGCTTGATGGGGAAAAGAAAGTCACGGTATAGTTTTTATAGTGAATGGATATTTTTGAAGAATTTAGCACAGTCATTCCCTGAGGCTGGTCAGGACCTACTGATGGGTCGCCGGGCAGTGGCGGTTCCAGGTTGCGCGGTGCCCTGGGCGAACCATTTCTAACCAAATTTGTTTTGACTTGGCAAGAAAAATAAATAAATAAAAGGCCAACACATGTTTAGACAAAATTAAACAGAAACGTATTTTCTTTGTGTGTAGGTGTGTGACCTGAATCCGGAGACACCACAGTACATAAGAGGTGAATTATTGAATATATAAAGTAATAAACATTCACCATAATTCTGCAAAAATTGAAGGAAAAAAAAAAAAAAAACCTGACATGGTGCCGGTCAAATCATTCATCTCAAGGCTTCACTGACGACAGTTGTTGATGTCTTTTACTTCATATTCATGTGTATGTGTTTTCAAGGACACATGCATAAAATGATGTTATTCATTTGTCAAACATATCTCATGTAAATCTTTAAAAACGGATCCCCATATAAAAAGTTTGTTTCATTTACTTTATTTACTACTACTACTACTACTACTACTACTACTACTATTAAAGGTTCGGTGTGTAATATTTTGGAATACTACCCACAAGTATTTTTGCATAAATATATTTGTCTTTGTCACGTTGAAATAAGCCTTTATTATGTACTTAAAGGTGGGGTGGGAGATTATTTTCTGGAGCATTTTTCACTGAATTGCTTAAAATCCTCTTCACACCCCTTAATTAAAGCATTGTCACCTAAATTAAAAAAGAAAATGGTCACCTGTGAAGCAGACAGGACTGTAAAAACACAATCCAATCATAATGGACGGCCCGGACAAAATAATTGGATCGTGATGCATCAGTCAAACTGCCAGCTACTCCTCCCTCCCCCTATGCACGTCCCCATCTTTGTGCACTCGTCATACATGTGCAGACACGGAAAAGATAACGTCAGAGGTTACAGTAACTTGCAGAGTTTAGAATCTCTGCCTGAGCCTGAATCGAGACCGGACAGATTTACTACCACCTTCCTCATGATCATGTTTTACAAAAAGAATATGTCTGTGTGCTTAATGTCTGGACTGACAGCCCTGAAAAGTCACCGCTGTCACTCTCTCACTCTCGCATTGTGTAGTACTGTGCATAAGTCTTAGGCCACCACCAGCTTTGTTGTTTTTAATGTCAGCTTTGTGATCATTGGCGTTAGGATTGAAAAGCCGTGACTAAAAGTCAAGTCTTATACTATATGATCAACCTGTCAATGAGTTGAACTTGTGCAACATGTGTATGTAATGCTCAAACATGTCTTGAGTAAACCAGGTGTGATAGACCTTTTTCACAGCAGCTGTTTGTTGGCATGAAATAGAAACACAGGTTTGACCAATAACATTAGGGTTCCATTCCAGGATTTAAAGAGCCACGGTTGTGTTACTGTTCAAGTGAAAATGTATTTCACACTAAATATTTGATATTATAGAAGCCTTTTTGTTGTTTTGTTTTTTCTGAAAAAAAGATGTTATTTTCAAACTGCATACGTGTTTCTCCATATTTTCAGGATATGTTCCAATAAAGTGATTGAGAAATAATTGTACAGGATGGTCATTATAGCATTGCTAAAACAACAACTCTAATGGTGGCCTAAGACTTATGCACAGTACTGTATACACTTGTCCTGTCTCTAATATTGGTAGGGGCACTCTGGTTTTCTCCAAATAAGACATGTCCCCACCGTCCATACGCAAACCTACGCCCTTGGTTATAACGGCCCACTTCACGTTTTTGAGGAAAAAAACTACTGCTAAGAAAAATGCTGATGTAGAACGATCCAAGACCAGAGTGAACATCGGTGCTGCGTTTGAACAGTGGTGACAAGTGAAAGTCCAGAAAGGGCTGCAAAGTGATGCCATAGTGGCCCTGTTAGGGTAACTTTATGTCTTTGTGATGTTATCGCCCATGAATCCATGTGAACTCAACGCTCTTTGTGAACAACCGGAGTGTGTGCCTATGCTCTGGGGGTGTGCAGAGGGAAATCTGAGGAAAGAGGGTTGGACTTCTGAATTGAAAATATAGCCTAGTCGAACAGTTTTTCCAGGATCTCCTATCCTACCTTCAAGGTGAAGACCTTGCTTTTTAGTGGTTCAATGCTTTTACAGCATCCTGAATAGACAAACCAGCCACAGCGTATTTTGAATTTGGAAGCGAAAGCTATGCAAATGAAAAAAAAAAGACCTTTACCACATCCAGTAAAGGTGCATGAACATAGAAGTCTGTTTGTCTTACTATTATCCTTACACACTGGACCTTTAATAGCAGAATCCAGTCAAACAAAATTATAAGTTCCACATGCTCTGTTAATGAGAAATTTTCAAACCCTGTCATGTACAGGGCAAAAGTGACCAGGTAGCACTACACTGAACTAATGTTCGCTGCATTTTAGGCATGAACTGAACTCTGGTGATTGTCTCAAAGGGTGCTGTATGTGAACTTAAATGTCCACAGAAGTTGTTATGGAGTTTCTCCTGCCCTTTCCTTAGTATAATATCTGGTAATATCTGAGTGAGCTCATGTAAGAATGTACCAGGACAAAGTCTGGGGAATCCATAGCAAGTGAATGTCTGAGTCTTCTGCTTCCTGTATGCTCAGGCCAGACACCAAATCTTTACCTGGATCCTCCAAAGATCCTCCTGCTCATGTGAAGGCATCTCACTAAGATCATGTACTGCTACATTGGTCATATGTTAATGGAAAATGTATCTTTCAATATCTTTCATGTCTGGAAAAATGCAATTGTCTGTCTTTTTGATATTGCTTTTGCTTTCTTTTTTGACTTCCTGAAGTACAAGTGCACTTCATAGTTCATAAATTGCCATTCTGAAATTACAAAGCAGATTGTAGTGGCACCTTTAAGGGGTTTTCAACCCCGCTGTTGTTGCAGTCTCCTGTATATATAGCTATTTTAAGAATTAAAGGGAGTTTTCAGAAGAATGTCATTGCTGTGGCCCTTAGTTGCTCTGAGGGACCCCGACCTGAGATGTAGTACAATGCAAATCATCAATCATTTTGTAGCGAACAAAGCATAATTCTAGTGCACAATTAATCAAATTAAATGAAAAAAACAAACAGAAAAGAATAACCGCCACGTCAATAAAACACTTAACTGATCTGATTTTAATGTTGTGTGTGAAAACAGTGTGAGTCCTGTTTTAAAAGGAATCAATTTTTTAACCATTTTTAACTTGTTTTTGAACTTTCTGTTATTTCATTTCTGAACGGGCAAAACCAATCCAGTTTTTAGCCACCCCTTGTCTGTTTGTCTGGCTGAGAGGTACATAACTCAAAAAGTAAGGGACGGATTTTGATAAACCTTTTTGACCATGTAGGTTATGGCTCAAAGGAGAAATGGTTCGATTTTGGTGGCGATCTGGATAAACTGTGGAAAACTGAGAGGCCTTGGCAGAAGTTGTGCTTTGTGAGTGCTTTCTCTAGTTTCTGTGTTACTTTATGTTGTTTTAATTATGTGGCTGATCAGTTTATATTTGCTGGTGACAGTGTATCGGTTACACTCTCTGTGTCTGTGACTAAGACAGACCACTGCACTGTTTAGATGCAGTTGCGATAATCAGAATCGGGTTTAATTGACATAAGTTAAAATTAAGTTAATTAATATATTGAAATGTTAGTTAATAATGAATTAAGGTTTACTGAATCTCATATTCCCTGTTATTTTGACATGCACGGCAGAGACGAAAAATAAACAAATATATACGGTCCAGTGCCACAGTCCTTCGTCTCGCATCTTGGCATAGAGGATGCAGAGCACGCATGAACCAGTATAGCTAACTACCTGACCAACAGCTGCAATTACAGAACATTCATGTCATTTCAACATAATCATCAATTCTGTGAAGTCACGTTTCATTTTGAAACTTAATCCAAGTTAAGATAAGCAGAAGTCAATGAAAATATGTGTGTCTAAGTAAGATGTAATGGACTAAGTCCTTGTCCTTGTCCCATAAAATCTGGTAAAAATGACATCATTTAGAACTGAACGTCTCTAAACAATGATATAACTTATTTTATTCAATAGCAGCGGATGTTTTATGACCTCATTCATAAACAACTTAATATTTTTCACTTTATAAGCAAACAGGTCAACAAATACTGTATAGTTAATCATAAATAAGGGTTTTCTGTCTCTTCTGTGTCTCGTTTTCTAATTGTTACTTTGTAGGCATGGTTAAAAAAAAGTACCATTTATTTCTTTATTTCAAGTACTAGTTATCCTAGAGGAGGAAAACCCTCAGCCAGCCCATTTTTTTAACTCAAAACTTTTCATTACTAATTTTAAAAGCTGTAGTGATCAAACTTCTAACCCACAATTTGGTCAGCATCAAAAAAAGGTTTGTAATTATCTCAATGGCCCAGTGTGTAAGCAACAGTGACATCTAAAGGTGAGACTACTGATTTTACTGAATGAAGGATTCCATTTAGAAAGATGTCAAAACACAAAACGCAGGCTCTGGCTGGTTTGTCTTTTCAGGCTGCTGCAGAAACATGGAACATCAAGATAAAGGCCTCTGTAAGACACAAAAAATAGGCTTATTTTGAGGTTACAACGTAATTATGCACCTATTCAATCATACCTATAGGGTAGTATAATTAATGTTTTATCTTCCACATTTTAAAGAAACACCACTGCTCATTTGGCAAGACACATATTTCTATTTGCACTACTGTTATCCTGTGAATACATTAAAGGCACATAGATTAAACTTATGTCTTTAATTATGAACACGATTGTGCTTTACAGTAGTGAAAATGTGTTAAAAAAAAAAAAGTATTTGTGATGATACTGTTCAAAATTTGTCACATTTGATTTACACCTACTGTCTTTATATAGCCTATATCTATCTGGCCATGTGATGGTATGCTCTTACCTTATCTGCGGCACATGTATCTTTAGCAATGCTTCACTCTCCTGGCCACAATGTGATAGTACTACACACACACACAAACTGGGAGCTGAATCTTGCACATTAAACACTAAACAATGATCACCAAAAGGCAGTGAAACGTTTACGGAAAAGAAAGTGCTCCCAGCTGTGATTCACTGCGTTGGAGCTTCCTTTTACATGATCCCAACTTCATTTACATTTCAAACAAACACATAATTTACACGTAATCGCACAGTTCTAAGTTGCTGGTGCATGCAAAGCACGTCTGACAGTTCCTCAGTGGCCCCATGAAGTATGGCGGAAGGGCCCTCAATGACCTGCAGTCAGTGTCCTGTTGTGTTTAGTTACACACTGATGCCCCCTGCAGGCAGAGTGAGACACCAGCTTTGCTGTCTTCATCATTCATAACGTTTGCAGCACTTCCTTCCTTCCTTTCTTTCTTTCTTTCTTTCTTTCTTTCTTTCTTTCTTTCTTTCTTTCTTTCTTATCAACTGAAATGGTCTGCATCTAATGTGTGTATCATAGTCTTGAGAAAAATGAAACGTCTAAAATTGTATTAATTATTCTACTATTTTATTCTCCATTGTTTGACAGGCAACATTCCATTTTATCTGCAGCCACTCGAAAGCTTTTCACAGTGTGTGCAGAATATTACCGTGTTTAATGGCCGGGCTCCAACAGAAACCAGTTGCACACTATGCGGTCACACTATCTTATCGTGTTATCATTCAAACTTTCTTTCAAAACGACTTCAGGTGTGTCCATGTCACGCCCCTATATGTGCTGCTATGAGTCAGCAGTGAGTGTGTGTGTTGCTCTCTGTTGTCTGTCTCTGTGTCATAAACTGTCTGGTTACACATGAGGTGTAGAAAAGGAATCTGGAGGGTTCACACTCTGCTGTGAGATATTCAAAGCTCTTCTTGGCGAACCTTTCCCCTTTTCAAACTGCTGTGTAGTAGCCTCCCCACGTCGGTTAGAATATTTTTATTTTAAAAATACAACCGTTCACGGGGCAAATGTATAACCATATCATGTCAAAGTCCACGAGATAACCAAGTGCAATTCTGTGTGATTTATTCCTTTGAGGGCGACCTGTGCAGATAGGTGATATAAAAACCGTTCAAGCTCACTCATACACACTAATGGACAAACACTGTAAAAGGAGTTTTTTTAAAAAAAAAAGTATATCTCCTTGTAGATAAGCAAATACAAAAGATAAGGCGGTTAGAAGAAAGGATTTTTCTTTAGTAAAAACTAACTTTTATTATTTATTATTATTTTATTACTAAGTAAAACAGCTTGTAATACTATATTCTGTAAAGATATAGTATAATTATATATGAAATATAAAGTATTCTATTTGTTGGCCCTTTATTTGTTGATTTAGTGTTTCATCTATTTAATCAATCTAAATTATGAATGAATTAAATGTTGCAGTACCAGCAAAGATGTTGAAGAAAAACCTATTTTTTATGTCCTGTGAAAGTACGGAAAGTCTGAGGAACCATCTGTATGTTACCAGGTCGCTATCAGGACATGTTAATAAGTGAGACTATGTTAGTTGTCCATCTAATTTCTAAACCAGATGTCAGGCAGACTTTTTTTTTTCCACAGTTTACTCAGTGAATGATGTCAGGGCAAGTGTCTGGAAATGATATCATACGCAGAGTCAGCAGGTCTCTGCACTGAATCTATATAACCTGTTAGAGGGGAGTTGCTCTGCTATTGTTGCTGCATTGTTTTGGATTAATCATAGGTTTTTCTCATCAAGCCAGACACCCAGATGTCAGTTTTCCATGAATAACACTTGTATGCATGGGAGAGATTCACCTTTGTTACAACCAGGAAACAATCGCCCTCAATGGATTTTAGTGTAGAAAGCAAACATGAAGTTAAATATTTACTCCAAGTCAAGCTGAATGGAGAGGGAGCAAAGAGCTTGCTCTCCCCCTGAAAAACCTTGTGTACTTCTGAATGGATACTGCAGAGAAACAGTAAAAGCACATGTAAAGCAGAATAAGTCAGAGTGCGGCTCCAGGGCAGACAAGGATTAGTAATGAAATATCCCTGTAGTATCTGCCACACCTCACTGTCACTGTTGTGACATTGAAATGTCAAAGTGACAGGGCAAATGCAGATTATTTCCATTAGGGAGTCCTAATTAATGGCCTGTCTCTTGTTAACCTCTGCTGTCTCACTACATAGGTTCACTGCCCCACTGTTCAGTCCATCTCTTTTGGCATGAGAGCTGTAATTAGCGAGGAGAAATTTGGAAAGTTGCACAAGTTCAGTCTTGCAGAGACTGACGTTTGTTGAGTGGTATTAAGAGCTGGGTGAAAGAAAACTGGCAAAGCAAAGCCACCTGAGCCCAGTGCAGAAAAAATGCAGGGTGTGTCTGCAAATGGGTGTGTTTAGTCACTGAGAATGGCTTCTCAAAAAAAAAAAAAAAAATATTCATTATTACAAATGTCATGTTACAGTTAAAACTAATAAAACTGCAACAATGAGTTTTCAAGTTAAATATTCAGCACAAACAAGCCATGTCAAGCCTTTCTTGATGCATGTGTTCAACATGAGTGAATGTGGAATAAAAAAATAAAAAAAAGGCATAGTAATGCGTCGGTGGAAATTCCTGTTTAGGGCGTTGGCTGGTCAGAATCATTGGCTGAATTCTCACCAATGACCATGCCTCCCTCTCCTTCTTCTCACACTCCTGTGTGACGATGTGTGTGCTTGTGTGTAATGGCGAAAGCTCAGGGCTATAACACCAGAGGGCACAATATGTCCGTCAGCAAAAGCCAACAACTTCCTGCACCAGTGAGGAAAAAAGGTTGTAGGACTGGATTACAACTACTACACGGTTGTTTTAACTAAACCTTTTGCACCTTTTCCCTCACAAAGATCTTCCGTCTTTTCCTCTTTTAACTCGTCTCATAGGTTTAGGACAAACAGATTCAAGAACTCCTTTGTCCCTCATGCCATCGGGCTCTACAACTCCTCACTTGAGGGGAGGAGGAAATAGAGTTACAGCAAGAGAACTCACCATGCTATAATAATCTGGACACTCTTCTTCTTTCCTTCCTTGTGCAATAATCCCATTATGGTTAAGTGCAATATTTTAATTAAACTGTTAATGTTCACTGTTTACTCTATATATTTAGATAGAGTCTATTGTTTATCTTATATTGTATTCTTTTTTTCACTGTATGCTACTGGAAATTCAATTTCCTTGAGGGAGTCATCCCAAAGGGATCAATAAAGTGCAGTCTAAGTCGAAATAATACCCAGCATCAACACAATTGAATCGAACCAGACCAATTATAAGTCTTTAGACATTTCACTGACTTTTTTTTTTCCCACACCCAGTTTTTATTTAATTTTTCCTTCATACTTAACACCAGGTATGTGTGACGCTCCCTAATCTTTCTCTTTATCTCACTGTCTACCTTTCACTTTTCAGAGCTCAGACACGCCTATGTGTGACTCATTTTATATAATTTAGGGAGATAGTAGAAAGATTAAGACAGAGTGAGAGTGTTGGACGCACTTTTTTTTGGTAAACCTGTAATAACAAGCATTAAAACCAAAAAAGGAGCATATTCATTTCTAATATTGTAAAATACTTGCTGTCACTTGGTTTTTGGCTTGAGCAACTCAAGGCCGAACACTCAAATGAGCTCCTTTTGACCTCAAGAATGTTCAACCCAGGGTGAGAAATTCTTTGCACAACCACTATCTCTTCTCTGTCATGCTGCATTTTTTTAATTACTGTTGGCTGGATCTGATCTGCTATCACTTGCCAAGATTTACATGAGTCCGCAATGATCCCAAACCTATGACAAAATTCGACATTTCTGAGCACCTAAATCAGAACTGTAACGATTATGTTTATAATTAAGTTTCAGTGAGCACCTTTAAATGAACTCCAGTATTGACATTTTAGTCACGTTATGTTGTGCAGATGGAATTTCACAAACTACTCATACCTGTGTACATGATTGTAGCAGTATTTGTGTGCAGATTTTACATGTTCCCATTTTTCTCTAGCATGAAATAATATTCTGTTTGCAAATGCAAAACACAAGGACACGAGACACTAATAGTGACTTTCAAACTGGGGTCTGTACACCTGATCAGCTGCTTGTTAATGCAAATATGTAAATTATGTAATCTGAAACAGTTCATGGATTACTTTCCGATCAAGCTATTTGGCGTGAAACTAATGCAAAGGAAATACATGAGTCCTTGTAATTATTTTTTTGCATAGAAGTTGTGAAAAAGTTATTGTGCATTACCCACTTTCATTGTGAGACTTCCATAAAGATAGAATGTAAATTTTTCTCTCCTTTTTAGCTACACAATAAAATGCCCATAAGAATAAATTAAATGAAAAAAAATTACTTGGGAAGAAGAGAGAATATGGTTAAGTAGCTGTTTTTCCAAGTAATACAACACAACAGCGTACAGTATTTACCAAATTATAAGCTATTAACCAATAAATATGGTGTTAAAAAGAGGAAAATGCACAAAGGTTTATGACCTCTGCCCCAGCTAACTGTAATTTATATGTTTTTATTTTGTTATAACCATTATTATATATTTTATTTATTTATTTTTAACCAGGAAAGCCCCATTCAGACTAGAAATCTTTTGAGAGGCCCTCATACATAGACATGGTGTTACTGAAAGACAAAATGACAAATCACAGGCTTGTAAAATATCATAATATCCATTCAATCATCTGAATGAATACAGAATCAAAGTTACTGACAAAATAATCCACTGCACTTCATATCCGTCACATTATGCATGCAATAAACCATTGTACCTTTATTTATTATTCTCAAGAACCAAGAAGCTTTTTGAGAATAATAAATCTCTTTGACAAGAAGGTCCTGGCCGAGACGGACAGCAGCACAGTAAACACAGACAAATAACAGTAAGAGTCACGTAATATTCATAAAACATTAATCTAAAAGAAGATGGCGAATCAACGTTTATTCCCCATGTAGTTGGTTGAATGACATACACGACGGGCCCAGTAATAATCTTCCCACACAAAAACAGCTCAGCCCAGGAATGTTTCGTAAACACAGCAAAGGTGTGGTTTCTGTCCAAAGCAAAAGTCTGACGCTTCCGCCTATTCTCGGCAGTCAGACCATTATCTGCGCAACAGGAGAGACTGGGAGGGGAAAACAGCGCAGGGTCTGTCCGCCGCCCGGACACCAGAGCTCAGCTGCACACAAAGTGAAACACAACTCACAAGTGAAACACAAGTCAGCAAAACATGAGTCACTACGGCTCCACTTCGAAGTTGGCCACCATGGGCACCAGGAGCAACTCGCGGCCGGATTTAGCGAGTTATCGGAACGACGTGTTCCTGAGTGGGAACGGGTTTCAGCCGGAGTTCGTGACAGGAGACGGCGGCTACGCTTACGCCACCACCTTCTCCAGGACCTCCATGCACGGCGGGGGGTACGGAGGACAGAAGAGCCAAATTAGCATGGGCGGAGGTCCAGGTGGCTCATTGAGGTACGAGCTTTTTTTGAACACCTGTTGCCATTAAATGAAACATATAATGTGCAACAAAGTAGTCATTTAATATATTTAAAAAAAAAAAAAAGATTGTTGTTTTTCCCCACTAAATGCGCAAACTTCAAATTCGTGAGTTCTGTTCATGCTGGCTCGAAGGATCATAATGTTACATTCATTTCTCATTGAATGACACCAGGCAGTTTCCGTGAAGTGTTCGTGTTGCAAGACTTTCACATGCACGCGCAAATGTGGATAAAGCTGGTCGGCAGGGCCACGAAGTTTAAGATAAAAACTGTTCAAATCGGTTGATAATCAACACATAATAAAAGTGAAAGTTGAAGAAACCAGTCAATTCCATAGATGAATAATAATAATAATAAAAAAATAAATAAACCTGAAAGCAATTGTAAGGTAAAACAGTCAAAATTATGAAATGTGTAATACCTCAAAGTGGGTTTGTGCGTTGCAAAAAATGTGCACAATATTGGTAAATTGTTGTGTTGCTTTTGAATAAATTTGCAGCACAGTACATATTGTTATTGATTAACAGCTCAACACTGAGTGTATGTCATAAAAAGTGCACAGGCCTACATGTAATGACCTATTTGGTCTATTTCACTATTACATTCTCCTTAACAACCCGTTTTAAATCAAGGGGAAATGTGTGCACCCGCCCCATGAACATCTTCATTCATTTTGTTAAAACACTGACTGTGCCAGAACTTAACAAACAATTTGGGGTTTTTTTTATTTAATTTTTTTTTTTATTTTCTCTAAATTATCAACAGTTTTTAAAAGTGTTATTAATTTTATCAGTATTTAATTGTATGTATGGGGAGAGTTGTAAGTTGACCTTAAGGTGACCCATGTCCATGTCCCTCACATAGTCAGCAGATACCACAGCTCTGTTTCACACATAGAGTACTCTAAATGAACATTTTCATTTATTTTTGCAAAATTGCAAAATCCAGTACTCTTTTACACGTCTGTTAACAATTTAGTAAACTACCAACTTTATTAACAGTATTTATTTTTAAAACTATGCTAACATAAAGCTTGTAAAATCAAGTCATTGTGATATTCTTTATGGTTGCCTACATCTGCACATACATCTTTTATTAAACAACTTTGGGGAGCTTAAGAATTAATCACCTAGAATAAGCTCTGTGTATTAATATGGAAAAGTAGTGCTTACAAAGTATACTGCTGTCTTGACACCTTTGCAAATAATGTTTTATGTGTTCCTTTCAGTGTGCAGGCCATTCAGCAGAAATCTATGTACCTGGCTAACCAGTGTCATGACTTCCTGCAGAAAGCCAAGATGATGCTCCAGGGTGTAAGTATAGGATGTGAATTACACTAAACATACCTTATTTAATTTGTTTTTAGTGGAATCAATATTGCAATAACTAAAATTGTTTGTTTAGCTATAGAGTGAAATCAAATGAATACATTTACGACTGTACAACAGACTACATTGTTGTAAATGTCTTTGTTTACATATCCACATAATGATGACGTGTCAAGATAAAAAACACGACATGATGAGGTAGGATGACACCCGAAAAGCAAGTAATGTTCTTTTCTCTGCATGTGGTGTCATTTCTGTGTGATTTTATAGGGGGCTCCACCTGTGGAGGTCGAGAAGTTTTTGATGATATCTGGAGAAACCATAGAGCAGCTAAAGGTCTGTGGCCTAGAGCTGCAGCAAATGCGTATACCTAATGATGTCTTCAAAAGGTGAGCGAAAATGCAGTGTCAACATGTGTGATTTTGCATATGTTTAATTATGACTGTGCAGACACTTTAGAGTACTCTTGACAGCAACTTAAATGTAGGTATAACAGTCGGAATAAATAGAAACATGGTGGTAGATTGTTGCCAGAATTTCTTTTTTTTATACTTGAATCGGGCCTTACACTGATAGAGCAATACTGAGGAGAAAAAAATGTACAGCACATGCTACTCAGCTGCTTTTACCCACCTGATTTCTTTGAAGCCGAGAGATCAAGAGTGTCTGTGGATAATTCACAAAATATTTCCTTTTTTGTACAACTTTACAGTGTCGACCAGTTTCAGAGCATGCATGCTGCGTTTCAACAGCAGCTTAGTATGAACAAAAGGCGGAACAGGGGCAGTGTGGGCTCTCTTGAAGGGGGGAGGATCTTCAATGATGCCATGGGCTGGATTGCCCAGCAAAAGGTGAGATCATCACCCTTGCGAGGTATTTAAGAACACCCAAGAAAAAAACAATCAAAAAAAATTTGATTATTCTTTTTCTTATTATTAGAATTACTGAAATGAATATTACAGTAAGAATTTACTTACGGTAAGTAATAGCATATAATTACTGTTCATCAGAAACCAAAAACTGCAGCTACTGTGTAACTATTCAGATGTTTTGTTAAATGATAATAGATAATTTGTTTTGTGCAACAGTGTTATTTCTAATGCTTTAAGTCACTATCATATATCTTGGTGAAACTTTGATTCTGTGGCTAACAGTTACTAACCTGTCGGAGCAGTAGGAGTAATTGCACCTGCAAGTTTGTGCCTGCTAGTATGCACCATTTGTTATTTTTGTCAAGGGAGGCGTGTATGTGTGTATGTGGGGGGGGGGCACTTATCCTATCACTTATTCTGACCTCCTGTAACTGAAACCATCTGGACGTGCAGCCAAAACCCGATCTGTGAGGGAAAGAGGCCAACAGAGGTGCAGTACGATTGAAACAAAGAAGATGACGGAGCTCTGCCATTGGACAAAGAGAGAAAGGGGGAGGGCAGAAACAGAGGACAGAGGGAGGTTTGAGGATGAAGAAAAGTACAAGTAAAAGAGTGTGAAATTTGAAACTCTTAGTCAGTTAGATCAGCAGTTCAGTCGATTGCTAACATGCTTGTGGAATACGCCCTACGCCCACACTCAACCTTCCAAAAACACACCCTGTCATTCTGTCACCACTTGCAGCCTCACCTTTCTGTATAATGTCATTCATTTTCCTCCTGTCTTCTACACACTCTTTTAAAAAGGTATTGCAACTGCTGCTATCTTATATGTTATTTTTTCAGCATTAGAT
This sequence comes from Brachirus orientalis, assembly GCA_016785285.1. Classification (NCBI taxonomy): domain Eukaryota; kingdom Metazoa; phylum Chordata; class Actinopteri; order Pleuronectiformes; family Soleidae; genus Brachirus; species Brachirus orientalis. The sequence goes on along the minus strand of JAFBJR010000504.1, from coordinate 3,594,827 downwards.
GTTTTATGCATTTTAGGCTTTAGGTTTGGGCTTTCTTTACAGTAACATTGTCTCTAGCCTCTGTTTAGGTTACCATGGAGGAAAGGGGAGTGGTGAAAGAACAAAAGCCTTAAGAGTGCAGACAGAGAGAAGAGAGAGAGAGAGTAAAGAGCAGGACATGGCTGAAGCTGATTTGCTGGCAGAGCTCTTATCAAAGCTGAGTCCTGCAGCTCAAGAGAGAATAGTTGGAATAGTTTCCTGCCTAACAACGGACTTAATGATCAAATGCTGACATCTAGAGGGCAAAGGTGGAAGAAAACCCAATTAAGGGAATAAGAAGTAGGGAGTACACTTCACCCTCATTAATAGATAAAAAAGAATTGCTGAGAGCCCCATTAATGTCCAAAAAATAATTTTTATGTCAAAATACAATATAAATAAGTACTACCAGTGCATCAACACACTGTGAATATTTACTTTAGGACCAAATCTACAAACTACAAAAAAGGACAAGCAATGTCTGGAAATAAGTTAAAGTAAACTTGGTTGAACTTTTTTAAAGTAAAATTTCTTCTTCTCAGCAATTTAGGTTAGATTTTGACCTTTTACTTGTGTGTAGAATTTATTTCACTTCAAAGGGTGGTTCACCCTGATTCTGCTTGTTGTAGCGTATGATCGAGACAGCTCCATGGGGAGATGACTCAGCAACCATCGAAAAGCAAATCCTAAGCCACAGCAAAACTCACAATTCCATTCAAAGGAGCCATGAAGTAGACCGCGCTAGAGATGAACTGGTAAGTCATTGTTTCCATTCATTTATATATTTTACGTTTTTTACTTTTAGCCCAATGTTTATCATGTAGATATATTGTTTGTACGGACAGTGGTCCTCTATGCATCTTGTATGATTATATTTACAACTGACCAACAAACAAAATATTTCTCTAGAGGGGTGACAAGTACAACCTCTCCATCCTGGAACAAGAATGGGAAAGCCTGCAGGTACAACCAAACTCTTCTACTAAAAGTTAATTGGTTTGTCAAAATGATGTCATGATCACTTTTTTTTTAAAGTGTCATTCATAAATTGACCTTGTGTCTCTTTTAGAAAATGTCCCACAGCCGTTTGGCTCAGCTGCGTGAGCTTCAGAACATCATTGAGGAGATCTCCCGAGCCATCATGTGGGTGAATGAGAGAGAGGAAGAGGAGCTTGTGTTTGACTGGGGAGACAAAAACATTGACTACTACATCCCCAAGAAGCAGGAGAGCTACTCAGTAAGTATCAGTGACTGAAACGGCTTTACTAGGTTATAGGTGTAAATGCACCCATCATTAAATGCTTGGTTGTGTTGCCTTGTTATGTATGTTTGTGATGCTTACTTTCTGTTATTCTGTCAGAGGCTGATGAGGGACCTTGAGGAGAAGGAGAAGGAGCTAAACAAGCTGAAGGTGAAAGCGGATGGACTCCTGAACAACAACCATCCTGCCTCAGATAAGATTGAAGTAAGTTGTTGTTGTTTTTTTTTTAATTTACTATCAAACAATGAATTACTTAGTTAGTTTTTTTATTCATGACGATGTGTTCCTATAGGCCTACATGGATACCCTACAGACTCAGTGGAGCTGGCTTCTCCAGATCACCAAGTGTATCCAAGTTCATCTGAAGGAGAATGCTGCCTACAGCCAAGTAAGTGTGCAGCCCTTCTCTGCTGCTCAAGAGTCTGGCATGTATTTATATGAGCCCTAATCAAAGATTTTGCTGCCTTCTTCAGTTTTTCAAGGAGGCCAATGAAACCTATTCAAAGCTGCAGAAGCAGCATGAGACTATCCGCACTAAGTTCCCCTGTGATAAGAACACCCCACTGGAAAACCTCACTGAGCTCCTCAAAAACCTGGAGGTAAAATTAATACTTATAGTAATACTATGCAAAGTGATTGGCTGAACCATCTATCAATCGTCGTTCAAACATTTCCATTGATAGAAGCCCTCAGTGCAGTTCATTCACTAACTGCTTTAGGACCTGCTGTCATTTGTTAATGAACAGCCACTTCTCACTTTCCTCTCAGACACTCATAGTCAGTTTCCACCATATTCAAACAGCTCTAAGCTTGACCTGATTTTCACTTGCAAGAAAACCGGCTGCAGGACGAAACCAAGAAATATTATCAGAAAATTTGATCTCTTGTTTGACCTGGGTGTAAACAATATGCATGTCTGTTCATCAGGTTAGGCCAGTTTGTCTGAGAGTACATATGGAATGTTTCCTATTTGACTTGCAGAGTATTGGACTTACTCAGTGACCCAGTTAACAATACTCACTTTTGCCTGTTCACAGAGAGAGAAAGAGCGGATTATGGAAAACAAGAGGCAGGTCCAGAGTCTGGTCAGCAAGTCCAAGACGATTGTCAGGCTAAAACCTCGCAACCCCGAGGAAAAAAGCAGCAGCCCCATCATCATCCAGGCTTTATGTGATTTCAAACAAGACCAGGTGGGATGCATGCACTCCCACGTTCACACAATTTCACATGCAAATTTATATACACACAAAGATACAGATTGTAAAGTTAAACACTACAATCACAGCTCACTGTGTGTATGTTCTGTTTCCTGCCACAGATAGGGATTTTTAAAGGAAACGAAGGCATCCTGAAGGACAACTCTCAGCGCAGTAAGTGGCTTGTGACTGGACCCGGAGGCTTGGACATGTTAATTCCCTCTGTGTGTCTGCTCATACCTCCACCAAACCCACTCAGCATTGGACTTGCCAACAAGTAAGATATAAATAAATGAATAAAATGATGACAAATGGCAATATGATGTAGCTTTTGTCAACCTAGTTTTAAAGACTGATGTTCAGTTTTCCAGTTTGATTTTGTTGTTTGCTTTATGATCACTTTTTCTTTTCCCTAGGAATGAGCAGTATTATGAAGCCATCCTGGGCATCTGGAATCAGCTTTACATCAATATCAAGAGTCTTATTGCATGGCAGTATTGCCTTAAAGACATTAATTACATCAATTCCCTCACTGTCAGCATGGTAAGATACAACAAGAGATTAAATAAACTTCTTAGTTAAATTTTTTTAATTATTATTTATTGTTTTATAGCATGTAAATGTAAATTAGACCCAATTTCATTTTATTTTGTTTTCTCACTTTCTATCTCCATCAACTTGACAGCTGTCCAAGATGCGTCCTGAGGAGTACCGCAGTATCATCAAAAGACTGGAGACTCACTATCAAGAGTTCCTGCGTACCAGCCAAACGTCTGACTTGTTTGAGGAGGATGAAAAGAAAACCATCCAAGGCCACTTTGATAAAGCCCAGCACCACTATGATACACTGATTATCCAACTGCCTTCTTATAGTGAGTGTAAAATGTCTCTTACCTATCACTGACTTGGTAGTTCTATTTGTTGTTACTTTAAACTGATATATGCACTTTTGCATTTTCCAGCAACCACTATAGTGCCTGAAAAGAAAGAAGAGGTGAAGGGTGAACCTTCAAAATCAACTCCACCACCCAAGGTCCCCAAAATGAGCCTGACCCTGCTTAGTAGTCTACAAGAAATTCGACGTAGGCTGGAGCTGGCTGAGTCCAGTCTCACCAGTCATCTCCATGTTCCCTTGGGTGAAAACAGTGTGCACGAGTGCTCAGTGTACATCCAGAACCTGCAAGTATGTAGTCATCCCTTCACTTTTTATTTAATTAAAAGGTATGTTTTAATTAGCCCGTATGCTTTTCTAATTAAAAAGAGAAATTGAACAGAAAATTATTGTTAGTACACAAAATCACTGTGTGCATGGAAGGCCACAAGCAAACTAAGTTAATATCAGTTTTAAAATTTGTGCCTTAAAATAAGTAGAATTTAATTTAATTAATTTAAAATCACATAAATTTCCAGACAGTGCACCAGGATTTGGACTCTATTTATGATGAGTACCTGCATCTCAGAGAGAGGATCACTAAGCAGCTGGAAGGAATACCTCCTGATTCTGAGCAAGCCAAGTTCCTCCGCTCTGAACAAGAAATCATCAATCAGAAACTAGGAATCTTGCAGGGTCTTTACTCAGCCTACCTTCAAAGGTGCAGTTGTTTTTACTCAGATTTCACCTGATTTTTAGTTATTCCATGTTTGAGTTAATATTTCACAGAATAATTAACTGGGTCCAGAAGTTACCCTACATTTGGTTCAATGGCATTGTTTCTCACAACAGGCTGAAGGCTCTCAAGGCCTTGCTCCAGAGCCTTCTCCAAGCTGAGGATATCGTTAAAGTCCATGAAGCTCGGCTTACAGAGAAGGAGACCACCTCCCTGGACCTTCGGGAGATCGAAAACTATCGGAACACACTCAAGGTTTGACACAATTAATGTCTTTGATTTAGACTTGAGGTAGAACAGTACTTGTAATGAATTAGCACTCCCTCCTTATTAAATTCACTTTTAATGTGTATTTTGAAATATTTATTTCCTGAAATGCTCTTTAAAAGCAAATGAAAAGTGATCTGGAGCAAAAAAAAGACCTGCTTACATCTATGGAGTCCAACCTGGGTAAAGCCGTGCACTGGAATGATCAAATCTCTGGATCCTTCTATAAATGTGATGTGGAATTGTCCAAGTACTCTGACCTGGTTGGTCAGATGTCTGACCGTTGGCGCCGCATCCAAAGCCAGATTGATAGCAGGTATAGTAGGATAGTGTGTACATGCACGCATTTCTTCAGGATCTCAAAATATTATTTTTCCATATCCTGTGTTTGTCATAGTTGGCAACATAAAAAGTTTCCTTTCCTACTTCCCCCAACACTTCCCTCCTCAGAATGTGGGACCTGGAGAAGCAGGAGAATCAGCTGAAACATTATCAGCAGGGCCGCACTTCCCTGGAGCAGTGGATAGACAATGCCAGGAAGCGTCAGGACACTCTTCAGATGACTAAGCTCACTGACATGCAGATCCTAATGGACCACCTCAACCAACAGAAGGCACGTCTCTTCCTTCTTTACATCAATGCAATAAAAATAATTAAAATAAAAAATAATGATGCTAGAACTAAGATGCTTACGACAGTGAGTCCTGGTGCTGTTGTGTGAATTTTACTCATTATACAGCAGCACACATGGAATATATCAAAGGTGTCAGCTATTATTTCTAACTTTGACTAACAAGCTATTGAAATCAAGAAATTAAATAGATTTCTGTTTAGTATCAACTTGTAATAGTTAAGTTGAAATTCTCAACTGGATTTCTGCATGAAGAACCTTAGGTGATCTGATTAACCAGTGAATTAAGTGCCCCTTTTTTGTCCTGCAGGCTCTTCACACTGAAATTAAAGGAAAAAAAGACAAAGTAGAAGATATTCAGAAAAATGCAGACACCTGTGCTGCGTCCATTAAGGTGAGTACTCAGTTTGCTTGCACTTATACAGTATTTCAACTTAAAATATTTTGCACATACACTGCCAAGATGTTACTTAAGTGTTTATAGAAGAAACTGGTAAAGTCTAAAATTTTTGTCTGTGTTTTCAGGACTATGAGATACAGCTGGCTTCCTACAGTTCAGGCCTGGAAACTCTGCTTAATATTCCCATCAAGAGAACAATGCTACAGTCCCCTGCCTCCACTGTGAGACAAGAGGTATGAGGCCTTATGTTTTCCACATTTAATTAAAGTGTCACTACTATATGTAGTTTAATAACAGTCCTGTTATTATTAATAAACACCTAAATATTTCAAAATTTTATTCATCCACTACCTTTACGTTCCATTAGGCAGCTGACCTCCAGTCCCACTACATAGAGCTTCTTACCCGTTCCAGTGACCACTACAAATTCTTAGGGGAACTACTGAAGAACATGGAAGAGCTAAAGGTAAGTATGGGATTTGGTTGATTATTGTTGTGTAAAAAAAAACACAAGTTAAATGAACTGTTTGTTTAACAATATGAAAGTTGGTGACAGGTATTTTCTGTTGTTCTCCTCAGATCAGAAACACCAAGATTGAGTTGCTGGAAGAGGAACTGAGGCGTCTGAAGGGGGACCTTCAGGATTATAATCAGAAAAACAAGTCTCTGGAAGATGATTTGGCTCGCTACAAGCTTATGCTCACTCAGTCAAAAGAAGAGCTCATTTCTATAGAGGAAGTGAAGAGAACAACAGCCATGAAATTTAATGTTGCCAAAGAAAGTCTTGACAGTACACACAGCCAGCTCCAAGATCTAAACGACCAGCTGACCCATATTAAATACCAACTGGATGAGGAAAAAAGGAAAAGGAGGCTGGCCGAGGAGCGCTACACCAGTCAGCAAGAGGAGTATGAGGCGGCTGTTCGCCGCAGACAGAAGGAGCTGGAAGAGCTCAACTGGACCAAGATTGACTTAGAGAAAAGCGTGAAGGACAAGGAACGTGAACTAGAGAGGATGAAGATGCTGCTAGAGGAGGAGGCAGCACGTCGACGAAATGCTGAATCAGAAATCTCAAAGGTAAGAACACAGTGCACCCAAGAAATTAAACAACTTAAGCAGACATATGAGACAGAAATCCACGTTACCAAGACCACGATCCTGAAAGCCTCACAGGAGAAAGAAGACAATGCAACAGAGCTAAGACTGCAAATTGACAGACTCACGAATGAAAGAAGAGATTTAGAGGAGGAGCTGAGGAGGCTGAGACTGTCCATTGCTCACACAGAAGAGCAAAAAAGCAGAGCAGAGCAGGAGGCAAGCCAGCAGAGGGCCTCGGTGAGTAAAGAGACAAGAATACGCAGTGAGCTGGAGGTGCAGGTGAGAACCCTTATGCAGCAGAGAGAAGAGGATGAGCTTAAAATGAAAGAAGTCACCAAAAGCAATCAGGAAAAGTCCAGGCAAATCAGTGTGCTCACATTTAACCTGGATGAAGAGGGGAAGAAGAGAAGGGCTCTGGAATTAGAAATCAATCACCTGAAACAGGCTGAGGCAGATTTGAAGGCAAAGAATGCTTCCTATCTGGAGGCAATTAACAAACTTAAAATGTCTGAGCAAGAGATCCGCATCACTCGAGTGGAACTGGAGAAGCAAACCAGTGAGAAAACAAAAGCTGAGCAGAGTTCTGCCAGGCTGCAGAGCCGTATCAGAGAACTTCAGTCGTCGCTGGATGGGATGGAGGCTGAGTTAGAGAAGCAGAAGAAAGCAACTCAGGAGGAGTTCACACGTAGAAAGAGAATGGAAGCTGAGCTTGAAAGGATGACCCATACCTGCAGAGAGCATACCACCACAATTAACACAATGAAATCAGTGCAGCTGGAGGTTTCCAACACTAAAGGAAAGTATGAGAAGGACCTGAGGGCACTCCAGGAGGCTCTGGACAAGAGTCTGAGGGAGAATAGGATCACCAAGGAGGAACTGGCAACTGTAACAGTTGAACTGAAGACACTGAAACAGAAGCTCCTGCAGGAACAGGCGAAAGTTCATGAGCTTAACCTACGAAATGAAAGCTTGTATAAGACTATTGAGGAGAAGAGCCGGCAGCTTAATGAATATACAACAGAGATTGAAAAGCTAAAGACTCTGACACAGAACCTGACAAAGGAGAGACTGAGGTTGGAAGAGGAGCTGAGGGCAGTTAAACAGGAGAGAGATGAACTAAAGCTTTCCAAAGACACCATTGATGGAGAGAGTGCCACACAGATCTCAGCCTTGCATGTCCAACTTCAGAGTAGCACCAGGAGGACAACGGAGCTCCAGGCTCTCATCAATGACCTGACCAAGGAGAGAGAAAAGCTTAAATTGGAAATACAAAAAATCCAAAAGCAATCGATTGAGGTATTTTTAATGGCATTGAAGGATATTCTCTTTAAAATAATTTTCCTCATTTGCATTAATGGCACTTAAAGATTCATGCTGATATTAAATTACTCCCGCTTTACTAGTGACATGAAATTCACCTACTTGCAAACACACTTTTACTTGAATATGCATGTTCACCCTTTTACTTTATCATAATATTAATAATAAGAAGAAGCATCACACTCAAATACTGTATACTAACAAAAGCTGAAAGTGTATGCACACGTCTGTGCATATATATAATATATATAGCATATATAGCAGAAGAACATACAACTGAAGTAACAATTTATTTTATCCTACATGCTGCTAAGAACTTTCATGACTACTGTGTATGTATTAATTAATGAATTGTTGTTGTGGCTTTTTGCTCATGAGAAAATATTGACTTAACATTGTTTTTTTTTATTTCTTCATAGACATCCGTTAGCATACACGAATCCCAGAGCAAATATAGTGAACTGCTGCTGGAAAAGGACAGTTTGCTATCCAAGCTTAAACTGCTGGAGCAGGACAAGAGTCGCCACCAGCGCATAGAAGATGAGCTCAATCGCATCAAGCTCACACTAGAAACTGAGCTCCGCAACAAACAGCGGCTGCTGGATGAAAAGAACTCCCTCCTCAAGGATTTCAACTCTATGAAGAGTCAATATGAGCTAAGAGAAAGCCTAATAAAGCAGTGTGAATCAGACAGAGACAAGGGTAATCGTGAGAGACTCTCCCTCAAGAGTGAGATTGAGAGGCTCACGAGGGAGTTGAGGACTGTTGAGGAGAGGTACAAGAGCCGACTGCTGAGCTCTGAAAAGGAGGCATCAGAACTGGCTCTCAAGAGAGACGCACTGCTGAGAGAGCTACAGAGACTCCAACAGAGACCTAGCACTCTGAACAGACAGACCCAGACAGATGAGAAGGTCCCGACAATTGATCCGTCTAAGTTGGTTTTTGATGCTGTGCGAAGAAAAGTCACAGCCCACCAGCTTTGCGACTGTGGTATCATCAGTAAATCAACTCTGGACCAGCTCCTTAAGGGACAAAAGACAGTCGATGAGGTAGCTTTGGACATCCAGCTAAATTTAAAAGGTACTGGCATTATTGCTGGCATGAAAACAGGTGCTCAAGGGAAAATGCCATTCACTGAAGCCAAAAACAAGAATCTTCTCAGCCCAGAGAGTGCCCTCATGCTTTTGGAGGCTCAAGCAGCAACAGGCTACATAGTGGACCCCGCATTTAATGAAAAGATGCCTGTCGATACTGCCTGTTCCAGAGGAATTGTGGATTCAGAAGACAGAGAGGTCCTGGTGACAGCTGAAGCAGCAAGCACAGGCTTTAAAGATCCATACTCTGGGAAAGTGTTGTCTGTAGGCCAGGCTTGCAAACAAGGTCGCATTAACAAAGACACAGCCATCCGTTTGCTTCAGGCACAGGAGTCTGTTGGAGGCATACTGGATCCTGTTCTGAGTGTGTTTCTTCCAAAAGATCTGGCCTTGGATCGCAATCTTATTGATGAGGAGCTCTACAGGGCTTTGAACAAAAAACCCACCTGCTACCTAGATCCTGCGACAGGAGAGAAGATAAGTTACAGTGACCTTAGGAAGAAATGTATAGTGGAACCTGTTAATGGTCTGCTTTTGCTCTGTGGCCCAGAAAAGGGCATGACAGTAAAGGGTCTCCGTGGTGAAGTCTCTATTACAGACCTTGTTAAATCTGAACTTCTTGATAAATCAGACTTGGACAAGCTCAACCAGGGCAAGATCACCAGCAAAGACATTGAAGACAAGCTGAAGAGATATCTGTATGGCTCTACCTGTATTGCAGGTATTTATGATGAAGCCAAAGACCGAATCCTGCCTTTTTATCAAGCTATGAGGGAAGGTCTACTCATGAGAGGAACCACTCTGGAGCTTCTTGAGGCACAAGCTGCTTCTGGTTTTATTGTTGATCCAATCAACAATGTCTTCTTGACAGTGGAGGAAGCCTCAAAGAGAGCCCTGATTGGAAACGAGTTTAAGAATAAGCTGTTGTCTGCAGAGAAGGCAGTAACTGGATACAAAGACCCAGCTACAGGAAAGACTATCTCCCTCTTTCAGGCTATTGAAAAAGATCTTATTGAGAAAGGACATGGAATCCGTCTGCTTGAGGCACAAATTGCCAGTGGTGGGATTATTGACCCTAAGGAGAGCCACCGCATTGATGTTGCTGTTGCATACAAAAGGGGATATTTTGATGAGGAAATGAATGAGATCCTAACTTATGAAGGAGATGACACAAAAGGGTTTTTTGATCCTAATACAAAGGAAAACCTGACATATCTCCAGCTGAAGGACAGGTGCATCACAGATGCCAAAACAGGACTAATACTCCTTCCTCTCAAAGACAAGAACAAGCCACAAAAGTCACAGGAAAGCCGTACCAATGTCCTCCGCAAGAGGCGGGTTGTGATAGTTGACCCAGACACTGGGCTGGAGATGTCAGTGAGAGAGGCCTATCACAGAGAGCTGATTGACTATGACACTTTTCTGGACTTGTCAGAACAGGAATGTGAGTGGGAGGAAATAACTATTCAGGGGTCAAATGGCTCTGCACGTTTGGTGATAGTGGATCGGAAAACAGGAACTCAGTATGACATCCAGGACTGTCTTGAGCGCGGAATCATTGACCAGAAGTATTTGGATCAGTATCGTGCTGGAACACTAACCTTGACTCAGTTTGCTGACCAAATTATCAGCAAAAGTAGCAGCTCTGAGATGACACTCACAGCCAGCAATGTTGATGACATGGTCACCTGCAGCAGCCCCACCCAGGCCGCACCGTCCTCTCCTACTGTCCGTAAACGCCTCAACAGTATTTCCATCACTGTCTCACCCCCTGATATGTTTGATGACCAGAGCCCTGTTGCAGCCATATTTGACACGGAGACAATGGAGAAGATAACTATTTCTGAAGGCCTTCGAAGAGGTATTGTTGACACTATTACAGCACAAAGGTTGCTTGAGGCACAGGCATGTACAGGTGGCATTATCAACCCTGCCACCGGTGACAGATTGTCGCTGCAGGATGCTGTCCTCCAAAGCATCATTGATGAAAGCATGGCTAATAAGCTGAAACCTGCTCAGAAAGCCTATGTTGGTTTTGAAGATGTGAAAACTAAAAAGAAGATGTCTGCGGCAGAAGCAGTAAAGGAGACATGGCTGCCTTATGAGGCAGGTCAGAGATTTATTGAGTTTCAGTATCTGACAGGAGGCCTGATAGAACCTGGTAGTGATCGTCGCATAACCATTGAAGAGGCTATCCGCAAAGGGTGGCTTGATGGTCAAGGGGCACAGAAGCTTCAAGATACGCGTAATCACCAGAAGAATCTGACCTGTCCCAAGACAAAACTTAAGATCTCCTACAAGCAAGCAATGGATGGCTGCATGGTGGAGGAAAGCAATGGTATGAAGATGCTGCAGGCCTCTTCAATATCCAGTAAGGGTATCAGCAGCCCTTACAATGTCTCTAACCCAGGATCGCGCTCTGGGTCCAGGCCTAGTTCCCGCACTGGCTCCAGAAGTGGATCTCGTAGAGGGAGTGTAGATTATTCCTCTACTTACACCTACAGCTTCTCTTCCAGCAGTGCCACCTACAGCAACAACACTGTTTCTTAATGCATAGCACAAAAATAGTAAAATTAGAGTTATTTCCAGCAGTCCTACTGCAATTTTAAATACTTTTTAAACTACTTTTATATACATGTTTTTCTTTTGCTACTTTCTCTTTTTTGCTAGATTTTGGGAGATTTGTTTTAAAAACTGAATCAAATTCATTTGACTTGTATTAATTGTAGATTGTAGTGTATTGGTGTTTGAATATGATGCTGAATGTAATTCATGCTCTTTTTCTGTTGCATACATTTAGAATGAACATCACAACTCATTTTAGCATGGCTTTTAATAGAATGTAACAATGTTATTTCAAAATATGCTTGTTAGCCATAAACTCAGCTTGCCCTCAAATGATTTTTTGTATTATTCTTTATGTATGTCAGCTCAACTCGTGTATTGTTGATTTTTTTTTTTTTAAATATATATTAATTGCAAATGTGGAAATTCAGCTAATAAACTGACTAGATGGTATATTGATCAACTATTACTTGCCACTAAAATGTTATTCAAGTGATTAATAAATAAAAGTTGTCTCAACAAATCTGTCATTCATTCAGTCATTCAGAGAAGCCAGTAAAATCTTTGTATCAAAGGCAGCACCCATTGACACCAATAGATGGCACTAGGTCTCATGCTAAGACTACATCTGAGTGTGAGTAGATTTTTGTAATAATTATCAAATGTAATGTACAATATCACCTACCTGCCAGTCATAATGGAAAAGATTGAAATTAGGAATTAGTCATAAAGCAATTCTTGAAATTTAATTCTTTTACCAAAATATAAAATTTTGAGTCCATTACTTTACAAAGAAAACCAGTTTCATATTATAGTCACCTTTTAAGTATTTTCATTATCTATATAATTCGTACACAATTATATAAACATTTTCAAAATATTAATTTTTGGAGGTGGAAAATGATGAGTTACATTAATTTGTGTTGTAATCGAACAGGCTTTGTGTACTTGTAATCTTAAAGTTTCACTTTAAGATTAAAAGTAATTCAAGTTCATTTTCACTTTTGCTTGTATGTAAAAGTAAACTCAACCCTTGTTCACACCATAATTACTGAACTCTATTGTCAACCACAATAAACATTGGCACTGATTAGTTGTCATCAGTGCTTTAAAATTAACCAAAAAAAATGTCAACATTATTTTGTATCTTTTACTTTGGTCCCTTAATCAATGGCAGGTGAATGATTTTTAACGGTGTGAATAAAATTAAATAAAACATTAAAGAAATTACAGCAAAGAATGTTGAGCTCTGTCCCAGATTGCAAAAAGTACATTTTGCTTTAAAAAAACCCAAACAATTAAAGCCAGAAGATGAACACAAGTTGGAATACTAATCTGAAAACCCATTTAAACTAGGGATTAACAATGTTTTTGTTTTGTTTTGTTTTGTTTTTTTTAAACAACGGGAAAGGTTATTATTACTTTTCCATCATTGTAATAGTAATTTTCATTGGAATTAGTTTGAGTTTGAATTTGAATAGGGGAGTCCATTTTTTTTCTGGGCCCCAAAATTTCTAGCTGCGCCCCTAGGTGAGTGTGAGAACAAATGGAGGGAGGCAGCAGGAGGTGGAGGAGGAGGAGGAGGCCACAGATAGGGGAGGGGGGGGGAGGGAGACAGCCTCTAGCGGCGCAGTGGGAGGAGGACTATCCCGTGCCAGGACTTGTGGCGGCGGCTGCAGCGGCACCTTGGCCCAGAGGAAGTGTTTTGGGGGCTGAACAACAGTAGCAACAGGAGATAAAGAAGCAGCAGCAGCGGTCCACGTCAGAAAGGATTTCCAGTTTAATATCACTGGAAACTAGAGGGGTAAAAGCGAGCAGAGAGAGCCGGGTTCATCTGGGACAAAGTGAGCCAAGAAACACGCTGGTAGTGATTAGACTTGAGAGAGAAAATTCCAGCAGAGGAAAATGAGCCCAGTGTGCTGTGAGCCTGCGTGACGGCCGGGCTGAGGGAGCAGGACTACACTTCACTCTGACTCTCAAAGGGAATATCAGAGGAGAAGAAGAAGAAGAAGAAGGAGGAGGAAAATCACAGGAGTTACTCACATATTGGAAAAGGTAAAGATTACGTGTCTGAGCTCCTCCATGGTCAGTCATTATAGCAGGGAGGCTTTTAAAAAGACTTCAGTACTTTTCCTTCTGTTTTTGCCCTTTGCTTAGTCACATCTACACGGCAAAAACATGGCACCAGTCTGTATTTACTTAGGCTTTGAGCCCTATTAAAACCAGGAGGTGTGTGTGTGTGTGTGTGTGAGAGAGAGAGAAACTTAAAAGCCAGAGAAGGGACTCATTCAAACTGAGCAGGCACTGGTCCTTGTAGTTATTTTTATGTGAATGAGTATTATTGAAAGAAGCATTTGAATCAAACCTCCTTGTGACTTGTGTTTTAGTGTCTTTTTTGGCTTTTACAGTCTTCTTGTCTGTCTCCCTCATTGAATTGTATTTTTGCACTATAATTTGGGGTTCCTTGCTGTTGTGGGCTTCAGTGTACTGGAGACCTTTATAATGTGAAACACATGGGGCCCATTCTTATGGAGCGCTTGTTCCCAGGAGTCTGCAGAGCTCCAAAAGGAACCAGACCCTGTTTTGTCTTTTGTTGTCTGTTTGGACTGTTCTGCTGATAATGATGGAGACAAACAGGAGAGCATAGTTTTTTTTTCTTGGAGCTACAGCTGCTGCGTGGTATTTGCAACCTCCAGGCCATGCTTCTCAGACAAGCCATTGTTGATGACATGCACAACTGTCCTTCATGGCAGCCATCCTCACCTGAATATCAGTCCATCCCTTTACCTGCTTGGCAATCAGACTCACACCTGCATTTTTGCCCCCCCAATGCAATGTAAACCATACAGGTTGTTCTCCAGCACTTTGGAAGGCCGAAACTCTTTCGAGATTTGCTTTAATTACAGACCCAAGAATGACGGGAGAAATGTTTTTGAACTGGCAATTATAGCTTTTGTTGCTGGTTCCATTTTGAGGTCAGAGTCGTATGAACAATATCTGCCCTTCAGGGCAAAAGAAACGAGCGTCAGTAACCCACAGTGTCCCTTTTTTCCCATTGATAACAGACAGCTTTTACAATGGGCTGAGTGAGCAACTGAAGAATAGCAATCTTGATAGCGTGGTTTGGACAGGTGGGTTGGCAAAGGCTTGGGTTTGTGTACTGTAAGCAGAACACTCTGATCTAACCCTGGGAGGAACAACATGGGACGGAGCACTCATTTCACTTTGTCACAGCAGTGCTCCGCTCACTTGGTTGCCATGTGCAAGCTATTATACAGAGAGAAGGAGACCTGGAAAAGGAGAGCGACTGAATGTAATAAAGGGCCAAGAAGATGGGGAAGCAAAAGAGAGGGAAAGAATAAGCAAGCATAAGAATAGGAATTAAATCCATTTTGGAACACATTCCACTATGACCTTGGGATAGAAAAGGATAATTATGGAGTACTTATGTAGCCTTAAGGGTGCACAGATTTGCTTAGAGTTGGGACTGTCATTTTTATTCCTTCCCATTAAAATATCTCATCAAAAACTGTATGGCACAAATACATTATGAGTTCCAGGATTACAGAATAAACTGTAACTTCTCTCTTTTTTTCAGTAGTTCTCATGGTTTTGTTTATTTCAGTTCTTCGGCAGTGAATAGGTATAAAAGACACAGCGTAAACACATGGAGCCCCTGACAGGAAAAGAACAACTATGGCCTTGTATCTCTCTCGGGGTTCTTCAACCGTTCTGTTATGTCATACGGACATGTTATCAAACAGCATGAGGTGTGCACCGGTGCCAAGTATGAATACAGGGAGGTTTGGAACAGTGAAAGTGATGGTATCAGGGCTATTAGATGCTATTAAATGTAAAATGCTAAATACCAACTGGGGACAACAGCCAGAGGAGAAACATCAGTTGTAACTGCGTAGCTCTCATCTGATGGAGAGGTATTTTTCATGTGCCTGACATACAGAGAAATAAAAGCAGTAGGAAGAAATGTAGCCAAATTTAGTACAAATGGTTCAAGTAAAAAAAATAAATGTCCAGCATTTCCCTCCACAGACAGCCAGACGTCCTGAAGCATTTATGGAACTTTAGGTGTTACGTGGGTTTGCGGGCAAACAGCTTAGGAGATCATTAATCTGTCCAGAGGTTCCCAAAGAGACTTTACTGTACTGTTAGTGTAGGTGCAGATTTCCATAGGTACAAAACAGAGCCAGTTCCAAGAAGGTGGGTCAGATGAGTTGTAACATCACAACTGTTTGTAATAGATTACGTTTGCAACGAGGTGTTACAACAGGGGGGTTTGATGCTGTTTTGAAAATGTGGGTTTTTTTCCCCCAATTCCAGCAGTGATAAATATCAGTTCACCCATTTTTTTATTGTAGACACATAATTCCAAGTTAGTGGACCTTTTAAAAATACTCAAGTTGTCACAAAATGGAGTCTGTTGCCGCAACATAAACCAATCATAAACCAGAGGTTTCGAGCCAACAGAAGCAATTCAGTTTAATTTCAGTGTGTGAATGGGGGGGGTGCCTTAATTACTTTCATATGTGTGCAGGCGAAGTGTTTGTGGAGTTTTATTTTTCTGTGATTGATTTCAGGGTGATTTCATCCTGTCAATTTAAATAAAGATGAATGGATTATGTAGATTCAAGTCTCTCATTTGGTAAATACAGACTAAAATTTGGTGGTTTGATCTTATCCAGTATATAAATTTTCAGCGTTTTTGTTTCATAACACTATAAAATGTTGTATTTTGGACTTTGTACTGCTTTCTAGAGAAGAAAAAAACACACGTTGTTAAGCTTTGATGGATGATTAAAAGTATTTTGTTACATTTTACAGTAAGAGTAAAAAAATGTTTAAAACTGAATTAGGGAAGCGACATATTGTTTTATTACATCTAAAGTGTATTTCTTCTTTCACTGACTTGTACACATATGTAAAAACAATCTGCATGATGATGACCACACAGAGATCTGTAATGGAAAATCCAGTTCTTGACATATAACAACCAGTCCGATCGCATACAAATAAACTTTCCCGTTAAAGGTTTTGGTTGCTGTGGCTCAACTCAGAGGCCCTGGAGGGACTGATTATTTGTAACAGACTGGCAGGCAAAGTTTCTGCCGAGTGTTGTCGCCACAGTGAACTCAAAAATGAAAACAACCATGAGGTCACTATTCACATGATTAGGCTTAACCCTTAGAGGCTGACTTACTGATGTCTGGATTTTTGATACAATTTTCCCTGCAGTTTATGTCCTATTATATGATGCTGTCTTCTTTCATCTCACAGTCCACCTGCTCATACAGAATGGAAGATTCCATATCAAGTGTGCCAGGTGAAGGGTGTGGCTCCTGAAATAGAAAAAAAGGCTGCATCCCAGCACTTTATTATGCCTTCCAACTCTGTCTCCTCACTGCATTTTTCCACACGAGTGGAATGTTTGATTAATTTATTCTCAGTGTTGTTCATGGTATTTGACAAAAAGGCATTTGGAGCTGATCATGCTTGTGTGAATGCAGCTGACAGCACCCACTCAGCCAAGTCAAGCTCTTACCTGCACCATTTGGAGCTGGGGGAGCCAGACACACCCTAATCCCCCAGCATCCTGACCTTAGTAAACTTGTTGCAGCTTGTTCATAGGAGACCTGGCAACCCATTTTCTCAAGTCTCCCCACTCCACTACCAGAGTTGCTCTGAGTGCCATGGGTGGGCTCGGGATTTGAGTTCCTTGGCACTGCTTATTCTGCCTTTGTGAGCTAATGCTGTGCCTCAAACAAGGAACAAAAGCAGTCAGTGCAAATTAAAGACCAATTATCTTTCGTGCATGCTGGGGCAAGTTGCTCATGTTGGTTTGAATAATGAGTGGGAGAAGTGAGAGGTCTTTGGAGGAAAGGGATGTTGGTTTATTCCAATGATGCACAACAATTATAAATGTGAAATTATTATTAATTACTCATATCAAGATTGTGCTGCACACAATGTCCAGAAATGAAAGAACTAGCAGCACTTGGTCTTGGAACAAGTATAGAATGTCAGTGCACGTTATAAACCCACAATTCTCAGCTTTTGGGGATAGGAGAAGGCCCTTCCATACCTTCCCACATTCCATGGAGTTGCATATGCGTTTCACTCACACATGGATGCCTATGGATCCATTCATGAGGGTCCAAGTCAGTTCTGGTGTGCCACACACGCATACATGATTCCCATGTTTTAAGTTTATTTTGCTACCTGGAGCATGTTCAGTCACACAGTTTTGTGCTGCACATGGATGTCCACAAAGGATCCCACTGGCTGTTATTGTGGGCCGTGACTTTTACATCACGCTGCCCTTAGTGGACCTCAGAAGATTAGGCTGGCAGTAACGATAGATTCATTCTCTCCACTAACACCAGATTGAGATGCAGTCTCGAAAAGGTGTAGTCACCTCTCACTTTCAAGAGGCGTGACCAGTGGACACTTTTTGACAGTGAATAGTTGTAGGCAGGTTGCATTACAATCAACATCGCCTCTAGCTCGCTAGGAGTTTGTGATTGGAAATCAAGGAATTCCAGAAAAAAATGTTCAAATGTTTTAGTAGTAACGTCTCACTTTCATGTAGAGGTTAAGTGCTGGTTAATTACTCTTCCCAGCTCTACTTAGCATAGTACTTTGACACTTCCACAACATAACTAATCCTTCCTCCCATAGCCCTGCCCTGGAGATACACAGAGCCTAAGTACTGGCTGACCTGTTCATTAATTCCCCATTAGTCAACAGTTTTTTCTCCAAGTCTCTAGGGAAATAGACTAACCCGCCATTAGTTCCAAAAATCCCCAAGGCCCACCCCCCAAGACACACACACACACACACACACCGCCAACACACACAAACTCTCAAAACACCAGGCCTTGTTTCCCCAGTGATGACCTCCTCATACAAATGGCCTCTTTCATTCCACTGTGAGGGGTTGTAACTGTGGCCACACTGTCCGTGGTATATGGCTTCCTCTCAAGCCCCATTTAAACTGTCAGGCTGCAGTCGCTGCAGACCAAATTGGTGTACACATTCTTGAATGTGACTTCTTTAATTACAACAAACAAATGGAGAAAAGTTATATGTCTGATGATTAATGGTTCAAACATCATTAACATATAACACGGGAGCCTTACATTCCATCATTGTAAACGAAGTAACTTAAGGTCTCTTAACTTAAGGACTCATTGCAATGGACACAGTTTTCACTGCCTATATTTTTTGCTTTTGTTGTCACCTTGTGTGGCCCCCTATTGGCAAAGGCAACAACTCATAGTAATTATCCTAAATATATATTATGCTCACAGATGAACTAATAAAAAAAACATTTTGGTATTGAAACATTTAAAACAATGAGTTGACTCGTGATTAGTCAACTAAAAGTCAGATTTAAGCTAGACTGAGACAATAATTTGGTTTTCTTAATATCATATAAATATGTTTGCCCAACTAAGATGTAGCTAGTCTTAGTCAAACTAACATAGCTGGATAATGCGACTTATAGTCCAATTATGACTATGTGCATGCACCAAAATTTCTGCCCCAATCTTTGACCCAGAAGTAAAAGGAGACAATGTATAAACTGCAGTACTTTTGCTGGGAATTATATGGCAGTGTCAGCATTTTCTTCAACAACACAGCAACCACATGAGCCACGCTCAATCCAATTTGTATCACGATTAACATGTACAGCAGGTTACGAAACAGAGCCACAACACAATCTCACTCGCCAGCTCGTTGTTGTTCGGTGTTTGTTTTGCTGTGATGTAAAGTTCAACAGGAAAGTGATTCAATACGCATTAGTTTATAGGGAGATATGGTGCCACCTACAGAGGTGGAGTCAGATGTAAACAGCCAATAAATTGATTTTCTTATCTGTTTGTACAGTCAGACTACGGCCTTAGCTCGATTGATCTGTGCCTGTAAACGTACTGAGTGTTGGCACTAGTATAAGCAAACAGCCAGTATACAGAGATTACAGGAAGAGAGTGGTTTTTGTATGTGCGTGTGTGAGTGAGTGTGGGAAGGGGGTGGGTTTGCTCTCTTCAGGAAGTTCATGGTCATGAGGTTGCAGGGACATGCCATCACTCATGGATTTACAGCAACTGGTTTCAGTTGCAGCAAGAGTTCCCAGGTTCACAACCTGGTTGGAACAAGGGGCCTTCTGCAAGGAGTTTGCATGTTCTCCCCGTGGTGCGTGGGTTCTCACCGGGTACTCCAGCTTCCTCCCACAGTCCAAAAACATGCAGATTTGGGGATTAGGTTAATTGAACACATGAATTTGCCCGTAGGTGTGAATGTGAGAGTGAATGGTTGTCTGTCTCTATGTGGCCCTGTGATGGACTGGCGATCTGTCCAGGGTGTACCCTGCCTCTTGCCCTATGTCAGCTGGAGTTAGGGACCAGCGTCCCCCGCGACCCTCAGTGGATAAAGCGGTAGAAAATGAGTGAGTGTTTTACCACCTGAATGACTGTACAACTGTGCTGAAATCTCTTTTCTCATTCTGGATAAAGAGCAATCATTTATTTTGTCAAAAAGCCCTTGATAAATTGTTTAGTTTCAGGCAGTACAGTTGTGAAACACACTGCTGATTCCATCTGGATTTGAGGTCATTCTCTAAAGATTGTGAGAAGTGTAGACACAATGACTACAGCTGAGGACTTTGACTGCCGGATATTGACCTTTAGTTAGGTCACTTACTCAAGGCCTCAAAAAGAAATGGCGTGAGGTAACTAAAGAAGCTTATCAAGCCTCATGTGTGCTTTGATTTTTTTTTAAACAGGAAGTCACCAAACTTGGAGATGGAGGAAGGTTATGAGCTGGACCTCACATATATCACGGAACGCATCATTGCCGTGTCCTTTCCCCGAGGGTGCTCAGAGGAGATCTACTCGCACAACCTGAAGGATGTCACACGAATGCTCAAGTCCAAGCATGCAGATAATTACCTGGTCAGTGCTTGTTTGTGTGCTGCTCACTGTCGGGCAGATGGGCTATCAGGAAATATTGACATAAAATGATCGATCTCAGACTTTGCAGCTCATCTTTTGATCAGCACAAGTGTGATATGCAGCACTTGTTCTTGTAACATTTTACATCATTGGATTTGTTTTTTGTGTGTTTTTTTTTTAGATTATCAACCTCTCAGAGAGAAGACATGATCTCTCTAAAATGAACCCTAAGGTAAGTTTAAGTGGCCATTATCTGCACCAAAATCAAGTCAAGTATGTCAATATGCATCTGTCTGGAAAAGAATAAAAAGATTTTTTCAGATATGAAACTCAGAAATTCTGCAGATTTCTCTCTGGATTCTTCATGTTTTTCTGGTTTGCTGTTCACATACTATATGGAATGCAGCAATTTTTCCAGAACATCCAGGCAAGGGGTTGTGTCGGGCATGCAGGAGGAGGGACACATACCAACTCTGTTGTTGTGAATTAACCTATTGGGATTTTCCTGCTGTTTTCTCATGTGGTCTCACTTGAACATTTTCTAGAAACTTGACCAGGGCCCTGAGAGGAAAGTGACATTTGTGGACATTTATGTTCTCACATACAGCCCCTCTGGATAATTTAAGAAAAATGACCAGATTTTAGTGCATTTCTGAAAGCAGCCTTTGTGTTAGTGGCAAAGTAGGTCTGACTCATTCTCTGTGATTAGCTGTGTCTAAAAAGGCACAATGAACATCATAATATTGATTAGTTACACATGTAGAAAGAAATTATATCTTTATTCACATAGAAGATATTTGTTTTCAGACTTTGGATACTGGTTGGCCTGACCTGCATGCTCCACCTCTGGATAAGATCTGCACCATTTGTAAGGCAATGGAGAGCTGGCTCAATGCTGACCCTTTACATGTGGTCGTTATACACTGCAGGGTGAGAAAACACAGACTATGTTATGTCATTAGCATTCAGCTTATGCTCAACATAACTACACAGAAATATATTGAACTGTCATTTACATATTTCTGGTCTAGTGTGTAACATATATGATAGGTAACTGCAGAAAATTGAATATACTATCATTAATATGTTTGTATAGGTGAATAATTAATTTAAAATAAAAATTGTATTATTAAGAGTAAACCTAGGCCTTGCTTTACAGAAGACTCCATCTTTTGCCACCAAAGTTTCTACAGCAACCTGAATGGACAAATGAGTCAGAGCACATCTTTTACAATGTGAAGTTAGTCCTTTCTGTTATATGAAGGCCACCATAATTCTCTGACACACAAATGGAGCGGCTGTGGCAGGAGAAAAGTATTTGTTACAATATGCAATCTCACATTTAGATGTTGCCAATTCTTACACACTGGACCTTTCATTTGTTTTGTATTAGTGAGTTGGAAACTTGGCCTCAAATTATAAATATCTCTATAACTTTTATTTATATTTTTTTGCTAAATAATGTTGAGGTGCTTGTGTTTTTGTGTAAAGTCATAAAAACTCTTCTAAATATCTTCCAAACACCACAAGTGCTCAATGAAGTGAGTCATATCCTGTCCTCTCCTCTTTCTTTAGGGCGGCAAGGGTCGAATTGGTGTTGTGATTTCATCCTTTGTACATTTCACTGACGTGTCAGCCAGGTAACTGCTACTATGCTTCACATTTTGGATGTGATGTAACTATGAATGCGCTGAATTTAGGATTTATCGTAATATGCCTACTCATTGCTGGCAGCAAACAAAATAACAACATGCTTCAACAGTGCATGGAAGGCTCATGTCATATGTTGTAGACCGCAAGCAATGTCATCACTAAATCACACACTGAAAAGTCACCTCAAAGTGGAGGGAAACAATTTAAGCCGTGAATCATCAGGTATTGAGTTGCATGAATCAACTTTGAAACATGTAAGTTACTGTAATAGCTTCTGGTCACAGTATCAGTTTCGAGAATTCTACTCATTGTGAAGGAAAACCACTCTTAATTTTCTTGCATTTGGTGGTCAAACAAATTCAGAGTGGCTGGTTCTTATTGAGTCCTAATGCCAAGACATGTGGCAGACATGTGAAGGGACAGCCTGGTGTTTTTGTCCCTATGTAGATCCTTTCTGCACACAGCTGTCATTGGGCATGAGCACACATAAGCCTTTGATTTAGCCTATCTCTGCTTCACTTGGTGTTTGTGTCCCATTGAGGGAACCCGGGTTTACAAGGTGAATGTGAAAGACAGGAGGCAAAAACATTGAGCAGAGGAAGAGATAGGAAAACAATGAGGCAGACTAACAATAGAATAGATTCAGGGGGGAGAGAGGGAGAGGGATGACAGGAGAGAAAAAGAGCTGTGGTGAAAAGCCTGTTGGTTTTAGGTCTGTCTGAATAGCAGAGCTGTGCACACACTCTGGCCTCTCTCTGTCCTCCGCTCCCCCTCTGTGTTTACTTAAACCTGGTATTCTCTTCCTCTCTGCTGGAATCCCCTGTCTCGCTGCTTACTTTCACTCTCATCCATTACACATGTGTATGAATGTGTGTTGTCCCAAGTGAAGTCAGGATTAACACCATTCAATTACAGAGCAACAGTGTATAATCTCCCTCGAGACATAATTGCCTAAAGTGTTTAATGTAGCTCTCTGTCTCCCTCAAAGTGCTGATCAGGCGTTGGACCGCTTCGCCATGAGGAAATACTACGATGATAAGGTCTCAGCTCTGATGACACCCTCGCAGAAACGGTAAGACCTAAAACACAAGCACACCCTTCAGCATATGCTACCTGCGGTGTTTTGTTGTCCCACTTCTCCATTCAAACACATTCATGTCCACACCTGATTCTACGGGACACTTTGGGTGTCCTGCTGCTGTTTATCTGCTTTTTCAATCGAAAAGCTTTGCCATTGTTGATGATTGTAATGGGAATTGGATCCCATGGTAACCTGGAGTAACCAAACCCTCTGTATTGCTATGAATCACCATTGCTCACACTGATGGCTCTTAGCCTGAACTAGTTTCTTCTCGTTGTTTTGTTGTCATGTTTATCTGAACTAAACCTTCATTAGTTGAAACAGGAACAGATGAAAAATGTTTTTAATACTAGCTCTATTGTATTGAGTACCGAAAATAAATTTAATATTGTTTCTGAAATACTCCACATGTGCATTTTTTTATAATTAAACAAAAGAAACCAGAATTCTGTTTTTCAAGAATTCAAGAATGTTACCCAGAAGATGATGCAGTGAACCTTCAACATGGAAATCACGCTTTCATTAATGCAACACTTTTATAACAAACTGGCTCCTGGAGTTTGAAAGTCATAATATTTAGTGCGTGTATAGGTTCCTCTAAAAAAACATCTTCTAGTTAAATCATGGTAAATGTAGAATCCAAGAGACAGGATGTGTTGGCCTTTGTTGCATTTATTTTAACAATTTATGTTTGTTTTGCATCCACCTCTTGATTTTCACATCAGGTATGTTTGGATCCTGAACAGTCTTCTGAGTGGATCTATGAAGATTAACGCCTCCCCTCTCTTCCTCCACTGTCTCATTCTTCATGGGATCCCAAACTTCGACGGCACAGGAGGTTAAAATCATTTTGTTCACAGCTACACACAGCTGCAATGAGTTCCCAACAAAAATATGGGTGTTACCTCGACAACAGTATTAACGGACCCAGATACAGCCACATCAGAGGAGGAGCAGTAAACAAAATGAAGCCGTATCGAACCTTTCTATGTCTCTTTTCCCAATACACACACACATGCATGCTCAGGCAGATAGGAGCACCCATATAAACGTAGTAAAGAACGTCATTATGGTTTCTCAGTAAAGCCATGGGAATTCACACCCATGTTTTCAAGTAAATTGCTGTTTTCACTAATTTCCACTGAAACAACAATGGTTTTCGTCACATCGCAGAGATGAAATCCCTTTCTCACAACAACAGCTTATCATACCTTGGTTGTGAGAAAAACAATCTGAGAAGCTACTCTTAACTGTTGTGTTATCGATGCAGTTGTAAGCAAACATTGTTTGATTTTGTTTATTTATTTATTTATTTTTGTCCCCAGTGTGTCGGCCTTACATCAGGGTTTACCAGGGAATGCAAGCAGTGTATTCATCTGGAATCTAGTGAGTAGTTTTCACATGTGGTACACTGATTTGAAAGTAATTGTTTACATCAAAATAAGTGTCGGAATACTTAAAAGCAATTTATTGTTAATGGTCGTGATTATTACTCTTACTGCTTTCTGTAAATATCTGTGCTTACAAACTCTGGCTCACTCCCGACTGACTCATCTGTTGTTTTTGTAACAGTCATATTGGTCCAGGCCACAGAGACCGCGTATGCATCACCCTGGAGCCGGCCCAGCTTCTCAAAGGGGACATCATGGTAGGGAAAGAGACGTGCTTTTCAGAGGAGGTTCTGACCTCAGTTGTCACTGATGTAATCACAATATTTTTAATTTTTTCCTTTCACAGATTAAATGCTATCACAAAAGTGACCTAACTTCAGAGCGTGAATGTATTTTCCGGCTGCAGTTCCACACGGGAGCAGTGCAGGGCTATAACCTGATGTTTGAAAAAGAGGACATGGAGACTGCCAACAAAGGTAGACTAAAAAAACAGGTCCCAACGTGCCAGCATTAGTTTTTCTGTAACTCCTCTTCTCCAGAAAGCTTCTTCAGTCGTTCAATCTGGACTCAATTTACATTTGGCAGAGGCCAATAATCATGTTTTCCTTAACGTGTTATTTGTGGTGAGAGAATTCTTCTCACAGACAACACCATTCATCTCTATATTTCGGTGTGATAACAGCATAATTGTGTGGTTATCTTCCAGATCCCAGATTTCCAGATTTTGGTAAAGTGGAACTGGTGTTCTCCGAGGGACCGGAGAGAATCCCAGGTAGATGATTCATACCTTTCAGCTTGTTACAGGGGGGATTTAGTTGGAAAAGCAGGTCTTTTTCCATTTTGTCCCCACTGCGCTTTGCTGTGCACTGTTCTTCCCCCTATGCCCCCTGGTGAGAGGGGATATGGAAATCTATAGAGGTGAAATGTAGTGTGAAGTGTGTGCTGACAGAGGGGTAAAGCAGCACTACATATACTGCTGCTGGACCCTGATAGAAATTAAAGTTGCTGATCTGTATCTTTTTAATGCATTTACTTGTTCTGTGTTCTGTGTGTCTTTTAAATATCTTTGCCAAGTATAATACTATTTTATGTTACTGTAACATGGTTTAATATTTCTACTAGGGACAGATTTGTTGGGTTCTGTTGTAATACTTCCCATCATAGTTGCCCCTCAGCCACAAGAAACATTGCAGATAAAATTACAAACTACTCCTACAAGGTTAAAACATTAAAAACAACAACCTGTTTTGTTGCTGTTAGAAACACATGACATATTCTCACTCACATTTCTATCTGTTGAATAGCCTTATTCTACTAACAAAGGGTAAAAATAGTTTACCTGACTTGGCTGCAAGGTTATACACCTGTTTACATTTAAAATTTAAAATAAATCTGAAATGAGTTTTCTTTTTTACCTTTTAACAGACAGATTTAACCTGCTTCTTGTCATTCTGTTAAGCTAAACTAATTGGATTAAATATTATGTAGTAAAAATACCAGTCATTCATTTAATTTGTTAATATAATATGCTAATACATGTATTTAAAGATATCCTACCCAAGAAACTCCAGATGTTACAGTAACATAAACATTGCAGAGATTAACAGCCAGCTATAGTTTCTACAATAATGTTTTTTGTCTGTCCAGGAGCAGACAGGTGGCAGAATGGGGCAGATGTTACTGTGGACTACAACACAGCAGATCCTCTAACACGCTGGGACTCCTATCAGAATATCTGTGATGGTGAAGGTACTTTTCCAATGTTGCATTAGTTATACATAACTTTTTTTTTGGTTTCAAGTCACAAACATTGGTGGTTGTTTTATGAATGGGAGACGGCACAAGGTGTTATTCAGGCCTTTAATTCACCTCCTCTTTCTTGATCTTTTTCTTTCCTCACTGGTCAAAAACACACCAACATGTGGGGATGGATACAATCAGCATTTAATCTCAAGACAAATTAGTCTGCGACGGACACTAGTTTTCATCAGCACTGGCTGTTATCAGAAGAAATGGGAAAAGGCAACAGTGTGAACATGCTATTTTTATTTTCTTCCTCTTTAATTTGGCTGTATTGAAAGTCATGTTGAGCTTGACTACACCATTTAACTGAACACTGTCATTGTCCTGGTATACAAGCTCCAGGGGGAATGAAATGTGTCTGCCTCCACCACTATAGGTGTCAATGTATACAAGCCATAGTAATTGGACTCCAAATTGCATCATCTGGGTGCAATTTTAAAGAAATCAACAGACTAACTAATGTTCCTAAAAGTCTGGTTTTAGTCAGACAAACACATTATTGCAGTGTACTGACTGGCTCTGAACCTTTTCTGGTGCAATGTTGTGATGAGCGTTGTTCAATTGTAAAAATAAAAACCCTGTCAGCTCTAAACTTGAAAGAGGAACTGAAGTGATAGCTATAAAAGTGTATATGGTCTCTGTGATGCTTTCTTCTGTTGTGTGTGTGTGGTTTTTCCTGCTTTGGTGTGTGGTGCATTCATGACATGACTGACTTAGTCAATCCTCTTTTGTTGGTTCACCCGTGTTTAAAAAAACCCAGGTATACTCAGTAATTTTGTTGTAAAAGAGCTGTTGCTATTACTTTCTGGGTTAGGGTTGCTCACATATACAATCACTTATACCAAGTTTTTTTTTTTTTTTAATCTCAGGCAGTCGACATAGCATGGCCGGTCCTGTGCTCCCATTTAATTGAGCGAGTGTGGCTTGATTGCATTAACATGCGTTCAATGCCTTCATTGGTACCAGGAGTTATTACTCATGAGTGGCAAATAAAGTCTTGTTTCCACAGTGACTGCCTGTATTTAATAGCAAGAAAAGGAGATGGAAGCTAAGATTTACCTCAGTGTAGGAAAGTCTTAATGCAGCAGTATGATCGGTATGATGGACGGTGTTATTTCTGTGTGAAGGACAGGGAGGAGTGTTGTTGTATGTAGGGAATGCTGGTTTCAGAGGAAGAACAGCTAGTTCTCAAGAGATTTCTATTTTGTTGTTTCATCAAATGAAAAGGCATGCTTTAACCATCCCACACACAGACACACACACATTCTCGCTAGTTACACACATACACACACACACACACAGTGAGCCACCCTGTCGGGGCGTCCCGTCCTTGCTGCGGTTGCTGCTCTCCACTCAGCCACAGAATTCACAACAACCTCCCAGAATAGAGCGCAGTGGTGGTAGCATTAAAACACAGATCCACCCTTTCCCAGTATTCATTGAGTGCTTTTATAAGCAGCTTGATTAAAATGAGCTGCCTCTTCTTTTATTTCTGCTTTGAATGTCCCATCACATGCATGCAACATTTTATACTCACCTCTGGAAATGCAATTAAGGAGCAGCCATGATTTGATCAAAGCACAGCAAAGACATCAGTAAAGATGCAGTATTTTTTTTTCTTTGCCTTTATTCCAAAACATTCATGTGGGATATTTACAGCCTTGTTTTCTCATGTAAACACTACATCTGAGACGTAAGACTGGGGAGCTTTGTTGGAATTCTACATCTACTCACCAGTCCTCTTGCCAAGCCAATTTGCCTCTGAGGGGCTGTCATTCAGATGCTGTCAAGTAGGAGGAAGTTAAAAGAAAAAAACTTTGCCACTGCAGTGCTAAGGTTGTGAAAAGAAAGCCTCATTTACTTCAATGGCTTTTCATTCATCACCAGTTAGAGTGTGTGTTTATCTCCATGTGTGAATTGACAGGTGAATTTTAAAAAGATTGTTTTTCCAGAAAGAATGTTTACTTGAGTTTACTGTCAAAACAGCTTGTTGTTGAGTGGCTGGATGAGCAGCTGATTGCAGGAATGACTAGTTAAAAATCCATGTATTGCTATGGTTATGGCTTGTGTCTTATGGCAAAATTATGTAGCAATGAAATGAAGTCTGAGGGAAATCTCTGTAGCCTCTCAAGACTTCTATTCACAGACTTACTTAAATGGTTGTATCACACTACTAATAAAAATCTAAGGCCATTATCATGACAATTCCTCTTGATAACTGACTGTTATGATTTATAGATCCTGATGAGAGCTCTATAGGGAAGCAACATGATCTTTCATTCATTCATTCATTCATTTGCTACTGCTTATCCATTGGCCTGCATGAGTAATCATAAAATAATCAAAATCACAACATGGCCTAATGGAAATGAAAGGCTCACAGTATGATCTGATTATTTGACCATATCAAGCAGATCTATTTCTGATTAATGGTCATGACTGGAGCTGAAGCCAAGACAGTTAGGTTACACCCTGTACTATAGATCACAGAGCTATGACAGGGCTGACAGTTTCTTGTTTAATTCTTTGACGTGTCTCGTGGGAAAAAAATAATGCTTAAGACCAGTGTGGTTGGTTGATTTATTTATTTATTTTTATCCTCCGAGCAACTCTATTGTTCATTATTTACAAGAGGTCATGAAAACACAAAAAAAATCAACAAAGGTATATAGTATAGTATAGTATATTTTTCTCTCCTCTTTTTGTGCAAAAATATAGATTTTTAGAAATTATTTGTAGCCTATATACAGCATCTGTGAACTGTATACAGTAAGTAGGAAGTCATTTTTCTCAGATTTCTTCAAAACATGGAAAGTCATACAGTATGTCATATTGGAGTTGTTGGTGACAAAGTCTCAAAACACGAGCAGATCTAATTATTTTAATAAGGAGATTTGTTTGTTCCTCTCTGTACTTGACTGTATGTCCAGTATGTTGTGCACAAATGTGAAGGATTAAATAAAGGCTGTAGTCTACACATGAAGTTTTGGCAAAAGAAAAATGGTTGATGATGATCTTTATTATGCTTCTGAATCATAGTTTTGGCACTCAGGGTGCATGTTATGATAGTAACCAATAAGGAATGGCAAGGGTTGGGTAATTACATAGCTATACACAACCAGATCGGCTGCAAAGATACTAGAACAGCTCAGGGAACAATTCTTGTTATGCCACTCTCTGCACTGTAATTGGTGGATTATTCAGAGACTCTACCACAATGATCTGCATCTTGAATGCTGGATATAAATGCATTGAGTGATTTTTCTCAAGTTCATAACATATTTGGTTAACCATCCTTGGCCTTTGTTAATGTCTGTGGAATCCTGATAGGTAAAACAGTTTTGAAAAAAAAAAAGAACCCCATAATTAAGTTTAAGGCCCATCTGGAAACAAGCAAGAAGGAGTAGGAGAGCTTATTCAGAGCAGCGTGAGGACAACAGGCATGCAATTTCATGATGTACATGAACAAAATAAAAACTGCATAGATGCTGCTGCTAGCACCAAGTAGAAAGGCAGGTTTTTGCTTTAATTAGAAAGGGTCCTTTTACAGAGTGAAGAAGTCTGGCTGCAGGAATGTTGTTTTCATTCTCTGACCCCCCCCCCCCCCCCCCCCCCCCCCCCTCTCTGCCCCCCCCCCCCCCCCATCTCCCTCCCACCAGTGGGGTTGTCCCTTAATGCAAGGCAGAAGGTCAGGTTACTGCTCTCTTTTGACCCGCCTCCACCATTAAACTCCACCCCACTTGTTTACATTCCTCTGCCCTTATTTGGAGATCTCAAGGCCCCCCCCCCCCCCTTATGTGGAGTGCAAACACTCTCACCTTCTCAGCAGAGAAAGAAAGCTGGGCCGACTTATTCGACTCACTTGATTTGACCCTGACCACTATCTGTTGGTTAAAAGCCATGTACACTCTTGGGTGTCCGTGCAGCCTTTTCTCCTGTTCAAGTTTTGCTTTACCTAAGGTGGGGCTTGTCTTTTGTGCTCACCTGGCAGTAGCAGCGAAGGTAAGAGATTTTTATTAGTTTTTTTTTTTTTTACTAGAGACAGATGAGTGGCCATGAAGGGGAGGGAAATTAATAGAGAGGCAGAGTGACAGAGGAGAAAGAGAAAGATGGCCAGTGTTGAGGCAGAGAGGAAACATCTGTTTTAAAACACACTTGTACCTTTTTAAGAGGGAATGTTATGAGAGGGACTTGTAAAACTCTCGGGGGAAATGACCTCCATGGAGGTCTGAGCTGAGGCAGAATGTGGTCGTAGTGGTGGGGGGACATACATACATACATACATGCGGGAACTTTCCTGAGAAAAGGATGAGGTGGAGCCTTTATCATGCGTGTCTGGTATTCAGATCCTCCACTCATGTTTGACTGAAAGGCAAGTACTCAAGGTAGTAGATTGGAGGAGAAGCACAGGAGTCATTACTATTGTTGAGGCAGAGGGAACATGACCATGAAGTTTGTGTAACTTCAGGCAGATAAAAAAAAGTTATATTCACATCCATGTCTTGGATGGATTTGATTCTGCCTTCCAAAATGAGTGACCTCTGTGATTTCCCTTTAACTTGTGAAGATTAAGGAGGTTGTTTGGACATATGCTTGGGGTCAGGGGGCAAGTAAGGGAGTAGGGTGGCTTAATCACAGCAGGGTGAGGAATGCAGGGGTCAGACACTAAAGATCATTCGCCATCTGATTCTTGTACTGACAGAAAGAGGGCTTAACCTCTTATATAACCCAAACATTGAAATAGCTAAATAACTGATATATATTTGCTCAAAAATAAGCTTCTCTCTGAAAGAGGAATTTGATTAAGCTTGTTTAATCCACTGAGTGTTCATTTTTCTGACTCATCTAATTTGGTGATTTGTCTTGATTCAGTGATATGACTCATGTTTTTCTCTGCCATTGTGTTAATGTCCTAGTTATTTGTAGTCTGTTGCTGTGTGTTGTCAGGAATGCTTTTTTGTAAGGTGAGGTGCGACTGTAAGTGTTAAGCTTTGTCAATAACAGATTCTGAATGATGGAGCTTTGTGGGATGGCATGACTGTGCTTGTTAACAAGAGTCTCTGCTTATTCTTTGTCTTGTGCAGTTTGTGTTTCTCTATTTTGAGTCTCTGCTGTTTGTGTGTCTCAGTGTGTGTGTGTGTGTGTGTCCGTGTGCCCATACCAGCTGACAGTATGAAGTGCTGCATCTCTTCTATTTTGCAGCACCACGCTCTCAAGGCCTAACCCAGGACAAAGCAACTAACAAGAGGAGCCCCAGTGGAGGAGAGGCAACCATGGACCGCGGGGCCCGCTCGACCTCCACCACCTCCAGCCCTGACCACAGTGACCACGCCCTCTCTGTTAGCAGTGACTCAGGCCTGTCTAGCACTTCCTTGTGGGCAGACAGACCCACACCTGTCACCACTGCTACCACCAGGGCTAACCAAGGCCCTAGTGAGCAGGAAAAGGTCCTGTTGAAGCGCCTCCTAAGTGGCTTTGGTCTTGAGGAGCCCTCAGTGGACGAGATGAATGAGCAAGGCCCAAGGGTGGGCATCCAACAGATAATCCCAGCCCAAGTGCACATCAATGGAGACCCCCGTCCCAAAGAAAGGGAAACAGACATCCTGGATGATGAGGTTATAACAGGTCATGATCTACACAGTGTGGATAGCTTGGGGACCTTATCTTCGTCCTGCCACAAGAGCAGCCAAAACTCCCTGCTGTCAGATGGCTTTGGATGTCCTGGAGGAGAGGAGCAGCAGCAAAGCCAAAGCCAGCACCACCTCCACCATCCTGCTCCTCCTTCCATGGAGGAATATGACAGAGGCTATGTCGAGGCTGGAAGGGGCTGTCTGAGCTCCCGAAGCAACTCTGTGGCCTCCTCCAATCCCAGTAGTGCTCCCATGCCCAAGCTGCATGTCTACAGACAGGGAAGCTATTCCACACAGTCCTGGGTTCGTCAGCAGCAGATGGTTGCTGCACAACAGTTTATCTACATGCCAGAGGAAGGAACCAATATGGAAAGATACCCAAGAAGCACGCAGGAGAGCAGTTCACCCAAAGTGATTCTGCCTGCTGAACTGCAGAGCTCTACCAGAGACACAGCAGTAGATTCTTTGAGATACATGACAGTGCACAAGGAACAGACAACAAAAAACAACAACAATAACAACAAACAGGATGACGAGTTCAAATCTTTAACTAAGGACATCGACAACTCCATTGATCAGCTCAATCAGCTAATCATGGACCTGGATCCCACATTCATGCCAGTATCGAGCTGCAGCAGCTCCATTAAGAGGAACGGCAGCACATGTGTCAACAGCTCAGTCAGCAAATGCTCAAACGGCATCGGCGACACTAACACAGCTAACCTGACAAACCCACAGCAGACAGGTAAGATAGTCAGACAGTGTCTGGGTGTGGTGGTGGTGTTGTGGAGTGGTGATTATGTGGTGTGGTCAAGAAAGGAAATGTTATGTTCATTATGAAACCTTTTGCTGGAAATGTCTTCTAAACATATCAAGGATGTGTTATGAAATGAATTTATTGAAGATGCGAAGAATTTGATCGAAAAAGAATTGTTCTCGAATGAATTGTCGTCTTTCTTCTCCTGCACCACAGAGTTTACCTAACAAAGCAGGCCTTATCTCTCTCTCTCTCTCTCTCTGTCCCACCAGGCGTGTTTTAGGGGCAGAAATAGCAGGGTTGTTGTCAGGTTTTCAGATGTTTTACGGATGTTTCTGAGGATGGAGGGCTGTCCTGACTTGTCTGCAGAGCTAGGGAGAGAGTGGGAGAGCAGCTGTCATCGAACTTTTTCAACATTACCGTCTCACATTGTTGGATCATAGAGATCACATACTAATTTTTGCAATATCAAAGTCCTTAAATGTCTTTCTCAGACTTCCCCACTGACTAACAGGTTATTGCTTTGCAATGTATGACATAAAACATGCACACTTCTTTCATTTTAAGTTAGTCATCTTTAATAGCTTCACTTACTGTTACTGTTTCTTGTTGTTGTTCTTTATTTCCTATTAATGATATGTCAGAAATTGAAAATGTCTCCTTTGATTGTTGCTGTTAGGTTTGTTGTGTATACAGAGGTTGTGCAGCGTCATGACTTGTATCTATGCTTAATATCCAAGTTATTTCCCCTTCATTCATGTTGAAACTGATCCCTGGACCATAGTCAAGGATGCAGTCTATGATCCTTGCAAAAGAATTTCTTTGAGCAACTTAGTATTTGATTCTATCACCAGGCTGTGAACCCGCTTTAACAAATTTCACTGTTTATTTTAAGTTTGATTTAGATTATTCGGTACTGTTGGCTGTAGAAAAGTAATACTACTGTTGGTGCGATAGCACTCCATTATATTTTCAAGCTGGAATTCAGTGAGGCAGAGAAAGTGCAGAAAGCAGTCTTGGTGTTAGTGGTGCATGAATCACTCCAGCATGTACGTGTGGTTGCAGGGGGCACAAGATGGGGAGGCCTGAGGAATTTACAAAAGAGGAACAACTGGGCCCTGAGGCAAAGTTTTTCCATTAGCTTCCAAAGGCATACCTGTCTGTGCATATCAACGAGTGGTGGAGTCTGACTAAATACACTCAACCATTGTAGTTGGCAGATGTATTTTTCACTTCACTACATTTGTCCTTATTTACTTTACACATTATGGTGTCATTTGTTCATATCTTGTGAAAACCGTGTACATTCAAATTAGTTGTTTTCGATGTTTCTCCTTCTCCTTTCAAAGCCAAATGAACCACCTGTGTTGGATTTACAGGATATTGCATTGTTCTAAAGGAAAACGGGCTGTTGTCTGGAGTTCATGAAAACATACTTGTTCTCATAGGATACATTGCTTAAAATATATGAATATATATTAAAGACTATATAGAATACATTTTACACCCCAACAGTATAAAAAGCTTATTTTTCCTACTTAAAGTACATTTTGCTGATAACACCTATTAAAACATGTATTTTGGACTTGCATATTTTCACTGTGTGGTATTACTAAAGTATGTACTATATACATACTGTAGTTCTTGCATCACTGATTTAATTGTGCAGAGCTTGTGAATTAACAAGTACCCTATAGTAAGTAATAGATTATGCTATTAATGTAGATTACAATGGTTTGCATTAGTGGTAGGAGTCATTTATCATTGTCCTTCTGCAGAGCTGTGTTATTAAATGAAGCTAGAGCAAATGTTAATCTTTATAAAGGCAGGACAAGTAAATCGTTTGATGTTATATGGAGATGTTTAACACAGTCAACTGAATTAACAAAGGTAGAAATAGAAACTCATGCATTATGGTTCCATGCACCTTTAAGTCAAGCTTTGTTTGTAGCTGGACTCTGCTTTTTCTACACTGGACCACTTGCCGTGTCTCAGTACAAAAGCACTAGCCGGGAATCGATTTATCAAATGAAGTGTGTGCTGTATACATTGTTCTATTATTTACAAGACTCCTGAGGTCACGTCAGGGTACACAAATGATAACATTCCATTTGAGTCATTCATATCCAAACTCTGCCCAAGCCCATGACTGTTTGACACACCTCTTAACCAGCAAGTCATAGTCGACTCAGTCTTTGAATAAGTTATTGCACACCAATCCAAACTCCTGCAGACAGATGTAAACAAGAGGCAAATGTTTCTTCAATGAAAAGCATGCAGGGAGAAACACCAAGTAGATCTAACAATAACCCTATCATCCTCATAGAACATCCCTTAGAACAAAGTGAGTAATGATCCCTGTCAGTAACACTTCTGCACCATTAGCATTCTTCAGGACTGGGAGGCCAGTGCTTGGTGGGAGGGCTCAAATTAACACCCTGGTGCTGAGTGGCAGCACTCTTCACATTCATTACACACACACAAACACACTCCAGCCCACCAGCCGGTGTCCTGGAATTCCCAGTGTAGTCGGTTCCCTGGGGTTAACAGGCTGTGGTCATTTTACTTTATGAACTGACAAAATAAAAATGTCATTGGACTCTACCTTCTTTCAGTGAGAAGTCATGGGTCAATGTAAGTTGCCTGTAGTGCGTGATTTTCAGATATAGACAAGTAACTTCATTCACGCCATTGTCAAATGAGTTCACTCTCACCGCTGATCCTGGCTACCAATTTCTTGGTTTGATGTCAAGAAATTGGTTTGATGTCAAGACTGACCAAAGCAACAGCAATATTGCACTAGTAAAACAGGACGGCTGCAAACAAGTTAAAGTATGATCGAAAACGCAAAGAATCACTCGTGAAAAATTTAAAAAGTGAATTCTACTAGAAAAACCAAAACTACTCAGAAAATCAGCCGTTTGATGGGATGAAAAAAAAATCACAAAAAAATTACACACTCCAGCTTTAAAGTCTTGTGATTGTCAGAGCAAATTAAATTTAGTCGTGTGCAATAAAGCAGAACTATGAATTAGTACATTTTGCTATATCATTGGTTTACAAAATTGTATTGTCTAATTGCATAAGTAGGTAATGATAACTAGTTGGAATTGAAAGCTTCAAAATTTCCGAAAGCATGAAAGTACCAAATTCACAACTCTTGTTATTTTCCTTGTGGTGTTATTCTTCCTTGAAACCAGTGATGCCTGTAACT
The DNA here is from genome assembly GCA_016785285.1 of Brachirus orientalis. Classification (NCBI taxonomy): domain Eukaryota; kingdom Metazoa; phylum Chordata; class Actinopteri; order Pleuronectiformes; family Soleidae; genus Brachirus; species Brachirus orientalis. The sequence goes on along the minus strand of JAFBJR010000504.1, from coordinate 3,558,872 downwards.
CTGTTAACATTTAATGACCAACTTGCTGCTGTCTACCTGTGTGTATCCAGCTGTTCAGTCCAGTGAGGTGCAGACGGGTGTCACACGGAGTTTGAGTCGCCAAGGAAGTGATGTTACGGATCAGACGGCCTTCTGTAGTTCAGGCTGGCGTGGGACAGAAGAGTGCAGGGGCCCGCAGACATATCCCCCCTGTTTGCCACAGCCCCAGGTCAGTACAGAATGCGTGCAAACTAGTATGTAATGAATTGGTTCCTGGGTCAGACTGGGTCAGGACCCACAAATGGGTTGCAGGGGATTTTTTGGGTCCAAAAAATAAATTTGCTGAATTTTTATTCAATTTTTTCAAACATCTCTTACATATGTTAACCAGTTAAAAATATTACATTTTACAGATATGGCTGTATTAGCTGCTAAAGTATGTATACATTTGCACTTATAACAATAAGAATTGTGATTTAGGGCACGATTGTTTGTTTTGTTTAAAAAGTGGGTCCCCATATAGTAATGTATAATTTTCTGAACAGATGCTTCCTGCTTGCATGTGTTTTTTCGTTGTGTGTACAGAATCGCATGTTGTACAGGAGTGACAGTGCTGACGTTAGGGCCCAAGGCCCAGATATGGACAACAGAATTGACGTCGGAAGTGACATGACTCCACCTACTCCTGCCTTCCCCATCTCTCCACCAACACCATATGGTAAGCAGTGTACGCATCCTGTGTCACATGCATGTTAAATAAGGCTCACAATGTCCCTTATATTGATTACTTTTTTTGTTTGTGTTTGTTGTCTTTGGGGTTAATTCAGTGTCCCTGTCCTTGTTTCTTTTGTTTTCAGTGAAAAATATGTCAGAATTCAGTCACCTGAGACAAACACCATCTCCTAGCCTGCAGTCATATGGAGGCTTCAGATCAGACCACGGTAGGTTTAAACAAAGCATCACACAAGCTGTTATGAAACTTCTTCAGTGTGAGGGGAGAAAATGGTCTTTCTTTGTGAACTCAGCAGCAGCATTTAAACTTAGACCCAGTGAGCTGTATTGAAAAACAAGTCTCCATATAATTACGAGTATGTTTTTTTTTTTTTTTTAAACACGGAAATGGCATTGTGTGGTGAAGTAAAATTACAGATCAGTAGACCTTTTCTAAGTGTATGGATTTGAGGCACCTTATTATAGAAAGTTTAACAATTGACTGAAGTTTTGTGAAGGAAAAAATATATTAAGACTGTTTTCTTTCTGCATACACTATTTTTATTTCCCCAATCCTTCTATTAACTTGTGTTGTTTTCCACTAAGCCAATTAAAAGTACTGACTGGTGGTAAGATGTAGTGAGTGGGAAGTAATTGCAGGCGTCTTCTTTCATGTCTGTGTTGTGATGGCTTGTTTGTGCCCTCTATCTCATATGAACAGAACTATCTGAGGTCCCTTCTGTTTTACTTAAAATGGTGAGATTGTTGTTAGTGTAAATTTAGCAACTTTGATATGGGGCGTCAGAGAGACAAAGACATCTCATAAATGCAAAAGCAGGGAGATTCCTGACTGGACTTGTTTGGTTCCTGGAGAATTTTTGTGTGGTCACGGCCTAAAGAAAACCTTTTCAGACATTAACAGAAAAAAAAACTGAGCCCTAAAACTGTGTTTCTTGGTGTGTGAAATGTTTTTTTTTCCCTTATGTGCTGTTTTTCTATGGTGGAAAGCACCCTCGCTGTAAGATTGTTCTTGGAGATGTGAAACATTGTGCATTTATAGCACTTTGTAGCAGCAGCATTTGTGAGCTCAAAAATCCTTTCATGTTGTTTTTCATTGGTTATTTGATCGTATTTACAGAGGTGCCTTAGAAAAAAAGGCAAAACTGGTGTGAAGCCTGTCTGCTGGCTTTAATATTATATCCCAGATGGTTTGAATTGAGTTAACTGCATTTTATTTGGCAGATTACACATACAGTATATTGTAGATTTGTGATCTCTCCATGAACTTGGCCTTTACTTTCATTTTTTCACTCCTTTGACCTCTAATTGGCTGGTTTCCATAGAGATCTACAGCATGTGAAAAGGTTGTACGGTGTGGGAGCAGAACTGTGCCCTTGCTGTGTCTCTTAACTACCTCAGACGGTGCAGCCACATTCAGGTCTGCCTCATCTCCATAGTTACAGCAAGCCAAGAAGCATGACACAGGAAAACATTTGTCTCTGTGTTCACAATGGGGAAACAGGGACAAGAAGATACCAGCATCTCTGCTCTTGTTCCTGTGACCCAGAGAAACCCTTGTTGTAAAGCCTGAGCAGCAACATGGGCACTTAGAGTTGAGGCTGTCACAGCGGCTCCAGACTATGACTGATTAAAATTAAGTTGTTAGATAATTATGGTCAAGGGCTTTTAATTTCTTGCTGCAATCACATTTGATTTGCTTACTTCATGGACTGTGGCAGTGGTAAATGGTGGTTGGTTTAATGTAGATTGATGACCAGGTTCAAGGCAATGTGGATAGATTTCATTTCATTTTTACTCAAATATTAATTATGTACTGCTTGAAAAAAAATCCAGAGCTCTTTGCTGAGGAATTTTTACCATTTCCTGTGGCTGTGGGTTTCTCATATCATATAATCTTATTTGTTTTTCTTTCCTTCTTAAGATTTATTTTCATGTTTATTTGATTTAAAACTTTGGAATATGCCCATAAATATGCTTGTTTGGTGAATTTCCCACACACAGAACCCCGTGAATATTCAGAGATGATTGGCCATGTTGGAGTTGAAAGTTTGCCAGACTCCTCCATCAACTGCCACAGAATGCTAAACACAACTCACTCTGCCTCTATGGTTGGGACCCTTCAACAGACAGACAGGTAGGAAATATGACTTTAAAAAAACCACTAGCAATGGTAGCTAGGACACTAGTTAAAAGTTGAATTAAGTGATATCGCTGTCTGTTAGTCTTTGGTTTTTGTGATATTACCAAAGAAGAAACAATATTAATGTGTTTTGTACCTTTTTGTTTTTAAATCAAGCTCATGCATTAACCAGTCCTGGCCCGAGCATCCTGTCCTGACCCGCCACTCCTCCCTAAACAGCTACACCTCATCCAGACAACCAGTGCAGCACTCCATGTCACTGGACTATGGCCACCACTCTCCTCCACTGCACCATCCTCTTATTCACCCAGCCCCGAATGCCCACAGCTCTCCCCGAAGCAGTCAGCGAAGCCGCATGGCTCGATACGCTCTCAGCCACAATCAAGCTCAAAGCTTTGAAGAGCAGGATGACTCTGGTGTCGGGTACAGCACGGACTGCCCAAACTCCAGCTCGTCTTTGCTGGGGAACGGAGGCATGGACAGGGATATTTTGACATCCCTGGATGGGCAGAATCAGTCACAGATATCCCAGATGCTGCCCCCACTTCTGCCTGAAAAGAAGAGGACGTCAGATGGGGAGCATTCGCTGGGCACAGCCTCTCCTGCCCTCAGTGGGTTCTCAAGTCCCCACAGTGGGAGCTCTGTCAGTATTCCGTTCCCTAATGTTTTGCCTGACCTGTCATCTCAGACACCGGGCACAGCCTTGCTGCCTCTGCCAGGTAAACCATGAGCTGATAAAGAAACTAATAGCCTTCATTGGTATCACTTGATATAATTAAAACAGAGAAATTAATTGTGTTTTGTTGTGTGCTTTGTAGATGTACTTTCCAACAAGCAGGTTACTGTAAAATTTGTGCAGGACACATCAAAATTCTGGTATAAGCCAGACATCTCGAGGGATCAAGGTAGGCCTTGAGTATCAGCTTTTTTTCAAGAATAATTAAAGAAGAATAAGACTTGTGTGCAGAAGTGTAGCATGGCCTCATTATTCTAATTCTCATCCCTCAGCCATTTTAGTCTTGAAGGACAAGGAGCCGGGCTGCTTCATCGTGAGGGACAGCCACTCCTTCAGAGGAGCCTATGGACTGGCAATGAAAGTGGCCACACCCCCACCCTCTGTTCTCCAGCAGACTAAGAAAGGTAAGACGCATGCAAATGACTCATGTCCTTCACTGGCTACTTTATTCAGTAGACCTGTTCAACTAATTGTTATACAGTGTAAGCATGTAGACATGATTAAGATGACCCCTGAAGTTTGAAACGAGCATCAGAATAGGGAAGAATGGTGATCTAAGATACTTTGAATGCAGCAAGGTTGTTGGTGCCGGATGATTAGATCTAAGCATTTGGGATCTGGTTTGAAAAAGAGTATCCAGTGGGTGGAAGTTCTCTGACCATTCTCCTCTGACCTCTGGCATCAACAAGGCATTTCTGCTCAAATTTTGTTTGAAATGATAAAAAGGCAGCACTTACATATAGTATGCAGATCATCTCTGAACACAGAACCTTGAAGCAGATGCAACTACAGCAGCAGAAGAACACAATGGCTTCCACTCTTGCCACTAAATTCAGTGCGCCACTTCCCTAATAATGTGGTCATATAGTGTACTGTATTATTAGATTATTAGAGGAATGAATTAGGAGGAAAAAATTTAGGACAATAACACATAAAAGCAGCAGAGGAACACAGCAAGTGTGGTATCAAACTTCTCATCCCATTCTCAAAACTGAATAAAATATGGATTGAATATGCATTTCTATGTAAATATGATATCGGGGATTGGCCCATCAGAGTTCATGGGAATCCTACATCACACAGTCCCACACAAAGCCATCTACAGTTACAGCCTACTGTACTCATCTTCATGGTGGAACATGAGAGTCCCCTCCTCTGTTTATGTGTTAGAGCACTCTGTGTTTCTCTCCTGGGCATCGCTGCACTGGGGCCAAACAGACCCCTATTGCCAGTCTTAGATATACAGCTAAAGTTTCACCCCTTCACAAAGAGTGTGTTGAGTCCTTAAGCCGACGGTGATTCTCCTGGGAAGCTCCCTGTCCCACATTACTGTATGTCCAGGGAATGCTTTCATAAAAAGCTGCTTGGATATGTTCATTCTTTGTTTGTATGAGGAAGCACGGGAAGTGATTTCTTTTTTATTATCATTTTTTTTTTAATGGGGTCAAGCGAAGATTCTGTCCGAAAATTCTCTGGCTATTATCCATCATCAAAGCAAAGGCTAAGGGATCACTTTTTTCCTGTTAAAAAAAATCCCAGCCAAGGCGTAAACAGAACACGCTGGAATATTTTTTTAAACCAAACCAACACATGAGGGCACAAAGGATGCCCTTATATCCTTCCTCAACCTGCCCACCACAGTATTCAACCCTTTAATTTTATCCCCCACTCACACCTGTCCTTTTGTTTGCCTTCACCCCTCTGCAGTCCAACGGCACCTGTGGTGACATCATGACACGGTCCTTCTCCCCACTTTCAGCTCAGGGCATTGTGGCTCCTTAAAAGTGTGAAACCCAACCCACATTAAGGAGCTGGCCTTTCTCCAAGCTTTTGTATCCAGACATTCCTCACTTGAGACTCCTCCTGCTCCCTCAGAGGCGCTGCTGTTGAATCATAATCCCATTAATCTCCTGAGAGATTGAATGTGGTGATTTAATATGTTTTATGTAACTCTTCCAGGCTGGGAAATTACATGTCGTATTGAGATGAATGCTTGGAGCTGTAATTTAGGTGAGAGGGAGTCTAGGGTGTTTCGGATGGATGGCCAGTTTAGTTAAAAACAGACCACATACAGTTGTGAGCAAATAATCATCTCTCACATTTCTGTCTGTATCCTTGGTCTGACCTTTTTTCCAACAGGGGGTGATATGTCCAATGAATTAGTACGCCACTTCCTGATCGAGTGTACACAGAAAGGAGTTCGATTGAAGGGCTGCCCCAATGAGCCCTATTTTGGTGAGTACTGACTCGGTTTAAACTCCAACTTGCACTGTTGCCTCATAACAGGGACATCTGCTGGCAGTTTGGCTACATTGAACCAAAGACCAAGCATTCATGCACGACACTGCCCTCTTCTGAGTTGATGTCTTTGTCTGATTAAAAACAGTAGTTGTCAAATCATATCAACTGAGTGTTTTTATGTTTTTATACTTACTGTAATACAATCTAAGTTTTATTTGATTTTGATTTTTTAATATCTTAGTTTTTTTTTTTAAAAAGTTTTGATGTTATTGCAAATGTTACTCTCTTACAGGAAGTTTAACTGCATTGGTCTGCCAACACTCAATCACTCCTCTGGCGTTGCCCTGTAAACTCATTATACCTGACAGAGGTAAGCTTTCAAACACAATCACAAAGTTTGTTTTCTTTGGCAAAGTCATTAATAGAATAAAAAAAAATCCTAGATTTTTCTGTCCATACCTGCCAAAGAGAGATATTTTGGGTAACCTATAAACTGTTAAAGAACTTTAATTCAAATTTTGTAAACGGGTAGGGAAAAGAGGATCCTATTGATTTTGATAGCAGGGATATGTGTTTTCTTTTCTTTTTTTTTTTACCAATGTGTAAAAGGCTGTTCTTTGTAATTTTCTTTCATTTGTCAAGAATAATGCAGATTATTCTAAAAAATAAATCTGACATTTGTAGAGCGATAACATCTATTAAGAGGTTAAATTTAGCACACATATGAATAATGATGAAGATTTTGTGAATCAAGACACCTTTTTTTTTTTTTTAATTTCCTTGTTTTGCTATGGCACATTGCTGTGTGTCACCCTCACCATTTCACACCACAATCAGTGCTGTTCATGAAGTGTAATGCCAAAATCCATTGTTTGAGTGTCAGAGGAAGTCTGTAGTTTCTTCATGTGTCTATTGTGAGGTTTTTACTAAATAATATCACTGATGTTAATCATTCTCTTGTTCATAGATCCTCTTGAAGATGTTGTGGAAAGTAACTCACAAACGGTCATGAACTCTGCCGCTGAGCTGCTGAAACAGGGTGCAGGTAATCAAGCGCTTAACTCATGATGTCTATATTTATAGACATCATGACAAACCAGTGATGGCACTGGTCATAAATCCTCCCATAGTCCTTGTGGGCAACTATGTTACACTTGTGGAAGTGGATACATACTCACATATTAATTATTTTCTCCTGCTGTTGTTATGAACTGTGGGACTTTGTTCCGTTACCTCTGAAACACCGTCTCTCAGCAGCTCAGAAATTCACAGTCATTGTTTAAAGCCCTAGAAGAAACATTTTTAAATGTGCTTTTATTCTGTTTTACTGCTGTTAACATTATTGTTTTTACATTACTGTTTTATATCATTTACTGTCATTTTGTCTGTATGTATTTTTGATTTTGTAAAGTGTCCTTAAGTGTCCTTTTAAAGGATTGTACAAATAAAATAGTTATTATTACTATTATTGTTATTATTATTAGTAGTAGTAACTGTAGACACTTTGCAGTTATTCACACTGTGCTGGTGTAAACTGATTTGAATCTGCAGCCTGTAATGTGTGGTACTTGGGATCAGTGGAGATGGAGTCCCTGACAGGCGTCCAGGCAGTACAGAAGGCCACGAGTATGACACTGAGCTGCAATCCTCCACCAACGTCCACTGTAGTCCACTTCAAAGTTTCTTCCCAGGGAATCACCCTCACGGACAACCAGAGGAAGTAAGCTGTGCACACAAACTTACACCACACTCACAATACGCAAAGAGGTCCACTTATCACAATAACCATAATTCTGTCTTTTAGGCTCTTCTTCAGGAGGCATTACAATGTCAATACAGTCATATTTTGTGCTTTGGACCCTCAAAGTAGAAAGTGAGTATTTAAAGTCTGTGAGCACATGTCACTGAGCGTTAGTTATGGCTATTGGTACGCTAACCTGCTATTACTCCAAGAAGGCGTGGTATGGCAAAATGTTTCTTAGGAAAATTACAGCCTGAGCGAGAAATTGCATAAGCAAAGGAATATCAACAAATCAACCCATGAAAATAAAACAAATTCTCATATGTCATCTTTTCACTCAACATAGGTGGAAAAAAGATGGCCGTCCCTCTGCAACGTAAGTAAATGTTTACTTGTGGGGTTTTTAATGAACGTATGTGCAGTGGCTTCAGAAAGTTGGCAGTGCTCTTAACTCTCGTCAGACTTCACTGTGTTGATTTCATTTTAAATGGATACAAATACCTTCAGTTTACACCCAACAACTGGCTGCAAAGTGTGAAGCATCAGATGCATCTTTGTATCATCACCGGGTCAAACTCACATACATTTTTATTAATTTGGAATTTGGGTTAAAAACATATTTTCACAGTGTCATTAAAAATTAAATGGACCCTATCTCCGAGTGAAGAGGTAAAAGCATCTTTTAAAGCCGCTGCAGCTGTAACATGAAGAGTTGTTTTTAAAGTTGTTTTTTTTAATACAGTTTGGCTCTCATTTACTTGGCTACACCTTTTGCAGGATCTTCGGCTTTGTGGCGAGGAAAACCGGCACTTCCACGGACAATATATGTCACCTGTTTGCAGAGCACGATCCTGAGCAGCCGGCAAGCGCCATCGTCAACTTTGTTTCTAAGGTGATGATCAGTTCACACAAGATTAAGTAGAACTCAGCTGATCACAGACTGAGAGCAGCACCTAGGAGCAGGAACAACAAATAAATGCCAAAAGGCTGAACAAGAGACAAAAATGTTGGGTCTGAAGAGGATGATGAAATGAACATTAACCCTGGATATTAACTGGATATTATATACACTGTTATCACTTACCAGCATTAGGACATTATCATTTTAATGGAAAATGTAAAAAAAAAGCTCCTCTACATTTTATTTTTTGCCTGTAAAATGAACTGTAAATTAGATAACATCAGAAATCATATGACTTATCCTTTTCTACTGATTCTATATCTGTAATATCTAATAATGTAAAGCAAGATAGACTATTCATTTCCATCAAAATTTAAATACATAAAAGCTGCTTTTTTTATTCGTGTGTGTAATTTTTTTGGGTGGACAAATCAGAGAAAATCCTTTGTTTCCATGTTTTTGCTATATTTAAACACCCCCCCCCAACACCCCAACACACACACAACTTCATTTAAGCTATTTACATCCTGTAAAGTTATAGCATGTGTAGAATTACATCTCTGCTACTGCATTTGTATAGCATGCTACATTTAGTCATGGGTCATAAATTTGCAAAGGAAGTCCAAAAAAAGGGTGTTGGGACTCTGGGCTCTCTACATTATAAACAGGAACACCTTATTTTATCTCTGCAATTATTATTATTTTTTTTAACCAAGGCATGTGTCTACATGTGCAACATGTGGTTTTTCGAAGTTGTTGAATCGTTTTCTTCCTTAGATGTATGTGAATATGACAACTTATCAAAGCTGCCAGCAACAGTTTATATAAGTGTGTTTGTGCATATATGTGTGTGTGTGTGTGTGGGTGAATCATAGAAAAATATTTTTATTGCTAATATGATGATACTAAATTTTATATATATATATATATATACAGTATATATAGACAGAAGTTGGTTTAAATACACACCAGTACTTTGTATAGAAGATTCCATTCATATATGCAAATTAATTTAGTATCATAAGTAGATTCTAATACAGACCAGTGTGTTCTTTTAATTCGACACACATGCTGTTACACTGAGAATACTGTAGTGGAAGACAAAGTTAGAGTACATATTGTGTGTTTGACATATTCAGTTGGTCATCTGTCAATGACATCTACAATATACTGTACTTTCTCTGGGAGAAAGATACAAATAACCCATTTAAGTGTTGCCTGATATTGTATATGAGATGATGACGAAAAAACATTCCTTTTAGTGTAAGGCAGCCATTTTATCCAGAGAGGGACCTTTCACCCAAATAAAGCTCTGTTTATATTCATACAGTACATTGTTCATGTACACATTTATTATGTTGTTATATTTCTGTGACTTATAATTATCTGTACCTCATACTTCTCTCATACAGTATTGTTCCTCTGTTTATAGCAAGCATCATGTGAACGGTTTTATTTGTATATTGATGTTTTTTTTTTTATGTGTCCTGTAAATAAACAAAAGAAGACATTTATAATCTTAAACTGAATGTTGAATATTTGTAATTTGGATAGAATAATCCAATTTCATACTCTCTGATAAGCCCATGAAACTATACTCTCTCAGCTTGTCCCAGCTCTAGTTTTGTGGCTACAGCTTCTCAACTAAAATATTACTTATTCTTATGCACCATAGTCATTTTTGGTAATTTTGTTAAGGTTTTTGCAATTGCTTTGTGTGTGCACAATGCTTGGCTTCCTGAATTAAGACTCATGTCTCACCTTTTCTTAAGTCCCAGCCTCAGCAGCTGGAGTTGTAGTCACTGGAGCTTTATTGTCCATTAGTAGCTATGATCTCCCAGTACACAGCAGAAAACTGCAGAGTACTAATGCACAGTCAGTTCCAAGGAGCCATGCTGCAAGTACATTTACTGTCACCGAAGAGAAAGGTAGAGAGCAGTTCCGTTTTCAGCCAGCAGAGGTCAGTACCAACACAAAACTTTTGGACCTGCACATGAGAGGAAGGGTTTGTGATGTAGTTTTTCCCCTCTTTTCTTAGCTCATGCTTCAAGGTGAACTGGTTGCACATACATACTTGCATTTACATTTGTCTGTTCCCGTGTACTTGCATGTATCCACCACACACACACACACACACACACACACACACACACACACACACACACACATGTCCACTGCCTCTGAAGTGTAGTAAAAGTGTACTAAAAGAAAGGCCATGCCTCCGCACAAGCCAGGACATGTTACTATAATGGTGCTGAGAGGGGATAAAATTGCACAGCCAAGCTTAAGAGGGAGGAAACGTATAATGGGATAGACCACCCCCCCAAACCCCCACTGTCCCTCTGCAGGTGGTGAAAGTGAAGAATTCCCGGGGTGGGCAGGAAGGAAGTGAGGGCCCAGGTGTGGCAACTGCACAGAGCCCTGAGCCCATCCTCCTCTGTTATTTAGTGTGCTGGGGGCTCGAACTAAAGGAATCCGGGGAAAGTCCAGAAAACCAAGCAACATTATTGGAAAACAGAGCAATCTATCAGCAGAGACAATATTTCATACAGGCAATAACAGTGTGTGTGAAACCATAAAAGATCTACAGTGGAGCTTGATACTGCAATAATTCTCCTTCAAGTTTGATTTGCATGTCTCAATATTTATTTTAACCAAGCATATTATTAATATGGGTGACCTATGTAATGGGAAAAACAGACAAGAACATCCTCAGGGGAAAAAAACACCACCACCACTGATGAGTGTCTGCAACTTAATCACACCTGTGTTGTTGCCATTCCTGATCTGGGCAAATATGAAGCCTGTCACATGCTGTATGTATATCTCAACAAATAGCCAACTTGCCCATAAATGCCACTGATTCACACGACTGAGGCCAATCTTGTTTATCAAGCGAACAGACCTCCCCCTTATTATTTCATGAGCACCCCCCCCACCCCCCAGAATGTTTAAGGACCACTTAATTAGAGGGGCAGGGCTCATCTTTTTCCTCCGAGGCACAACAAAGTTTGGGGAGCAAAAATAGAAAGTGCATTCTGGGATGGCTGCACAATTTGAGGCCCCTGTTTAGCTTTCACCAGACCATGAAACCACAACACGCACTGTGAGATAAACTGTGCTCTCATATTAGGCCAAAGCTCATGTCAGGTCAAATGAGGAGATTTACTGTATATGTATGTGTATATCTACATATATATGGCTGCTTTTAATTGATCATTATAGTTTAACCAAGATTATTCTCCAGAATAATAAAATATAATCATGCTAAATTTGTATGTATCATATGGTAAAACATTTAATGATGCATTGCTGTCAATATGTGACCTGTGGGGGTTGCACACCACAGTTATAGTAACTTTTAAGCAACCAACCATAAGTCGTGGGGTCAAGTGCTGCTGGTTTGATTCATTATAAGTGACAGTGTAATAACTGTTTTGCACGACACAGCCATGTTAGATCAAAAACAGCTATTATATTCCAGATATGTAAACTGTTAGTTATTGGAAGTAAATGTAATGTGTCTTTCATACAAGAATTAAAAGTTATGTTATACTTCCAGCAGAAGATGGGGGATATAAATGTGTATCATTTCCAGTTATCTGGATGTATTCCCATGTAGTCAGGCATTTGGTACTTCGGTGTTTGACTTTATTACCATAAATATGCTAAAGATGAATTTGAATTTGTAATCTTGTGACTAAGTTTGTCAAAAAGACAAACTCTGTTCAGCCTGCTGTTTCAAATTAGTTGAGTGACGTCACAATCTTTTTATCGAAACCTGTACTCTGAAAGTACAGTAAAATGGAGCACGAGTACTCTCAGTTGGACATAACTGTGCTGTAGACTTATCATGATGATATTGAGCAGGAAACAGTGAAATGATTTTAGATGACACAGCATGCATATACAGTATAGTGAGTAAATCCCTCATTTACAGCTTTTTCTTCCCCTTTGACTTATTCCACTTATAGAATAATGTAAAATATGTCTTAAATAAGGGGCAAAAATTATAAAAGTAATGTGATTTGAATACGGACATGGTAGAAGGCAAATTAGATTACATTTTCAGGGTTGGGTGAACCTGTCTGAGGCAGCTATAATGTTTAACACAGTCTGTCTGTTCTCTCCATTTCAGCACCAAACCACATCTTGAAACCACAGACCACCATCCCTTATAAAATAAATGGAGCATTGTAGGGCCTGCATCTGGTAGGGATATGTCATTGTTTGTCATTGCTGCAATTTAGTCTTTGTTTACAATGAGTAATGGTGTGTCAGTGTCAATGAAAAGATGCTACATGACTGCGAGAGAATAAATTACCCCTATTTTTGTGTGTTTGGATTGTATTTATATTGTTTTACACCGTTGCTGTGGATCAAAAATGAAACTCTATGTAGAAAATGTAATTGTAAAAATTTTATGGCGTATCTTTAATACACAAACCTCCTTTATCAAACCACTGTCAAATCTCACACACACTGCTGATTAAGCCTATCAGCTCTACACAACTCCCTCACTCCGCTCACTCTCGGGGCCCAGAGTGAGCGGCGCCACTCTCAGCCCACTCCTGTGCGCTCTGCAATCCGTCAGGTTGAGTGCTGAGAGCTCCTCTCTCTCCGTCCTCCACATCGCTCAGGCGTAATTACAGCCTTGGACAGCCTCAGGGGCCAAGCCTCCAGAAACAGGGACCATGACAGCTCCACAAACAGACCACTCCAAAAAAATAATTAACCGACTTTGGAATTAGATCAAAGGTGGCCTTTGTCCTTTTGGCTTTTTTGTCCACTATTCAAACGACATCTAATGATCGGATCATTGTTAAAGCTCTGTATGGGACAGAAAGACCTTTACATCCAGTTCATCTGTGATGAGAGCCTGTTTGAAAAGCTCTCAGATGGGCAATTATAGAAGAGATAGTCATGAGACTATTGGGGCAAAAACAAAAACAGTGACCTTACCCGACTCATTCCTGAACAGATTCAACCCTCTTCACTTCAGTGCGTCCACGAACACTTGCCTATTGGACCGACTGGACACATGGACCCTGAGAGCCATCCCAAAAAAAGGAAAGGGAGCTGGTTACACACACAGATCAACCAATTGATTAAACTTTGTCATTTCCAATCTGTGAGCTTTGGCCTTTACTGCAGATTTGTGTACTCTGCCTCATCGCTACGGTAACACCATCCCCTGTATCTCTATGATGGACTCAAATCACTTGGTGTGATTGAACAAAAAAAATCACACCAAGATTGCCAGATGTGAGCTGAGCTGCCAAAAGTAGCATGATTACATTTGGCATGCAGCAAAAGCAACTTTTTTCATAAAAAGGAATGCTCGGCATTCTGCCTACATGAAATATGTAAACTATGTAAAATAATATAAAGTATTTTTATCACTGCCATAGATTGACTTTGTATAATATCTCGGGCCTCAACAGATGGAATTGCAGTTGAATTAGAAGTACCACCCAGAGGTTGTATGCCTCTGCTGGTCAATAATTTCAGTTGACATTGTTTTTCCCAGTCTCATACAATATGGATATGTTAAAGCCAAAAACATGTTTTGCAAGCATGGTATGTAACATTTCAGCATTACAATATCTAAAATCGACAAGACTAATGAGATATTTTGTTGAGAAGTGTATTTACATTAGCCAAAACATTTCCACCATTTTTTAAAACCATAAAAATCTATTTCTATTCAAGGTAGCACGATGCCATCTATCTTTACTCACTGTGCATTTAAATATTTACCTCTAGCCAGAAAATTTCATTTTGACAAGAAAGGGACAAATGGACCAACAACATAAAAAACCCATAATGCCTCCAGCCTCGTCTGTCACTGGCACTAAGGCAGAAAGATAAAAGCACCGCCATGAAAATAACTGGCTCACAGTGGCTCAGAACGGAAGAAAAACTAAAGATAAAACAGAGTGAATGTGACATCCACAGGCAGCTATTCAGTAGCACTTTTATATTTAGCTCAGGGCTTCAGTGCAACAGCCTACAGTAAACTGCATCCCAGCCAATATATTCAGTGCAGGACACTCAGAACTTTGAGGGAGCGTGTCAGATTTGTTCAGGTCATCTTAAAACAGTTGAAAATTGCCCTGGAGTAGGATTTGAGAAGCAGCTGTGGTTGGCCAGTGTAGCCTCTGACAGCAGGTTATGTTAAACACATGTACAGTAATATCCTGTGTGCAAAAGCACATTCCTCACACTCCCTCTTTATTGAGTGGCTGCTCTGTGGGACGACATTCCTCCAGTGCGTCACTCCCTCTGCACGATGTGCTCCTCTGCTATTCTGAATATGCACAGGTGGCTGAGAGACCCACTTCCACACAGCTCAGAGCGGAGGAGAGGGAGGAAAATCAGCAGGCTTTTTTTTTCAGCATATGAAACAAATGTTTGGCATTCCTCTGAGTGCTGCTCTGCTGTAGACCTGTCTGTTAACAGGCAACCGTATGCCAGGGCTTGTTGGCAACTGATTTGACTTTGGGGTCCAAGATTTTTCAAAAGCAAAGAACTGTACACCTCGCCTCTCCTGCTGTTATTCTTTTGAGGTAATTTGGGCATTCTGCGCCGCTCTATTACTTCTCTCATCTGAAACCAATTAACAGAGGACCTAAAAATGCTTCAGATGTAATTACACAGGAATTTTCTCACTTACACATGTGGTATGTGTCCTTACTTTAAGGTCTGCTTTGTGGCATTTACTAATGTCCAGAACAGCACAACTATGTCACACATCCTAACAAGTTCAAAGACCACTGCCTTACTGTTTGTTGGAGAACCACGAGGTATGCAAGGTGCATACTTTGCATGATATAAAAGCACTGGATATCATATGGCAGGTCATCTTGACTTGAGTTTGGCCATTGTGGGTGTTCTCCTGGTAATGAGCATCACTGTGCAGAATGACAGCAGCAGATAATCTGGCAAAATTATATTTTGACTTTCATCTCTCCAGTCCTTGTAAGAAGCAAACGAGGCCAAGGTTCTGCAGAATGCCAACATATTAAGGCAATAGACACATAATTTACAAACATGCATGTAAGGCATATTTAGAACATTAATAAAAATATTAGTGATACTAAATGTGCTGCACAATCAAGTTTTAAAAGCAAAACAGTTGCAAAGCAGTGTTGACAGTAATTGTTTACACATTTGATGCACAGCTGCCAACAGGGACAGACGGGGAAAATCTAATACAATCTTCACCTCCTTATGTCTATGATCTCTTAAAAAATATGTTTGCTGCCTGGAAACTGCCTGGAAGTTTGTCAGTCACTTTCCCCACACACCAAAGTCTGTAGAGAAAATCAGCAACTCTGCATCACATAATTCAGGCATTGATAATCCACTGCTGCCTCCGTCACTAAGTTCAAAGTGACAACTTAAGTAGACAAACCTATCAAACAAGGCAGAAATAGACCACGAGCTCCCGTGCCCCCCACAAACTAAAAACGCTGATTTTCCCCATTAAGTTTGGTGCAGGAGAGTAACGGTAAGATTAACCATCACAGTTATGGCTAAAATAATTTTCTTTTCCTTTTATTCCTGCTGGCAGCCATGTTATCTCGGAGAGCGGGTGTCTGTGCCCCAAGCTGGTTCGTGGAAACAGCAATGCATTGTTCAGTGTGCATTCAAACCTGAACTATCCCTTTAAGTACTTGAGTAACTGTGTTTTTATATTGCACATTTTTCGTATTCATTATTTAATATCAAATTGGTTTCTACTTGTTCTGTAATATTATAATCATTCTGTGAATGGATTGGCTTCAGTTAGTGCATTCAAATCACTTACATCAGCTGTAATTTAACCTCCTGGTCATCAGATCAAAAGAAAAAAAGTCAGCACTGCACACAAAGAAAAGATTATTTTATTTGTGTGCATTTCCTTCCCCCACCCCCACTTTACCTTATTTAAGCTTTTTAGGCACACTGCATGTGCTTAGGGTGTCATTGATAAACAACAACACACACACTGGCGCCCACTATGGATGAATCTGCGTGTAGCAGACGGTTCTGTGTGGGGGCTTCTCTAAAAAAAAAAAAAAAAAAAAAAAATGAAATGAGACCTGATAATGTTTCTCTTGGATTGCATAAATATTTCCCAGAATGCATGTCGGAAAAAAACTGATTACATTTTCAAAAGAAAATGGATGCATTGAATCCAAACAAATCATCCCAGTAGTTTAGATAAAAAGTTTTAAAATACATTTCGGGCAATCATTTTTCCTGCAGCCTATTTATTTCAATCTGAATTCTTAGAGAGACATATATTATCTGTAACCCTGCTGCTGCTGCTGCTGCTGCTGCGCACTGCCCCAGCACACTAATCTGGTGGTTTAAAAGGCATAACGCAGGCGAGGCAATTCATCAGTAGACCGCAAGCTATTCGGGGGTGTGACTACAGTTACTGGTGTCTATATATTGAGATGTTTTGGCCGGTGGCTTTAAGTAAATGAGAGACCAGCTGCCCAGAGAAAAGTCACCACAGTGCTTTCCTCTCGTCGACACCATACGCTCCAAGACGCCACCATGGACTCCTGCTTTCGCGCACTTTGCATGACTTTTGTCTTCGCCTCATTCACCCGGAGGTCAGGTGCGCTCGGACCCGTTATCAGATGCGAGCCGTGTGATGTTGCAGCGCGCCTACTGTGCAAACCTTTGCCCAAGGATTGCGCCGAGAAAGTCCGCGAACCGGGCTGCGGCTGCTGCATGACCTGCGCGCTGAGCTTCGGCCAGCCGTGCGGCGTGTACACCGGGAGATGCGGCTCCGGACTGACATGTCAGCATCAGCCCGGTGAGACGAAACCTCTGCAGGCTCTGCTGGAGGGACGGGGGATTTGTGCAAACGCTACTAACAAGAGAGTGACCGTCAGACCAACGCCTCCTGTCAACGAATTACCAGGTAAAGTCTTGTGCGCACGCACACCGTCAATCCACATGCGCCCCGGAAAACTCATCAATGGATTATTGTACATCAGTCGTTAGTAGTCACACTTAAAAATGTGCTCTAACTGTACAGACCTAGTTTTTTAAGATTCAGATGTGTTGATAAAACCTAGATTGGTGTTGGATTGTTTTTAATGCATATTTTTGTGGCATGGTTAATTTGTTAAATGATGCTGAACAATAAACAAAAGGGTTGACGAGGCAGGTTGAAGATCATTTAAGATTTTGATCCCTACATTTTAGACTAAAGAAATATCTTAATGTAAGAAAGGTATGGGGACATTAACATCTCTGCATCATCAAGCAATAAATGCTGATTTATTTTTCAGTTAGGATCCTTTTGAATCATGTCCTGAAATAGTATAGCTTAACTATTTACCCATCCACGCAAAAAAAGGCACTGAATGAGCTCTAAGTTCAGGTAAAACCCATATCTGGACTGTGATATTACACTTGTGTTGCAAGTTTCTGGTTAAAATGAAAAGATATCCGAGATGAATATGGCTTCAGTAAATGCTTCTTTACAAATGCGTTATGTTGTCATTGAAAATGATTCCTTTATTACTTAAAATACACATAAAAACACGCTGTTCCTCAAACTTCAGCAGAGAGTTTTGACAGTCAGGATGAGGAGCATAATTCCACCGGCTCAGGCCTTCAGGTGTTGTACAGCACCCACAGACCCTCGGGACCTGTGAGACCTCCACTTCACCCTTTTTCCCCCTCTGCCAAGTCAGAAGTCCTGAGACAGGAGCAGCAGAAGCGAACCCAGAGCTTTAAAATGGAGGAGCTCCCAGGACCACTCATCACAGACCAACAAAACTTCTCTCTGGAGACCAAACAGGAGCCTGAGTATGTAAGTACCACAACCAATATTTTTCTGTCTTCAGAGCATACTGGAGGAATGTTTTTCTCTTCTTCCTCTGTGTTTTGGTGTTTTTTTCCCTTTTGCGGGTGAAGAAATGTTTTGGGTAGCGGTGCAAACGGTTGGCAGGCATCATGAGCAGTAGAATGGCATGGCAGCAAGTGGGTACGATGGCCCTGCGGCTGACCTGGGTCAGGCGGTTGTTTGGCCACAAGGCGTCCGCGTGCCGGGTGCACTGAGAGCCAGCAAATGATGGATTGGTCTATGTGAGTGGCTGTTGGGAAGCCCTGCTGCTATTTTGATCTCCTCTTTGGACAGAGAAGTGAGCACACGCAAGTAATGGGGTTTGACCGGCTGCTTTGATTAGTGACTGGAGTACTTGGACTTGAGGACAAGCCTTTTGGCTCTGTCTTTGAGCTCTTTGAATTCACTCTATCCCCATCCTTTGTGCGTTCTAAGCAGCTTTGGCAAAATATTAAGCCCCCCTACAAGTCGCTCAGATGAATTCATTTCATCGCACCTTTTTCACATTGCAGCCCTCACTGTTTTAAAAGTATTACAGCCGAGCAGCGTGTGATGCAGTGGCAGCCCGCACTGCTAATTTCTTTACAGTACGAGACAAAATCATTCCTATCATGGAAAGTGCACTAACTTTCTAACCTTTTTCCTCATCCGTAGGGTCCCTGTCGGAGAGAGATTGAGAGCATTCTCGGCAGCCTTAAAGTTACAGACATTCTCAACCCCAGAGGTTTCCGCATACCAAACTGTGACAAGAAGGGCTTCTATAAGAAAAAGCAGGTAAAGCTGCACAATCTGAGGACCATTGTTTGACACTAACAGCAAGATGATTACAGATCCATGCAATCATTTCACAAGAGGCTACAAATCATTTGCTTAACAAAACTTTTAACTGCTTTATGACTTTTAAAAAAAACACGCTAAAATCTAGTGACTCAAACTTTAGGTCTCCTGCAGCCCAATTACAGATTTGGAGCTGTCCTTCTGTGTTCATTGGTAGCTATTAGAGCCTCATCACAGCACCACCACACCAATGAGGTAGACCCTAGCCACTGACTCTGGAGACAGGAACCACAGGGGCCAAACCCCAGTGGGGTTGACGGCTGGGACGATGGCCGTCTAACGGGAACCCTCCCAAGGAGACAGACGTCAAGGTGGCCAACGGCACCCAATGTGCTCGCCCCATAATTGCTGGACTTTTCAGAGGCAGGCCCAGAAATAGAGCTGCAGCCATCCCCACACTCACATGGTTCACCCACGATCGGGTTGTAATAAATGAGTGGTTCTGACGCATTCATATGGAGGCACTTAGGGCTCCCACGCCACTGCATCACTAAGACAGCTTTTCTTATTACACAGCAGTCCCTCCTGCTTAATGGAAGTGTTCTTCTTGACCTGCAATCGTCTCATAACCAGCCTCACAATGCTGGGCTCATTGTCTTTGTTTATGTAGACTGGACTTAGTGTACCTTGCTGAGCCCTTGGGCACTGGAGGAGTGGTAGACATTTCATACTGGTTAATTTAATTTAGACCTTTGCTTGATTTTAAGGAAAACATCTCTTATTACAGCTCTTAATAACTGTAAATGTCTCTAGAGAAAAAAATAACTACCCAAGACAGAGCTCCTGCTGGAAGCAGCTCCACTTTTACTCTAGAGTAAAGCATGCTTAAATCTTTGATTATCATACTTGTTTTACCACCAAACAATTTGTTTTGATATTTTTGCTTTGCAGGTGAAATTTTAAATTTAGCCATGACTGTAAGTTCCTCCTCCTTCCAAAGGAGTCTTCTAGCAAGAGATGTCTGTCTTGGCTCAGATCCGACTCTCAATCAACCCCTGCTGAAATATTGAGCAAAACAAGGATGTCTTCCTCTCTGCATCAGCTCCGACTCCTCAGTGAAGCAGCAGCACATTTGCTTTAGCCCTTGAAATGAATGGCTACATGTTTTACTAGAGTGGAGGTTGACCTTTAGTAAAATTGGCAGTAAAATAACAGCCCTTGGGTAGCTCCACAGACTCTGTAAGTCATTTGTAGTACCCATAATTTAGTGCTGTGGGGTATAATCAGCAACAGATGATTCGTACTGGCCACCAGCTTCTGAAAATAGATCTTGGTTCTCAGTTGTTCACAAACGGGACTAAGCAAATATTTTACCAGGTTTCTGTTTACCTTACAGGTCTCTATATGTGTGTATAACAGGAGGTAGACCATAAAGGCAGCTCAAAATACCACAGTGTGTTGGATAGCCAAGGCTCTGTCGACTCAGCACAATCTGACCATTAATGTCCCTTAACTGTTGCTGTCCTGCTTCATTGAGCAAAGTGGCTTGTTACCCATAATGCTACATATTCAAACAGATTTACATATTAAGCAAAGTCCCCTCTCTGCTTCCCTTTCCTCCTTTTTCACCTTGCCCCTTGCTTTACTTTCAGTGCCGTCCATCCAGAGGCAGAAAGCGTGGCTTCTGTTGGTGTGTGGACAAATATGGGCAGCCTTTGCCAGGTTTTGATGGGAAGGAGCGAGGAGACACCCAGTACTACAACTCCGAGAGCCAATAGGAACAGAGCAGAATGGAGGGAGGGAGGGTGGGTGTGAGAGCAAGAAGAATTGTAAACAAACGGAAACACTGAGGATATTGGAAGAGAGGTCAAGAGATGGCTCACCCGATATGTGGATGTTTGCTATTTCTATCTGTTGCCTGTGGGACCTTTTTTTCTGAGGCAGTGCAAGGGAAACAGAGGAAGAGGACCAGGAGGAAAAAAAAGTGTTTCAGATACTGTCTGTGCTTCTGTGACACATGGACACTTTATAAGCTGTTCAACTCTTACTCAATCTGGACGGCATCTGAGACGATGATGTTTCATCTCAGAGGCTTTATTTGGATTATAAGACACAGAGACATTTGTACTTGTCACAGACAATGATCAGAGTGGCTCTCTATTCACGCACAATCAAAGTGACATTGCACATGTACATGTTTGTGATGTCTAATAATAATTGGTATGCCTATAATTTGTTATAAAGCTGTTGTGTGAGGCCATTGCAAGCATTAATTCTTGATATTTCTCTCAGAGTAAGCATGCAGTGCCTTACTATGAATTCCACTTTTTGCAGAGGCTTCTTGGTCCTCAGGGAGTTTGACTGCACTACAGCTAAGACGCTATAGTGCAAATGGACGTTTTTAAGCTGGATCTCAAGCCACACGAAGTGATTGTTATTTTTTCTGTGGTCACTTTGCATAAGCTGATTTTATTTTTGATAAAGGTCAAAATCTCTTTGTAGCTGGTGATAATTTTGATCACTTGCCTTGGTTTAAGCATATATTTTGTTTGCATGTTCAATGCAACTCAAAGGTCTATTTTCCTTAATAAAGGCAGTATAAAATGACCCAGTTGTTGCATTTTTTTCCTGGGGGGGGGGTGAGTTGACCTTTAATTGAGACAAAAAATGCATTAAAACTGAAATAATATATTTAATTGAATGCAAATCTAAGATGAGAGTAAGATGACTTTATACATTGTTTTAATGAAACCAAAATTAGAATAGCAGCATTCCTGGCAAATAGCATTCATAGACAATTTTGTCTACCACATGTGACCTCAACAATAAACAAAAGCATAAACACATAAAGTGAATCATAATAAATAAAGAAATTAGTTTTTTTTTTTAAAAAAGAAAGCAATGACCCTGTTGACAAAGAAAGTGAGAAATCTGTAGCTTAGAAGAACCCTAAGCAACCTTCAGCTAATCCTGTGGACCTGCAGAGACTAGTAGAGGTAGACAAATGCAGAAGAACCAGTCCCAAACCTCAGAGCGGCTTGGATGAACCCTGATATGTTTGTGCTTGACCACTATGCACATACTCGTGGTACTTTAAGTATTTCCTCCAATGCCCATTGAGGAAACGCCAATGGAGATACATTCAGACATTGTCAACATGTTGAATGAATGAGCGGCTGTATGGTTTTGTACCATGCACAGCTCCAGTTTTGAATGAATGAAAAAAAAAAGAAACTTCCTGAAGACTCTGAAATGTGCTTGGCATAACTGCAGACCAGTGGTTTCTAGCAATGGAGTTATTTAGTCAGATATATACACTGTTGCCCTATTTCAAATTGAAAAAAAACAAACAAACAAACAAACAGTCAAACACATATAAAAATCTTAAAACAGCAAATGGTTAACATTTGGAAGGATGCACAAGTAGTGAATAAATAAGTCTTGATGTACACATCATGTAAATAAAATGAATAAATGTCTTTTTTGTTAAAGGAAGTCACTTCACCAGGTGGTTGCAGACAGATATTACCTTAAGAAACACGTTATGTGCTTGCACATGCAGTTGGGTGAGTGTGTGATGAGTAACTTGTCAGTCCCTCAGAGTGTGACTTCTTGATGACACTCTGAATCACTGAGCAGGTCACTCGATCCTGGGATCTTTTTCCCGTTCCAGGAGGAGACGCACCAGCAGCGAGCAGGCGGGCCAGCCAGAGATGACTCACACTGTGCAAGAAATAAGAGTCGGGAAACCACATGAATAAATCACTTGGAAGCTGAAGAGGCGTCTTTTTTCACCAAGTGGACTAAGCCTCATTTTGTGAAATCCTTAATTTTTCCCACCTGCTTGGCCTTGTAGAAGCCGTGTTTGTCACAGTTCGGGAGGTAGAAAGTTGTGAACTTCTCTCCAAGTGTCTGTTGAGAGCTGGCTATAACAGCCAGAGCTGTATGGAGTTCAAAATGGCAGGGTCCCTGTGGGAAAAAAAAAACAGCATAAAAATGAATTAGAAGGAAATAATTTCCCTGAAACCACACTCCTCCAAATATCAATCGGCATATTTCTGTGACTCCCCCTCAGGTTTTTCCCCCCTCTCACCTGTATCAGTTTGCCGCGGATTGCATTGACCTTGGCCTTGATGCTCTCGTGTCCCTCAGCATCGTCCTGGTGGTCAAAAGGAAGGTTGACACCCAACAAGTGGTGCATGGAGCTGTGGTCTGGGAGCCCCTCAGCTTCCTCTGTGTAAAATAAATTTTAAAAAGGTGTTTAGGCTTGATCTTGATTTCCAAGGTTTACTTTTTTTGATCAAAGTGTAGTACATGATACCTTGGCCTACATCTTCAGTGCAGAGCCCCTGTCCTCTGGTCAGAGCGTGGAGAGGTCTCGCCTCACCGGGCCTGGGAGTGCAGCGCAGACCCACAGCACAGTGGGCAGTGTGAACTCCACAGGATGCCCCTTTCTCCAGAGCACAGGCCATGCAGCAGCCACAGCCCGGCTCCCTCAGCACCTGTTTGCAGTCTGCTGGGATGGCAGGACAGTCTTCCAGTTTCTCTTGCGTGCAGGGAGCACAGCGAATTGGCTCCGGTCCCACCAAAGGGGAAGACTTCACTACGGCTACGAAAGCCAGGGCCAGTCCTGCCACAAATGTCAGCTTCTCATATAATCCAGACATCTCCCTAATCCTGCTGATGTTTTTGTTCCGAGACTTGCTCTCTATGACTCTATGACTAGTTTTCCTTCTAACATGATTTCTCCAAACCAGCAGTATTTATGTAAAGATCTGGCCTCCAGAGAGGTTAATGATTGACAGTGAGTGCAGATATAAGATTTAAAAAAAAAAAACAACAACTTTAAAGCATGGATGACCCTGTTGGATGTGCGTAGATCCAGGTTCACAAGGTTGGTTGTCAATATTGACTTTGGCACACAAAGTGAATGTACATCAAAACAACCCTGTTTGTCTTCGTATGAGCAAATTGCTGATCTTCGTCTGCACTCGTCACGTTATGAAAACCACCACATGGATACTGGCTTTTCCAAGACATACATCAAAATAGCAGGTGTCCTACAGTCTCTAGGCTGATCACATGATGCTAGGTGAACGGAAAAAACACTGTGTTGTCAAACACTTGTTTTGTTAAGCAGCGCTGACTAAAGTTGTGCTTTGACACTGTTTTGACACTAAAACCTTGTTTGTCCACCCAGTCTCTTTGGTGGAGGTTCTTCTTATCAGCTAGACAGATAAACAAGGTCATTTGCTTTCAACGTTGCATAAGCCTAACATTATGGATTACTCGGCTAGAATCACATGTTTGTCTGAAGAAAGACAGTAGTAACTGGCTGTTTCCTTGGTGTAGTATTGGTCATAACTATCTATAGCAAATGCCAACTACAAAGGTACAGTAACCGACCAAGTAATAAAACTAACATCACGTTAGGAACTCTGTATGACCCCAGGCTTTGCCTTTGTAAATGATTTTTCCTTTGATCAGAAGTGTCCTGATAACTAACCCCAACAGACAAAAATTTGATGAAATTTGATGCTTCTTTTTCTTCTTATTGTCACGAGCCAACCCAGGCTCTATTGCCAGTGCTTTAAATGTTGTTTTAGGTTTAGGCCTGTATCATTGTCTGCACACCTTTCCTATTGTCTTTTAAACTACACAGCAATACATATATCACTCTGGTCATTATTTCTACTGTAATGTTGTATTTTAAACAGTTAGGGTCCTGTATAAAAGGTTTAATACACAAAAACATACTACACGGAGAGAACATGCAAACTCCGTGCACAAGGGTCCTTGTTCTGACTGGGTCGCAAACACGGGACCTTTTCCTGCAAAGGCAAGAGTGCTAACCACTACACCCACCGTATGGCCCCAGTATTGTAAACATTTATCAGTAATGATTAGTTTATATGATATACTGTATGTATTTGTTATTATAGTTATACTTTCTATAACTATAATATATATAAAATTAACATTTATTGGTGAAGTTGCATGTTGCAGCTTAGTATCCCTCACGTCACCAACTCACAGAGCTGAACCAGCTCCTGACAAATATAAAAAGCTCATTCCAGGTTAATGAAAAATAATTCATACAGGCAGGTGATTGTGCACTTAAATAATGTATGATTATTTTGTCCTCAGTTTCTGATAAATTACACTCGGCCTTTAAACAAACCACCACTGGATGCTTATTTGTATTTTTTACAGTGTTTTCCTACTTTTACTTAGGTGAAGTGTGCGGATAACGTCAATCGCTGCAAAAGAGTCCACGTAAAAAATTGACAGAAGGGAATTGTGGAACTCTTTTATGCCTTAATGTGTGAAATGATTAAGTATGAGTAAAGCTGATTTAATATTATCACCTCTTCAAACATTTTCTACACTTAATATGTGAAAACAAGTCTTATTTTAAAAAGGCATTATTTATCTGCCAACATACAAGTTGAAACTGGCCCCAGTTCTGTCAAGAAGGTAAATACATGAAATAAAGAGATTTGAAAAAAAAAAAATTAACAATAAACTGACTAGGAGATAGAGATACATGGGTGAGAAACTGACAAGAAAGGCCTCAAATATTGTTATAGACCTGTTATTTGACAGAGAAACAGTTTCATGTTATATATAGTGCAGTTCTGATGTATGGGACAATTCACACATGCAATAGATAACAATCTGTATTTAATGTTACATAAAACTACTAGAACTAAAGGTGACTATTAAAAAACAATATGCCCTATGGTACATAAACTGGTTTGCTTTTTGTTTATTCACCAATATTGATTTGAAAAATAACAACTGTGACCTTCACATTGATCACTGTCTTTACTCTCTGGTGGTGCCGACCCTTCATATTGCATGTTTTTTTGTGTGGGAGGTTTGCTCCTGCCCTGTGTTCACTAACAAGGTCAATGCCTGACATGAGCGACATCACTGAACATCCCCACAATCAGCTCATGATTGTTACTCAATCACCAGCTGGTGTGTTGTTGCCTCTTCGATGTTGATCATCAGTTCCACCAGCCACCGAGGAAACAGTTCCTCCTTCAAAGGATTTTTCTGGATATTTTTGGAAAAAAGAAAAACAGATTATAATTAATATCTTTAGAGGTCACATCATCTTTGCCAAATGAAATGATAACTCACAACCAGAGATGATCTTCTGCTTCTTTCCCTCTTTGTCTTCCTCTGCACTGATGGTTTAAGTGATGAATTATTCTGCACACCGATCTTGGACATCTTTAAAATCAACACGTCGTTGTCACTTTTTGAGTTGCGTGATGACAAATGTTAAATGTATGCATGTGAAATGTGATAAAAATGCTGACCTTTATTCTTGGCGCCTGACTCCTGGACTGCTCCTCATTTCTTTTAGGCTGCTCAGATGTCATGGCTTCTTCACTTAAACACACCACATGTGTGCTGAGATCTGTCACACACGAATCCTCCATTTCTTCTTGGTGATTGATGGTAGATTGCATTTGAAGAACATGTTCTTGGCCAAGGAAACAAGACCGTTTTCTTGGCCTAAGAACTCTCAATGGAGCATCGTCATCATCATCATCATCATCAGCCATTGTCTCCTCTGCCTCCATTCCCACTTGAACTTGAAAATCCCCCTCTCCTCCTTCCCCTGCATGGCTTTCTCTAGTTTCCCCTTCTTGGTCTGATTCCTCCTGGATAGGCTCCAGATACAGCCACTGTATCATTTACATTCATGTTATTTAGTAAATACACAGTTAACATGGCAAGTCAGCTTAGTGATACATTTTCAGATTATACTTAATTACAAACACAATTGATTAAAACTCACATTTTGCTGCTGAAGGTCCATTTAGCTGGATGACAGAGCTTTACCTGCAGCTTCAGGTTTTCATTAGCTGATTATTATCATCAGGTGTGGAAGCTTAAATCCAAAGACATGACAGGTGGTGATGATTTTTTTGTTGTTGGTGCATACGTTAATCTACAGACCTAACAATAGTATATCTCTGTTGTAATAATTATCAGTTTTAAGCAGCCTTTTATTTATTTTAAAGGAAAGTGAGCAGCGAAGAACAGTGTGTTATTTGGCTGTGGAGGAAAAGAAAAGCCCACAACCTGCCCATATATATATATATATATATGTGTGTGTGTGTGTGTGTGTGTATGTGTGTAGGTGTGTGTATTTAGTTTCTTTACATTATAGTATACATTCTGCTTCTTAAAACCCTTATGTAATTGTTAATAAATACCAATACCTCATTAACTCATCATGACATTTATTTTTGTTATTCTTGTTGCTCTGGTGACATCAGGGGGCGAGTTGTTCGTGAACAATCATTTACTTTTGAGTCCCTTCATTGCCTAATGTAAACTTTAGCTCGGAGTCAAATGGTTTCCACTGCAGTTCACTGCAGTTCACTGCAGTGACAACAGTGACAACAGCTTCTGCAATTAACAGTGCACTGCCAATAATCAACAACTAATCAGATTTTATTTCATTATAAATATCATAATATTGGAAATAAATGAGCCAAGCATTCAATGAACCCCTGAAGAACACTCCATCACTATTTGTGACATGCTGACATTCATTCATTTATAGGCTGTGAAAAACAGTGGCTGGAATAATGAACCGGTCATATTTTATTATGTAAAGAGGAAGCTATTTCATTTTGTAAGAATCATAAACTTAAGTGTGAGAAATTAAATTTTATAGAGCGAAACTAACAGGGGGAAATGGCCCATAAAAGTTTTATTTATGACCTGCTGATCATTTGCTGTGGATGAGGACATGGAAGAAAATCAGTTTGGAAAACCCCCCGAATACACTCATATTTTATACACCAATATTGTCTTTATTACAAAATATTTAATAACCCAACTTTACACTGTACAAGATACAACATAGTTTACAGCTTTTGGCTATTTACAAGAAAGTATGATCTGCATATCAAAGTGAATATATCTAAAAAGGCAGGTTGCAATGACGGCAAGCTTGTTGAGTAAGGCAAAAAACTTCAAATATGATGTATTTACACTTCTGCAGACCCAGCAAAAGTATTACACGCATGATAAAGACCATATCTGAGTATATAGGAAAGTGCCTCACAATTCCGAGACGATCTGAGAGAAACGTGCTAAAGCTTACAATTTCGGTGGAGAACTGAAGACGCAGCTTGGATATAGCAAATAATTCTGCAGTTCTGTGAGCCTGAAAGACGACATCAGCCAGGTACTGCATGTCCCGAGTGAATGTGTTAATGTACATGGTTTGTTTGCAGAGGCCGTGAGTAAAGGACTAGACTAGTGCATTTGTAGAGGTGATGCACATACTGTGCGTGTTCAAGTTACGGATGTGCTCTCTTCTGTGTGCCTTTCGTGACTTACTCAGGTGTCTGTTTGTCTTTCCATACATGGATGTGCTCCGGTGCTCTGTGTAATGTATTTCTCCTGTATCCAGTCCAGGTTTTAGTAACTAGTGTTCAGAGTACCTCACATTCAACAAGTAAAAATGGCTTTTTTAGTTTTGTACCCTACACGCTTTCACTGTCCTGTACAGCCTTTTCAGTATCTGTGCACATGATCGACATATGTCTCTTTGCATTAAAATATTGTAAATCTGGTATTTATTGAGTACTTAGGAAACTTTATTCTATATGAGAAAAAAGTCACTTTCATTTTACTGATGATGCCTGAACCTGTCCAACCTACTGCCACATCTCAGCCTCTCCTTAATGGTGAGGCAATACATGGGGTGAAATTTAAACAGAATAATATATGGATAGCTTAATACTTTGGTTTTCTTTCAATATGAGATCTTCAATGGCTGTCAACTTTTATTAAAGTCATGCACTAGCTGTGAGTAAATCTCAGGGGAAAAAAAGCCTATTTTGTCCAGTGTGCTCTGGGTATAAAAACAAGATTTTGTGCTGTTTCATTACAATTCAGAATTAATCATGCATGCATACACACACACTCACAAGTACACACATGCATGCTTAATTACACCAAAAAGAAACAACACCATTGTGTCCTGTAAATAATGCAACGAATCCTTGCCATAATCAGAAAGACAGTACAAAAGCAAGAGCATGATGTTCAGTTGTTTCTAAAAAATTCACAATGCACATTTCCCTTGCACACGGAATATGTAGTGTACATAAAATGAGGATGCACATAATACCTGGATCTGATGGGAACCCATGATCACCACACAGATAATTATCTGGTACAGAGATGTTAAAAGAGCAAGTAAGTTTGCAGATATCGCTCTCTCTTTCACTGCACATTTGCACAAGAGTGGCAAGCATTTCAATACCCCTAAAAGTGAGAATGATTGTCTGTGTCACCGGATCATTTCTCCAAAAGTTCACGTCCTGAATGAGCTTATTTTGGGTTTGGCCAGCAGCTCTAGTTTTAAAGTAAACGCCTGGATAGCCCTGTCTTTTATTGGCTTCCAGCCAGGGTTTCCTTTCCTTTTTCTCTTAGCTATAAGTTTCATCGTCCCATCTTTCCTCCTACACTGCTACATCAGCAACAGCCGCCACAGCCTTAATCTCAATCTCTGTCACCTCTATGTCCTCCTCCTCCTCGTCCTCCTCACCCACTGCGCGCACGCAGGAGGAAGGCAGGCACGTTACTTGGCTGTTGCTGCTGTTGGCAGTGTTCAACAGAATGTTGCTGCCCATGCTGGCGTGCACGGTCAGGCTGGCGGCAGAGGAGACGCTGCCCAGATTGGTCGGGACGCTCGTCTTCCCACAGGAGTGGATACGACGTGCCAAGCTGGCAGAACGCACCACTGATGAGGTGGTTGCTGTGCCCACACCCTGAACTTTCCCTTCCAAGAAGTAGGTCAGCATCTCACCTTTCCCCTTAACGCTGACTTTGCCACGACACACCAGGTCATAGTTGGTATTGAGTAGGCGATAGACCTCTTCTGTCACCTGAGTGATAGAGGGAAAATATAGGTAGTTACTGTATATTCACATTGTAACATGCAGGCCTGGACATGCAAGATTACTGTGCTTTGACCCAACCGCTGTACATACCACACATACATAAAACATTTTTTAATTTTTCCTCCTCATTACAAAAGTAAGTCTATTTCCTAAAGTTTAATTTAAGATATATCTTTTGTGCTTAAAATGTTTAATATCTAAGTTTTAAGATCTACATACAGCATTAATCCTTCTACCAAGGACTTTATGCTTTCTGTTCCATTTGTCTGTCTGTCAGCTTGTAAAATAGTCTATATTTATGTAGCCTAGTCTTGATGGTCACTCAGAACTGTTTTACACGACAATTTTACCATCTACTGTAGTGGTAAATCTTTGGTCGTCATTCACACTCCTCTGCCAGGAGCAACTTGGGGTTAGGCGTTTGGCCCAGGGACACAGTGGCATGTAAACTAGAAAACCTGTGAATCAAACCCTCAACCTATGTCTCTACCAGTGAGGCACTGTCGCTTTTCTTACTGATAGCAGGGTTGCTCAAAAACCAACATGTATCAGTGTTGTCTAGGCGTGGGACATGACCTAAGAAAGAACCTCTTAAATTTTGTAGAGTGGATCCAATTAAAGGGAGAATTTTAATTTTCAATTTGAAAACACTCATCTCTGTAAATTCAGCAGTTGTTACTTAGTCAAAAAGCAAAGAAGAGCTTGTTAAAGGGCAACGTATCAATCAAAGCCACTTAAGGCTGAATAAAAAATTAAGAGGCTCAAAAAGGTCAATTCTTGGGCATTCTGTGCTTCCCCATGCACAAAACAAAAATCAAAAACGTCTAGGGCTTATGATGAATATGATGGGATGATGGGTTACACGGTGGCTGAGTTTGCATCTTGCATCAACCAAGAAACATGCAGATGTTAACTGGAAACTCTAAATTGCCCATAGGTGTGAATGTGAGAGTGAATGGTTGTTTGTCTCTGTGACGGACTGGTGACCTGTCCAGGGTGTACCCCGCCGTTTGGATGCAGTGACCTGTGACCCGCAGGATAAAGTGGTAGATAATGGATGGATGGATGTAATGGGAATCTGAGCCATTGGAGGAACAGTAGTCCAGGAAGAGCTTCACAAGTTTTCAATTTCAAATCTTATTAGTTTTTTGTTCCCATTGTGTTCAAATGATATAGTTAAAGGTGCTTTTGGTACCTGTATCTTTCCAGGTACTCCAGTGCTGTCCATGCGACTGGCCACATTCACTGTGTTGCCCCAGATGTCATACTGTGGCCGTCGTGCCCCAATCACGCCTGCAACCACTGGACCAACATTGATACCTGTGCAAATGCAAGTTTAACAAACACAAACAATATAAAATGGGATTTTCCCTTAGTTACACTTTTGATTATATGTGTAATTTTAGGTCTGACGTACCCACTCGCAGGACAAACTCATTGTATGACTGATAGTTGATTTCATCCAAAACGTCAAACATCTCAATGGCATAGTCTGCAATTGTGCTAAGATGGTCGTAAACAGATTTTTTGGCCTGAAAAATGAAAGTTGGACATAAAGCAGCTAGTATCTCTATTGTCAGTGTCATGTCCTATGTCCATTTACTCATGCATACACGAAAACACACAATATGATATGCCACCTTTGTACCAATGGTGGGGACGAGGCCCACAGCTGCCATGTATGTACTGCCAATGGTTTTGATTTTCTCTATGTCTTTGTAGCATTCCTTATCCATGAGCTGCAAAAGACACATTCAAATAAAAAGACAAAGTGCAATCAGCGAGCCAGAGGGATGTATTCAGAAATGAGAAGAAAAAAAAAAAACAGCATTTTACCTCGTCAAAGTCAGCAATAATCTCATTCAGGAGTCTGAGGCATTCCACACCCATGTTGTTTCCGTCCAGCTCAATGTAGAAATCATTAAAATTTGGAATGGAGGCAAACAAGACACCTACTTGTGCATAGGACTGATAGTATAGGTCCTAACAGCAAAAACAAAGAACACAAAATAGCAGTATGGAACATGTTTGATGATGTGCTCCATTTTTGTTGTCTGTCTTTTTATCTACCTGTTGCTCAGTGTGTCTGCCTGCCTGTCTATTAGCGGGGCTCACCATGTTCCTGGGGTTTGACAGTAGAAAGTGTTGTGCCACGTGTGCGGGCAGAAGGTTGAAGAGAATCCGCCTGTTGTCCAACTTCACTTTCTCCATGCCATCTCTCTCCTCCTCTGCCTGACAACATACACCACACACAAAATGCACACAAACAGGCCTGAGGACTGCTTGACAGCTTGTTCCTCCCTTTCACCACATGGGGTCAGTAAAATACCTTATGATTCTCATGGACAACCTTAGTTTTTCTTTTTATACACAAATAATTCTGCTTAGTTAAATGGTTAAAATGGTTCTTAAGATCCAGGTTTTGCCTCAACACTTCACTCCCACTGTGCAAAATAGTCATTTTTTTACACCTCTAGTGCCAAATGAAACCAAGCAAAAAAAACAAGGTTCTTTGCCTTGTTTTTGCCAAAGAACAGACAGCTGGCAGCCTATAAATACAAATCCGTCCTACATAACCCAGTAGTTTACATACATCAAAGCTGTAATGGCAGCATTCCTACAGAACGCTTCCATTAAAATGTGCATAATCATAATAATGAAATGGAAGCCTCTCTTAAATCCATGCACACATACAGACACACACTTCCTGACCTGCACAGCCCATAGGAAGTCCAGGCGTAGTTTGAGGTCAAGTTGCCTGGAGTGGAGGGCCAGGGCACTGACAAAGAGCAACAGAGACAGGATGGGCTCATAGCCCCGGATGTGGAAGGACCCCCCACTGTGGAAGAAACCAACGCAAAAGTCAGCAGCAGACTGGACCACACAGAGGACGGAAAACACGGGCAGGTTAAATGGACCCCCCATTGTGTCAAGAGCATTGACGAGAAAAAATGTTTTACTCATGAAAATGAACAATGAATGTAATTAAATAAATAAAAATGAAAATCCAAATCATATTTTTAATGATACATAGCCGTACCTAAGCAATGAGTTTATCATCTTTAATTTGACTAAATGTAAACATTTTAATGTATACATTTGTTTAAAGGCCACATTTGTGATCTGTGCTCCTAAAAAATTGACCAGTCCTCTCATTCATGGGTTGAAGCAGCTTACATGCTCCCATCATCATCCAGCCCACATTGTCCTTTCAGGTTTCTGATTTGGAACTAATGAGCACATGTGCTGCTTCAAATGGGTGGAAAATGAACGTGTAGGCTGAAGACAAGCAAAGACTCCTCCACACGGACACAGACACAAACACATACACGTCTCAGCACATGGACTGTGTAAATGTACTTCTGGTTGTCTGTTCCTGTTTGTTAATAATTGGATCTGAGGCCTCTCACTTAAGCTCTGATGGGATGTGTGTGTGTGTTACTGTCATGTAACTTCAGGAAATGTTGGACATAAAAAGTGTTTGCACAAGTGTGTGTGTGTGTGGTGTCCGTGGTCATGTTGTGCTGTGAACCTCACCCCGCAGTCCTGCGAAAGCCACTGAGCTCCAACACAGTAACATACAGCACCCCCAGAAGGAGCATTAGCGCCATCTTTGGCAGCCAGGAGACGCGCAGGAAAAGTGCCAGGGTGAGGGTGCCTACAACACAGGAAAGAAAGGCGTAGCGGGCGCCATCACAAGGCAGCTCCGCCATAGTGCGGTTGGTGCCACTGATGTTATCGATGATGACGATGGAGCTGTTGGTGTTGGCACCACCTGCCCACAACCAGGGCATGCAGCCCACCTGTCAAACACAAACAAGAGGATACGAGCACAAAGACAATGGTTGTGTTATATTAAACACTTAGCTTTTAAAACTAAACAGGACAATCAAAGCTCAAAATCAGCCAGTAAGACGGGTCATTTGTGGCAAATGACATTCTTTTGCTTTTGCCTTCTCACTTACCACACAGGCTTGGGCCACAGCGTAGATTAAGAGCACTATGAGAATACAAAGAGCAGTGCGAATCTGAATGGTCAGGCACCCTGGAAAACACTAAGAAACAAGGATGATACAGACGAGTAAAATTAAAATGCTTGCATTTCTATTGAACACATAGCTGTATATTGATATATGTTAACTGAAGGCAATAGGATTGTAATAATGTTTTGTAGTATAGTTAATAAAAATAAATCAGTTAAGGTTAGAAAATAGTTTTTCCAAAAAACTATCCACATCTGTATCCAAAAAAAAAGGTCTACCCTTGAACCATAATCTACATTTTTTTATTAGATTGCTCACAGTCAGACAAACAAACAGACAGACAAGTATTGAAGTTAAAGAAAATAAAACATGAATGTCAGCATCTCTTTTTACCTGTATTCTAGTGATATGCAGGTACATGATACAAGCTACTAGGAAACAGATGCAGAAGACGAGGAGGACTAATATCACTGTGCCCCTGAGTGGATAAAATAAAGATGGACCGGTTAGTTAGAAAATCGAGACTCTGAGTACAGTAACTGAGCATTGCTCCTGTACATACTGTGGTATGATAAGAAGATAGACAAGGCCGAACAAGGCAGCTAGGATGAGAGAGAGGACCACTGCGCTGGTGAAGTACTCATCAGGAATCTGGTGGTACTGTGTGATGACAGAGACCAGATTAGTGAGAAACATTAACACCACAGCGTTCAGTCCGAGGCGACGTCCCAAACAAATCACCGTGTCTAAAAGCCCCTCACCCTCTGCTCACGCTCAGAGCATTTATACATGAGTGTGAGGACGTTGAGGTCAGCTGTGTCTGACTCTGTCTGCCGGGCCTCGATCAGTCTGCCGATGTAGCGGTTGACCCGTGTTCGGGGGCTGCTCTGGATCACTTTAGCCTGGTTCGTGTTGGAACGATTCCTCAGATTCTTGGGAGCTGTACGCATGGCCCTCCGCTGTTGGAGGGGAAAAATGACATTTTCACTCACATGGTAGAACTGTAGCACACTGTATCCTCTGTACTACTATTATCACAATAGAAACAGGGGTGAAGTAAGAGTCAACAATAAACATGGACAGCTGGTTATACTTTCAAATTAGGACATTGCCCGAACACTTAACTTAATTACTGAATGCACCCTGCTGCCTCTGAGTGTCTGAACAGCTTTGCAAAATACTGGGCACTAGAGCAAAGCCTTGGAGTTAACATGACAGTATGGATGGTTCTTCCTGCTGTGTGTGTGTGTGTGTGTGTGCACCTGATATTCCTTATGTTGTGGGGACCTTAATCTTTTTACACAGAAACATTATAGGGACTTGTCTTCCTTATGGGGGCAAAAATCAAGTCTCCATAACATAAATGACTACATTTTAAGATGAAGACATGTTTTAAAGTTAAGCTGAGGTCAGGGTCAAGGTTAGGGCACTAGTAATAATGGTAAAGGTTAGAGTAAGTGTCCAGGGAATGAATGTAAGTCAATGCAATGTCCTCTGAAGTCATGGGAACCAATGTGTGTGTGTGTGTGTGTTTCATATTCTTTCATATTACCTTCCTTATTGCTCTGCTTCTGTATTTTTCCTTACCTCTTATTGAATCTATTCTTTCTTATATCCTTTTCCATACAGGTACATTTTTCCGTACTTAATATGTTGGTTGCTTCTCTATAGACTTCTATGTCTTTCAAGTCCTATTTCCTTCCTTCCATTCAATTCTGCCTTACTTTCTTCACTTCTGTCCTATATCCTTTCATCTGCAGCCTCTTCCTTCCACATAGTCTGTCCTATTTCCCTTCCCTGATCCATCTTTCCTTTCATCTTTCCCCGTTTCATTTTTTTCTTCCCTCCTTACACCTCATCTTTCTTTTTTTCCCCCCTTTCCTCTCAACTCCCTTATTTCCCTGTGCCTCAGTCACATTCTCGCCTTGTATTATTTATAAAGCAGCAACACGGTGGCTTGCAGTTAACGACACCTTCTTACATTCCATATTGTGCTCACCATAGTACACATCATGTCGACATGTCTGCTGCACCAAAACTCCTCTTCATTCATCTCCTGTCCCTACTGCTCCCTGGTCGTGCTGTGACTACATATGCCATTTCACATAGTTGAAATGTGTGGCCTGAATGTAAAATCGCCTTTCAGTGGAAGGTTTACATATATGAGACTTAACCCGTCACCCCTTTCTTCTTTTTCATATTTGTCTGTTTTATTTTAATCTACCTCCTGCTATGCTGTGAGGACGCTGTCTTTAGCAGAAAGGCGGACAAAAGGGGAGAGACGTGTAGCATGAGGGTAATGAACGCAGTAAAATGTGAAAATGATGCTTGATCAGATGTTTAAAATTCAAAACAAAAAGCTCTTGACATGCTTAGTCATGCTACATCCAAAAAACTGGGGAAATGGTTGTACTACACGTACACATGCACATGTACATTATTATATATGTTTGTCCTGACCTTACCTTTAATGGTTACATGCCTCGGAAACTCTTAAGTGATTCTTAACCCTCATATAAATCATTTTGATTGATCTTGCTTGTTGCCATAATGTATGTAGCCGACTTAGCGCACACACACACAGGCAAACATTGTACAGCTGCCAGGTTACAGGATTTCTTTCCTGACACACAAGGTCAAATAAGCTCTTTGACATTTACCCAGACTGCCAGTGTCACTGACAGCATATGTAAGGTAAATGGCATGTTGGTTTCCGGCAGGAACAACACGTTGAGGTCATTACAGCTGATAGGACTGTGCACTCTGAACACAACTCACCCTCCACCTTTTTTATGATTTCGTATACTGTACATGCACTGAAAGCTGCTTCCACTTAGTTGAAAGACTGAGTTTCTTAAAGCTTTTGGAATTCCTGTGAATCCCATTTTCTACAACACTGTGGCACGTTGTAACACAAACAAGATATTACATAACGTATAACATGCAAGAGAAAACACACTGAAGATGATTGCAATGGAAGGGTTTCTGGTAAAAATGTTCACTAAGGTGACAAAGTGTGTCATGTCACACCTTTAAATTCTGACTGATTTAAAGATTGTGAATATGACTAGAGGGCTTTTTCTTGCACGAAACATCAACTTTAAGTCCATAAGGTCATATTAAGAAAGCCATGGGGCAAAACAGGGGCACACATCATTGCTACTCTGGTTGTCAAAGATGCCTTGCATGTCCCACAGTTGTCTTTTTTGTTGGGAGAGCATGCTGTGGAGCATAAGCACATGTCTACAGAATATATACATTTGCAATGTGGAAACGTCTAGTCAGAATCTTGGATTTAAGACTGCTAAAATGCTACAGAATCTTTGTTTTTCTTTTACTAACAACCTAAAATATAGATTAACAATAATATTGCAATAAACCCTTAAACTACAATGCAAATGCATTATATTTTCCTCTATAGGAACCTCTAGACATTCAGATTGTATTTATTTAAATTATAGCAAAAAACACAGATACATCAACACAGACACTGAGTATTTATACCTTATCACCGTCCTCGCAGTCCATGACATTGGAAAACGGAATCTCAGCCTTGAACATCTTCCTGCAGTGCATAAGCTGCACTAGTAGGTAGCACACAGTTTTGAACTTCATCTTTTTGGCGGGCTTTACATCTGAAAGAATCAATCCTGGGAATATCTGTCATCAGATAGGACATGGGAACAAGGATTAAATCATGATACCCCACACAGTGATATATATATATATTATGTAAGGGTCTAACTCGTGCACTTGCATACGTCATTGGACAGTATGCAAGTGCACGCAGGCACATGCTCTCACACACAAACATTCTTTATCTGCAGGTTCAGGTATTTAAAGAGAAAGCGGATAACATGAGGTGGCTCCATCCCTTGGGTGATTTTAATAGTTTTATTACTCTGCTGTCCTCGTTTCTCCTTCAAAACACTATTTTAGAAGATGTAATCAAGATTAAGTATATGTCAAAGGTTTTGAGGAAATGTCTGCATGGCATTTGGAGGAAGAGACGTGTGTTTTGTTTGATAGGTGGGAATGTGTCCCTAAGCAGAAGTAATTAAAGACACTATAGCAGAGAGAGTAGCAGCCCATACAGCACAGCTTAGTAAGGGCACATCTTTCTCTGAGCCATGCCTTTGATGAAGTCTAACCATCAGCTATATTAAGAGGATTAGCAAAGTCTCTCGCATATCAAAGAAACATACACGCAACTGGTATGCTGCAGGTTCACATAAGGATCCATGTGTAACCTATGTGCAAGCCTTATCTCACACAATGTGAAAAAAAACCTGCTGGAAGAAATAATCATGAGAGGAGAGGTTAGAGGAAGAGGAGGAGGAAGATGTCAAATGGATACAGTGAAAAGCCTGCAATTCCCTCTCTAGCTGCTTGTGGCACATGTGTTAGAGATGCATATATTTATGTGTGTATGTTTGACACACACACACACGGACACACACATGCACACACACACACACACACACACACGCTGCATATCTCTGTATGTTTGTGAGACAGGGCAGATTTGAGACGATAAAGGCACGGTTTTCTTTCTTTCACCTTATAGCCCAGTCCTTTATGTTTCAGGCTGTAAGAGAGATAAGGTCAACAAGAGATAATGTAGTTACTCTGTTTCTTATTTAAAGGATAGTTCTATTCTAGATGCCGGCACAGAGATAAAGAGAGGCACAGATAAGCCTGCTTTCCTAACCTACCGTATAGCCCACTTTGATTCAACACATTTGCACGTCAGGTCCATTAATGTGGATTAGCCTACCACAGTACGCACCTATGTATTAGAAGCTTTCGTTAAGGACAAGGACTAATAGAAAGTCTGATTTGGAGCTATTGATGTTATTCTCATCGCATTCACTTTTCTCAAAGAAATACGTACAGTACAGAATCCTCGGTGCAGAATGAGTCCACCTTACCTTCCGTCGGTGAGATGGCACTATAAAGAAGGTTTCAATTTCATGTTTCTGGAGGAAGGCGTTCCTTTCGTGACCGTTTCCAGGCTCCACCTCATAGTCTCCATTTAGGCACTCCAGTGTAGATCTGGTGATGTGGACTTTCCTGTAGAACAGAGGAAGGAAGGTGTAACACACAACACAACACAACACAACACAACACAACACAACACAACACAACACAACACAACACAACCCCCAAGATACAGCAATACAATAAATGTGTCATAGAGAGCTCTGAGTTGGTCACTGTTAAAGGGGATGTTTAAAACATATTGTGAATACTGCTCTTGTGTGCATTTTTCAAATTGAACAAAATATCTAGACTGTGTACTAGTTTTAATGTCAAGCAGTTGTGAAAAGATTGTTCTATGTATCGTGTGTTATAAGTGGGCATCCAAATAAAAAAACAATAAATAAAGAAAGGAAACTGTATAAAGTGAAACCTAGGAAGTAGAGCGCAAGCAGCAGTTAGCCACCTGGGGGCTAAAAGAACAGTTTTTCATCTCTGTGGGAAAATGTTACTATTGTTAATTATAACAATAGTAAACATTTGCCTGAAGATTTAAATGTCTCAGTCACTTCTTTCAGCTCTTCCTCAGCACACAGTATCAGTTTTGTAAATTAAATTCCCATTTAGAGGAAAATAAAAAATAAAAAAACATGACACACGTGAGGGGACAACAGTGTGATTGACAGCTAGTGCATAGCTGCGGAGCTGTCAATACGAGCCTCCCCGGGCTCCAATAGGAGCCTCGGTGCATGTGACATTCAGTATGTGAATTTCCAGTTGCAAAAATGTTCATTGGCCAGTAAAATCATGAATCTCAAACTCAAGACTGTCCTTTTCATACAGCCGACGCTACTTTTCAGTGCACCGTTGTAGGAGTCATGGCTGTTGAGCCTAGCATTCATGCACCCAGTCCAGCACTTACCCAGGTAGCCCTCCAGCCTCCATCACATTGGCCAGGGTCACATCATTGGACCAAACATCGTATTGCCATTTCCTGAGACCCAGCACTCCGCAGAGCACCCGACCTGTGTGCAAGCCCACACGCATGTTTAGGTTGACCTCAGTGGCCTCTGCCACAGACCTGCAGGAACACAACACAAGTGCTAGATCAGAGATCATATATCTACATCCTAAACTATAAATCTACATCATCGATTAGAAATAACCTAAAAGACATTGCAGATGATCGACCAAAATATGACACTGGCAAAGACTTGCACATACAAATAAAGCTAAAGACAAATATAATCAGTAAAGCAAACAGTTTATCTAGTACTTGTTCCTGTTTGTTGTCAGTGATCTCTCATCAGAATATATTAAAAGAAGTATTGATGTATAAAAGTGAGCTCAGATACAGATGCCTTATGTAAAGTGTGCAACTATAAATAAGGCTCCTCTATGCTCTGACATACCAAAACTGATGGCCAAAAGTAGTTTTGTTGAGCATTTTTATTTAATCGGTGCAAAGTACAAAGCGGGTGGCGCTCTTGCCTTTGCAGCAAGAAGACCCATGTTTGTGGCCCAGTCAGAACAAAGGCCTTTCTGCATGGAGTATGCATGTTCTCCTCTTGTGTGTGTGGGTTTTCTAGGGGTTCTCTGGAGAAATGCAGATTTGGGGATTTGGGCCAATTGGACACTCTAAACTGCCCGTTGGTGTGAATATGAGAGTGGATGGTTGTTTCTATATGTGGCCCCGCCAAGGACTGGCAACCTGCTGGGATTAGGCACCAGCGCCTAATAGTTTAATGGTAGTTTAATCTTTTTCTGCATCTCACTCTCTCATTATGCATGTTATGCAAAGTGTACGTGAGGAAAACAAGCTACTTCAAACTTCTTCCCCCTCTGAAGACCTTTTTTTCAGCCAAATGCTGTCAAATGTTCAGTGTTAGAATTCACTCACAGCACACATGGCTTCTCAGGCTGCAACTTGGAGGAAATCATGGATTAAAATAAAGAAAACTATTTCTTCCAGCCTATCCAGAAGCTCAGCGGATAATATCATTAATCTAATTTTCCTTTTCCTGTACATCAAGAAATTGGAGCACTTACGTTATGGTGTCAATCATGTCAAGGCCCATTTCTACGCAGCAGTGGGCATGGTCTGTTTTGGGTTGGGTCAGTCCAGACACACAGTAATAACAGTCCCCCAGGATCTTAATCCTGCGACAGTGATTCTCCTGTCAACAGAAAGAAAGAGTGAAAAAGAATCACTTCCCTGTCTTCCTACAGGAATAATGAGCAAAACAATCTGGTCACAACTCTGTGCTAATGCAAGATTTCTTTGGTCCAATGAACTGATCCATATTTCTTTGAGAGAGAAGATGGCTCATTTTCCCATAGACCTTCATTTAATCAAACTTCTTTTTGCAGAGTCTCCCCCTGGTGGCTATTCAATATATACCCTCTTCCTGATTGACTTCAAAGAGGAAACTTTTTTACATACAGTATCGTCCAGACAGTATATGACTCTAAGCAACAAATAAAATGTGTTCCTTTCTATTCTCAAAGTCAGAGTATTCGGTCTGTTCAGTTTACCACCACGTTTGTAGCAGCAATGCGTGTTTATTTGATAAAAAGTTGGCAGAAAGAAAGTGAAAGTATCACTGATGAATGAATGTACCAACCATATATTAATGTAAGTCGTGAAGGATAATTCGAGTTTACTACAACAAAATGAGAAACCCAGTGGCAACATAAATTGGGAAATGAATAAAACACAACAAAAAAGTAAGATAGGACAAATAAATATAATGTGTATACAATAAATACATTACATTTACATAAATAAAATTTGGAATATAAACCAACACTGAAATGGTTCCCACAATGTCAAGTTAAATCAACAGATCAGTCTCACTGTAGGGAATGAGATGAGTCATTCTCTCACTTTTTAGGGACAATAAGCAGAGGCATGAAAATGCGGCTTACAAATATAACCCATTATTAGAGGATATGAGCAACAGACATTCACTTCACCAGAGAGACTGGGTTACCACAGACGCCTTCTCATAACCCTTTTATTGTTTCCATGGAGGTAAATGGTATCACTGGCCATGCATGTGAAGAGCACAAAGACTCATAATTATGCACATTGGTGGGCACAAGACAAGATGGATGCTCAGATGCTCTATATTTACCATGCAGGTTTTAGAAGAGAGAAAAAGCAAAGGATTGTTGAGGGTAAAACGAGAAGTTCTACATACTGTGGTCATGTTTTGACTGCATATCAGCATGGAAAATAAAAAAAAATCATTTGAAATAAATTAGGCACAAATAAAATACAACTCAGCAGCAGCGAAATACAGCAATACTGAGAGAAACGACTATAACCATCTATTATAATGGCGGGTATGTATGCACATTATTTGCAGTATGTTTTGTATTTGCATTATTTGTTGCCTTTCTGCATGGAGTTTGTATGTTCT
Organism: Brachirus orientalis; assembly: GCA_016785285.1. Lineage (NCBI taxonomy): Eukaryota > Metazoa > Chordata > Actinopteri > Pleuronectiformes > Soleidae > Brachirus > Brachirus orientalis. Next base: position 3,516,435 of record JAFBJR010000504.1, on the reverse strand, counting down.
CCTTCTGCGTGGGTTCTCTCTGGGTTCTCTGGTTTCTTCCCACAGTCCAAAACTCTAAATTGCCCTTTTGGTGTGAAAGTGAAACTGGCGACCTGTCCAGGGTGTACGCCGCCTTTCCATCCCCCCATTTGAAGCTGGTCATAATCGCAGCTTCAAATGTTTTTTTATCTTACATTCAGCAAAGAAACACTGGAAATACAGAGATTCAAGGTGGACTTCAATCCATCATATTTCAAACAGGCACTGAACGGATGTCAACAGCGGTGTGAGTCACACAGGACTCAGAAGGTGAATTTGGTTATGACACTTTCATACTATCCTGTCTCACTTTTATAACAATAAAAACCTTTTAATTTTAATGTAACAGAAACAAAATTGGGGTAACTGCGGTCAGAGTGGAGCCAGAACAGATGGGACTGTGAGGCACTGCTGAAGCTACAGGAAGAAGGAAGAGCCCAAGTACTTACAGAGTCTCCTATGCTCTGTACTTTTCCTATACTAATCTGCACTGTGAAGGCTTAGAAGATGATTCAGACCCAAGCAGGATTACCACTGTCATGTGATGCATGTGAAGCATTGTGGGCAATCTGGGTGGTTATCAGTGCAGGAGAAAATTAGTACAAGTAGTATTTTTTTTTAAGTCAAATTGGATTCACTCAGGTCTGAGGTGTAACCAGGCTCCTTACATATACAGTAATCTGCTGCATATGTTTACAGGGGATGCAAATTTGCAACCACTTCAGTGCACAGAAACAAAACAGAGAGAGACAAAAAGAGACAAAGAGAAAAGCACAGGGGCGGTAAAGTATTATGGAAAAAAAGATGAGCCAGCTGAGAGCAGCGGTTCATTTCCTTCAAGTCCTCGAAGGAGAGAGAGGCAGTATTTGATGCAAAGACAAAGATCAGTGCTGTGTACACATTGCTGATGGACTACAGATTATGGCCTCCACTTCTGTAACTTTGGGAGGCTGAAAGGACACATAGAGACCGAATCTCTGCTTCCTGTTTATCTCTGAATCTGCCCTCTGTGGGTTTGAATAATGCAGAGCAGAGCAGAACGCAGCTCAAAATTGTGTTTCCTAGTTCTAATGAAAACCAATCACTCTCTTCTGCATTAGGCTATACATATAAAAGTACTGTTCCAATCTGCCATGGCTGGAAGAATTTCATGTCAACACTTCATCAATATTGCCAGACAGTGATTCATTGCAATGGAGCTCTGTTTAGCAAAATCTTTACAATGTCCCTCAATATTTCTCCCCACTGGATTTCTCCCAAAGCAAGTGAGCAGTGACTCCTTCCATTATTTCTGTCAGCAGCTCGCTCATTGAATTAATGCAGAATAATTTATGTGCAACACAAATAATGTAACATACAACACCTCCTCCACACCTCAGCTTGGTGGGTAGGAGTGAGCAGGTGTTAGAGATGTGTGAAGCAAACCTAGATATATTTAACCGACATAACAAATAACAAATGTTCAATGCTGGAAGATCATTCCATGAAAAGCTACAATTAATCACAAAATAATCAAAACGACCAGGTGCAAAATCCATATCAAAACACAAAGCAGTTATTAGATTTGATCAAATGTATGGCAAAATGGCATTATGGTGGAATTCTGCAGTGTTGCAGGATTTGCTGGCTCTTCATCAAGTAAAAATCTAATTGTAAATATCACCGTGATTTGAAAACTTTATTTCTCCTATGTAAATGGCGATGCATAAATTAACGCTCCAAATGACAATACGATTTTATGACCATATTGTCAAGTCAAGTCACTTTTATTTATATAGCCCAACATCACATCATAAGTTTGCCTAAAAGGTTTTTACAGTCTGTACAGCAAGTGACACCCTATATCCATAGACCCTCACATCAAATGAGGAAAAACTCGACAAAAAATAGTCTTAAACAAGGAAAAATGTGAGAAACCTCAGGAAGAGCCACCCTCTCTAAAGATGGATGGAAAAGGACATCACATTTTTACAAAGAACAGAAACACATAAATCAGGGATGTAAAATGTGGAAAATAGTGGAAAATCCTAACAGAAACTAATCGAAGAGAGGCATATGGTCACTGTAACTGCAGCTCTAGTTCCATGCATGTTTCTCTAGATATTAATGAACCAATGAATTGGAAAGAAGGAGCATGTTTCCCTCTTGAAATATCTTTGATTTGCATTCCCTGTGATAGTTTCCAGTGTTATTTATGCCTTATTTTTTTTTCCTCAGTCAAGAACCCAAACGGCTTTGTGTTTTTGCTCCAATCCACAATTTTTGGCACACAGATATTTGAGGAAGACTGAGGGATTCATGAGTAATCCTTACACCTGCACATGAGACAAACCCAAACAGTATTATTTGAACTGTGTTCACACCCAGACTGTAGTTTATGGCAGCTAGCACTCAGAATCTAAAAATAATCTTAACCAGTTGCTGATATTATTACTGGCATGATATTTTGTGTTATGTAAACCTGCAGATGCTCAAGTGATGTAATAAACAGTTTACTTATCTGCAGTTACACTTTTGAGTGACAATTTGTCTTGCATCTCAAGTTATTTAATATTAAATTAGGAGTTTTAGAGTACAATGTATGTACAATGTTTACATGTGAAAGTTCTGGGAAATGAGCATCAGAAATGCTCTTGGGTGAATGGTTATTCGCAAACATAGTGCGGGAAAAGTGCAAAGACACTGGAATGGACTTAAATGTGCTGCACGTGTGAAGCAGGCTGTTTTAAAATGTCATGAGTGAAAGAAAAAGGGAAATTCTGACTTGCTGAGGATGTAAGAGAGAGTAGATGGATACATCACTGAACCATCCTAAAAATGGAAACCTGAGAGAGGCACAGTGCTGAGAACCATGGGGCATAAAAGACGCAGTTGAGGGAAGTAGGCTGCTGCATGTCAATCAACAAGCTGAGAGACAAGGAGTAGGGGGGAGTTTGAAAGCTGTGATGCAGGGAGGTGTTGTGAGAGGAGAGAAAAGACAGACAAGAATGAAAAGCTTTGTGGATCCCTGCCATGGAAACAGCAATTACAACACAGCACATGCACGCATGCATACGTGCATGCATGCATGCACGCCGACTTTAGATACTGTGCACACACAGCCAGAAGCGGTCTATTAGTGTATAAAATCTGCCATCACAAAATAGAATATAAAGCATCATGTAGCTATGTTACATCACAAAAACAATCAATTCGTCACAACACAAACAGTCGTTTCCGGATCTCGACAGATTGTTGGGAACAGTCAGAGAGAGGAAGTGTTTACATAGGGAGGAAAGAGACAGATGACGACCAGTTGGTGAGTCAGTTTACACTTTTGTTATCATTCACTTGTTCTATTGATTTCCCTGAAAATCAAATGCTGTTACTGTGAATATGTGCTGTGAAAATATGTAATAGCAAACTAAATCAATGAAAACTAAGGAAAAAAAATATTGATAGATTACTGTTTATCAGTCTGATTTGGAGGGGCGATAAGATTTGTTTGCACCCCACGTCTTTGGTCTCAGTGCCAGTCGGCAAATCCTCAGCCTGGTGGTGAAGAGTTATAATTACTCTCAGCTTGTGCTCTTATCTTGTGGGTGGTGGGAAATTAAATGGCAAATAGTGATCAGTGTGAAAGAGTGTCCTGTAAATTTCAATTTTCTACCTTTGTTCTTGTTCTGCAGTTGATCATGGTACATACACTACATACCCGACTTTGTTTGAAAGCGTGGCTCTTCCTGCACAGGCCTACAGCTGCAACAACCTGCATCTTTAAGACCTGGCCTTGCTGAACTTGACTACCACTGCCAAAATTAAAATTCATGCATCAACAAGGACCCGAGGCTCGTTGTGGTTTTTTCTTTGCGAGACTATTATATATATCGGTATATCCCTCTGGGTAAGGCATATCTACTTGAAACACATGACATTTAAGAGAATGCATAGACTACTGGGTCAGTGAAAAGGACAATTCTGAGAAGTCGCACCGATTCATTTTTCTTTTAAAAATGAATGAAATGTGGAAATTCTTGAATTTGTCAAAAATTATAGGTTTGTTATGAGGTGTTTCTTCAAAAATGAGAGAAGTGAAGAGAAGAGAAGAGAAGAGAAGAGAAGAGAAGAGAAGAGAAGAGAAGAGAAGAGAAGAGAAGAGAAGAGAAGAGGAAGAACTATTCTTCTCCACCAGCAGCACTTCAGAAGAACACTGCGTTCCTGGCCCACTTCCCATGCAGCTTGACGAGTCTAAAGAGTGGACAGGTGGTGTGGGGATGGTGCTGGAATGGCATAATGAGACGATAACCAGTGGCCATGTGGCATCGCCCGCTCTTCGTATGGAACGACAAGAGTCTGCATGGCCACAATGACCACAGCTATGAGTTGGTGATGGTGCCACTTCCTGCCAAAGTGGATCAGAATGAGTGGGCCTTTGGATTAGGGCAAAGGCTAGAAGATTTCATGACATGTTTCAATGCTGGGGACAACCTTTGAGTGAAACATGAGGCTCTGTGCCAATAACCAAGTGGGAAATCGAATGATCTATTCAGGTGTAACTAAAAGAATGAGATAGAATCACAAAAGCACAAAAAGATAACGTGAATCGGTAAAGTATTATAAAAATAATGATGTGTATCATCTGCAGTCAAACATGGCATTGTTATCATTTGTTTTCTAAGTGAAGTAACTGATCCAAAATGTATTTTTTAGTTCAAATTTTGTGTGGGGTAAACAAACAAGTTTAAAATAGATCCTCTTAAGAGCAAAATAAAAACTTCTATGACAGTAAAAAGGGGTTAGTCTTAATCCTATGGATTAGTGGATTTAACAAGGGCATGTAGCTGGTGTAGGTAATAGAGGCCAGATTGGATAAAGTTGTAGCAGGATGATGTGCAGGTGTTCACCAGACTTAAACCCTGGAAAAGACTCAGTACTTCTTGGAGAGACATGTTTATTCTGATTTTGGATGGCTGCATGCTCTTAATCATTCAATTATGATTTAATGATTTCAATCATTTTCCTCCTAATTTCCTAATTTATTTATCTGGCCATGAACTATGGGTGGAAATTTTTGTTACTAAAACCTGCTACATTATATTTTCCTTGCGTGATATAAGGTTAATATTTCTTTGTGCATTGTTCTTGTTTGCATAAAGATGGTGGTGTCAACAGCATCACATTTCAAAGTGTCAACAGCAGCAGTTGAGAGGATTTTCAGCACTGAAAACACAAAGAGTGAATTGATGACAGATGGGCAAGCTGAAATCTTTTCCACACGCCAACCAGGAAAGATTGGGATAAGTGCAACTTAGTGGCCTCTTCATTCATTTCATTCATGAGACCAGAGTGGAGGCGAGGCCCAGAGTAAATCTGGACTAGATTAAAGAGGTCTTTCAACTCTTTCTCAAATGAAGCGCTGGATAATCACATTAAGCATCATATGGGCCTTCAGTATTCTGTGTGATATTATGCGAAGCTAGTACAAAAGTGGCATCTGAGCAAAGTAGGACATGCACACGCACAACCCAACATTGAATGTTACTGGGGAATATTTGTTCAAGGAAGGGAAAGAGACTCACCGTGGCGAGCTCATCAAACTTTCCAAACAGCTCATTAAGCAGTTTAACCAGTTCTTGGGCTGTACACTGGGAGGCCAGGCTGGTGAAACCCACAATATCTGCAAACAGGATGCTGTCAGAGGGAAAGAAAAGAAGTGAATGAGTCAATGAAGGCTATTTATAGCAGTGTGTTATACTGTATCAACGAAAACAAGATTATTGGGTGCCTGATCAGATTAGCGCTGAGGAATTTGTTTTAAATGATATTCAGGAAGCCTCAGCCAAAGTCAATTTGATCATTCTTATTGGGTAATGTGTTTGCAGCAAACTAATCAAACAGTGAAATTAATGACCTGTAGCAGGAGGAAAAAAAAGTGTGTGTGTGTGTGTGTGTTTAAGACAGTGAGGGGGAGCGAGCGAGCAATAGAGAGAGAGAGAGAGAGAGAGAGAGTGCCTTTTCCTCTCTCCAACTGACAGGCAGCACAGTCGAGCAGAGCGACTCAAAATAGAAATGAGAGCATTCTCACGGGGATCAGGATGGAGAGACGTCCTGTTAGGAGCTGGAGAGCAGCCATTCTTAGAAATAATGCAGCCATCAAGGTGCTGTCAAGCTCTTGAGGTGAACTTGTTCTATTCTCTTCAGACAGTTGGCATATCAGACTAAAAGTGCCTGCAGTTTAAAATTTAACTTACTGAAGTAATTCAGCAAAGCTGACTTGAACTGACTTGACTTTTCACGGGGCTGCCTGTGCCAATCCCAGCTGACATTGGACGGAATATGAGGTCCACCCTGGACAGGTCACCAGTCCATCACATGTCAAACCATTCACAGCCACAGGCAATCTAGAGTGTCCATTTAACCTCTGCATGTTTTTAGACTGTGGGAGGAAACCAGAGCACCCGGAGAAAACCCGGCACACACACGGGCAGAACATGCAAACTCCATGCAGAAAGACCCTTGTTCCGACAGGGTCACGAACCCAGGTCTTTTAGCGGCAAGGCTACAGCACTAAACACTACACTGCCATGTGACCCAGGGACACCTCTACTGGTTTGTCTATGATTTCTTACATCAGTTAACATTCTCATTCCTCTTCAATATAGCGTGACATCCATTTTAGAAATTAGAGTCAAAATTAGAGTCAAATTTCATTATTTTATATGATTTATAACTGAAAATACTACCCATAAACATGTTGTTATCAGTGTATAATCCTAATTAGTCTTTTATATGAACTTAAGGCAAAGGCCTTGCTTTATGAAGGCCACCATCTTGCATTGCCATGTATCTACAGGAGCCTGAATGGACAAACCAGCCAGAACATGTGTTTCCCATTTGAAAATGATAGCTTACAATGCAAACAAAGAAGAATGACATCCTTTGCGGTATGTGAAGACGACCTTAGCGGGGTGTCCTTCATTTATTACTACAATATTAAGTCTCACCATGTCACTAATTCTTACTTACTAAACCTTTGCTCATGCTCTCAGTGAGCTCCACCATGTTCTTCTTTGCCACTTCCACCCTCACATCCAAATACTGTTAACAAAGCGATGGGTGAAGATGTGGGTTGATTACAGGAATGTGTGTTACCCATTACTTTAGTTTTCCACATATCATTATTGGAGAGACAGTTACCAGCTCAATTGAAAGGGACTACCCTTGAGGTACAGTATGTCCATGTTTCCACTCAAAAATGAAAATCCCTTGATCAAAAAATGTCATTAACTCAACATTAAACGTTGCATAGAGGAGTTTCTGTGCCATATATGATTTGGACTGAAAATGTGACCTGGGGGGGTTACTCTTAATTTCTTAATGTCTTCATTTAGAACTGTGAGGGGTGGACTAGCCATCAATCTCTGGCTTTCCTGAACAACTTGCCTGTTTGCAACCCTCGCGCTCATGGCAGGCTGCTGTCTTTATGTGGGCTGGAGTGTTCAAAGAGTGACAGAGTGCCGGATCTGTGTGTTTGTGTGTGTGTATGGGGGGAGGGGGCTAAATGTCATTTTGCTGTCTCACAGATGTCACTGTGATGAGGGGCAGTGGACGTGGTTCAATCTGCAACCAACTGTGGGTGACAAATATTTGGTGCATTGAATAGTGTGTGTGAGTAGAAACTCAAAGTCTAATTCACTTAAACTGTGAAAAAGGCTGATCTTAAAGCAGTAATTGTTTTTAAGATCAAAATCAGTGGCCACCATAAAAGCATCTAAAAAAACTGGATAAATAGCTAATTTATTTCGAGTGATCTGCCTACACAACACATGCCCAGTTATTTAATCCCTTGAGGTAACACAAGTAATTTTGCTTCCCAACTGCTCTGGACACAAACCAAAACAATTTCAGTTCTTACTGTTAACTGTTTTAAATAAACCATCTCAAAAGTGAAACTGCTGATCAGAAACTTCACCTCTATTGCTCTGGCCTTCTGTGAATCGCTATAAACGACAAAAAAGTAAGAAGTTGAGTGTAAAAGTAACTGCTCCATTTGTAACAAAAATCATTCAGGAGTAGTTTAATATATTAGGTGTCAGCTCAGTCAATAGGTATGTTTTTTAAGATTTGAATTACCACAGTCTTTAATTCAATGAACTTCACACATCAAGCAACTTCTTTCTAGATTACTAGGGTCATTTATAGAACAGAGCGGTTCACTGAAGAGAGAAAACCTGACTCTCTGAAATCCTGCTTTCATATTTGGAACCGCTCACTTATTTATATAACAGATATCTTCACTTAGACCGGTGGCTATTTAGAGGAGATGACTGGTTTATTTGTGGCAAACATTTTCATATTCCCTTTTTTTTTGCATTAAAAATTTTAATGTCTGTCCAGAGCAATATGGGTTCAGTATATTGCATCTGACTGGGATGTGATGACATCACAGTTGCCCTCCTTTCCTTTATTTACGGCTAGTAACAGATTCCAGAGACACATCTGTTAAAAAGGGGCAAGGTTTGGTTTAACTGGAGGACAACTGAAGAGGCTTTTGGATAACAAACTACAACCGAGGCTCCAGTTTGTATTTGTGACTATGCATGAACCTGATATGATGTACTACAGAGAGGAGTCACCTGAGCGCATGCTACCAATGCCTTGTGACCTCATGTGAACTTCAGCACAGTCAGTTATTTTTGGCTGGGTTTACCTCGTTTCACCCACAGGTACATCATATGTTGTGTGCATGTGTGCTCTTTGTTCCATTCAAAGACAAGGTCAGTTTTTTAATGTACCGCTGAAGATATAGTGGGACAGAAAGCTCAGTTTAGTGAAGAAACCGAAATCTACTGTCTTATTATTATTATTATTATTATTATTATTATTATTATTATTATTATGGTGGCACTGTCTGTATAGTCTTTTACTGTGTGCCAGAGAGGCTGGTAGACACAAAATCATTCTTGCACAAATGCTTGTGGGAGAAATGAGAAGGTGGCAGTAAAATACCATCGATGAAGAATGAATCCATAAACTGCATATTTAAAAATATGCTCATAAAAACATTTATAATAAGATACAACATGAGCAACTCTTCCCATCTTACAAAAAAGTAATAAATCAAATGGGAGAAGACAGTAGCTTTTTAGTAACTAAGACACACGGGATAGGGCAAGATGAAGGCAGATGATCCAGGCACACCAGACTCCTTGATGAAACTGTAGTGCATCTGACTCTAGATCAGATGGTTGTGTGTGCAACTGCACACTATGCAACTGCAAGAGAACGCAGTTTGGGTGAAATTCAAGCAATACTCATAATGTGACTTCTGGTGAGCCAGAAGTATAGCTCACCTGACTGAACTGGTGCCCTTAGGACTTCAGTGTTCTGGCTCAGTGTAAAGCTCATAGAAGTTTTATGTAAATTGCCCCCAGTTTGAGAATATGTGGTGTGCACAGAACATGTAGTGTTTAGTTACATTTACACACACCCTAATTAAATCACTGAGGTTTGTGCAGGTAGGTTTTGGTATCTGCATTTTCTAGATATAGGAACATAGAATCATACAGCTGTGTAAACATACAGCTGTGTAAACAATATTTTCACTGAGTAAATTCATTCCTCAAACACACTTGTGGACCGGTGAGGTTACAGGCTGTAGGTTTCACCATAGGGGCTCTGCATTTGTTTCAAAACACTTAATGTGTAAGTCAACATCTGCCTCCACCAAACCTGCTCTAATGTGACAAACTCATATTCAAAGGTCAAGACCTCAATCCCAACTCATTAAACCCAATGTCAGACAAATCACTGCACTTAACATTTAAAAGCCATTCGAACACATACGTGATTATTCCACTGGTAACTAGAACTTATTTAATATCTAATTGTTTAATTCAAACTCCCTCAAACTCTCATTCAGAATGTCCTCTCCAACGGCACATATTTGAGGAAAGTTATTCCCCAGTTTGATGATAATCTCCCATTTCCCTCTGTGGGAGGCATTACTGCAGCTAATTTGGCAAATGTGATTCGAATTTAATCACATAGCAGAGGACATGAGCCATGTGGCAACTGATAGGTTAAGTTTTGGATGGGTCCCTATGGAACTGCAGTGTGTGGGCAGAGGATGTGCTGATGTCTGGACGATAAATGGAGGTAACAGCAGAAGAAAATGTAAGGTGCCAACAACATGAACCTCTTTTGAGTGAATGAGCACCTATGAACATTATCAAACCTCCTGGAATGTCGATGTTTATTGTCTGAGTCAAGGGTTGTTCCAAATTATCCTCAGGGCATATTCAGTTTGTGTCATCTGCACATTGCACATTTATTTTTAGTGTTTTGGAAACCTCACACTTACTGTATAATTAATATTAACATAAACAATAATGGTCCAAATTCTGAACCCTGGGGAACCCCACATCAACATAGTAGTACTTTTGATTGACATGGCTGATTTATAAATATTCTTTTCCATTCTTTTTTTAACTGTATAGCTAGCAAAACACTACTCCTCTGATTCCACATTTTTGAGGAATGCAATTACAAAAGCAGACATAATGAAAATGTGAATTAAACAAAGTTTATAAATGATGATTAATGGAAATGCTCTTTAAATTAAAGGAAAATGTGACAGTAAACAGTGCAGGCCCATAATAATAACAGTCTTCTCATTATTAATCAAAGAAATAATAAAAATGCTTAAATCAGCATTTTTATTATTATGAAGTAAAATTTTATGTCACCACAGGGCTCGAATATTACACAAACCTCCTGCTTGACACAAGATATTCCTTTTTTACTGACTGATTGCAACAATATCTCCGAGGCTAGAATGTTAATTATATCAAACTCAGCCCACAGCCTGAGAATATAATGAAGTAAACTTTGCGTAAACTGTGCACTGTTTACTTTCTAATTACAGTCCAGCCAAATCACATAAATCACATCTGCATCCAGTCTAGATTATGCTCAAAGGGTGGCGCTATCTGAAAGAGTCTGAGGCACAAAGGCAATCAGCAGAGCTCCACTGAGAGGTGTCCATATTTAAACACTGCGTGTAAACACACACAAATACACAGGTTTGTGCAGCTACTCTTGTTAGGACACTGCATTGACTTCCATTCATTTAGGCAGCCTAATAAAGTGAGGGTGAGCGTGAGAGTGAATGGATGTTTGTCTCTGTGTGTTTGGCCTGTGATGGACTGGCAAACTGTCTAAGGTGTACACCGCCTTTCGCCCTATGTCAGCTGGGATTGGCTCCGGTTCCCCGTGACCTTCATGTGGAGATAAAGCTGTAGACAATGAATGAATAATGTGGCACTGTGTTGCAGTCACTGACTGGTTTGCTGCACATGCCAAAAATATCTGTCCCTTTCTTGCCTCCATACTTGCCCTTCCTGAACCCCTTAGAAGAGTTTTCTCCATGTGGAGGTGGAAGGTTGATGAAAACTCTTCACATGACAAGCTGTCCATGCTGGGCACCATGAAAGCAAGATGTACCCCTGTATATATTTGATTCTGCCTTTTATGTTTACACTGAGCATTTGTTTTTCAAGTACAGCTTATCACCATGAAAAGATATATGAAGCATATTAATGTAAACTGCAGCATTCCTGATTAATTCTTGTTAAAAAAAAAAAATACAATGACAATACAATGATCTATTACACAAAATAAACTGCAGAGATTATATTCTGTAATAAAATACAAATTTATCTGAAAGAAAAATCATTCAAACATTAAAGATATCATTTATATAATCCTCTCTGTAGTATTTCAGTGTGCTGAGAGTGTCAGTGTTTGCCTCCAGAGTGGGACTTGTTGCTGATGTTGTGGATGAATGAGCTTATTTTGAGATATGTATGATGTGTTTTGTTGATGAGAAATGCTTTGGGAGGTGAAATGAACTGTTGAGCTGAGATGAATGAACTGGTAATGCAGACTGAATGAAACTGAAATAAACTGTAATGCTTAACCCTAACCTTAATTGAACTCCTATCCAAATTTTAGCCCTAAACTTAACCAGTTTCTCAAAATAGGGTTCTGCCAAATTAGGTCCAGATTTTGGTCTCCATGAAGGCTACTGGTCCAGACAAGGTTAGTGTTTATGCCAGGAAAGGTCCTAAAAAGAGGTGACAAATACAAGCACACACACACGCACACAGATTATGCAACACAAATTTTGTCTCCATTGCATTTAATCCCCTGTAGCAACTTAATCCTGAGCTAAGCAAACTCTCCTGCTCAAGCCTCCCTGCTGCTCTGACAACACAGTGGAAAGCAAAAAGAGGAAAAGATAAGAAAATGAAACAAGGAAAAGTTTGGAGCACAATAATAGAGATACAGTACTACAGAAAGTGATGTATTTCTGAGATGACCACATATAATGGTGGTGAGGATAAGAAAAGTTTTTTTTAAAAAACTTTTGTTTTCACATTTACTGTTTATGTTTTTCTGACAAAGATTAAAAAAGTTATAGTTTTTCTCAGATGCTAACAAGCGTCGGTCAAAACTGACGTCCCACTGCAAAGACTTTTCACAACATCAGCAAACCATAAACCTGTTTGGTGCAAACTGTAAAGAACTTTTCATTGCTTTCACACAAATACATTCAGTAACCACAGTTACCAGTTACCACATTTTCAACAATTAAAATGAAGTAGTGCCATATTAAAATCTACAGAAATAATGACAGTAAAATGAAATAAGAATAGTAATTCGAAACACAGCATTTTGCAGTTTTTGTGTTGTCATTTTTATTCTTCCCCTGACATTTTTGTTCCTGCATTTTTTTTTATTTCCAGTAAAGTCTTCAAAATCAAAAGTAATCAATAATCTAAATGTAAGTGGATTGCTGCATTGCAGATTAATTCTTGCTACAATATGTTATAATTTAGTATACTCAGTCATTTTCTGATATTGTTTTTTCCTAATAATTTAAATGCTTTAATGTAATATACGGTATCATAAAGAACATGGACTATTCTTTTCTTGTATTGACAATATAAATTCTTTTACTCATGGCCCAGAAGTTGACATTTATGCATTATTGGCACAGCAATCATGATCATACAGTATATTGACCTACACATATCAGGTTTGCTGCAGCTTTTGAACCATTTTTTTTTTTGCCATTACAATTCACCATCCATACTAAACAAATACAGTATCTGCAGAAATAATGACAATGTGGTGATAAACAGGGACTTAACTTTAATATTCACTGTGAAAAACCAAATGTTTCAGTTTTTGCAGCCTGGGGATGTATTCAAGTTTTTGGTTATGATGGGTCTGATCATCAAGTTATTTATTTTCTTTCTATTATTCTGTTCTTTCTATTTATTTATGCTCTCTAATGCATGAAGACAGCATTTATTCTTATATTTCATCCCAAAGTTATGAATTGAACAGATGAACAGAGTATAGTATCCTCCACTGCCACTATTAAAATTGTCCATTCACACCTAAGGAGCAGATTCTAAATGCAGTATATCGGGTTGATGTGAGGATCCTACCTGACATTGTCATGGCGCTGGATGTAGATTTTGTGAAAGATCCTTTCTGGGGGCTTCAGGAAATCCTCTTTCATCTCCATAGCTACGTTTCTGGGCAACAGACTCATTAGCAGGCGCTCCTGAGTGTGTGTGTGTGTGTGTGTTAAAGAGAAAGGGAAAGATAAAGTAAGTTTAAATAGGATAGATATCACAAATGTGTCAGACAGAAAGGTATGAAATTAAACAGAAATGAATAACGTGTCAGAATGACTCACAACGGGGGTGGGGGGGTGGGGGGGAAGGTTTGATACACACACACGTTTGCACTTCTATCAGAGTGAGGACCCTCATAGACATAATACATTCTCTAGCCCCTTCCCTAACCTTAACCATCACCACTAGATGCCTAACCCTTACTCTAACCCTAACCTACATCCAATTCTAACCCTAAAACCAAGTCTTAACCCTGAAAAAGCCATTTTAAGGGGTGAAAAAAGTGAGGACCAGCCAAAATGTCCTCACTTTGTAGGGTTTATACAATTTTTGGTCCTCAATCTGCAGCAAGTACAAGAACACACACACACACACACATCTGATTTTACCCACAGATGCACCAGTGTACCTGCTTCTCATTCTCATCCTCCATACGGAGTCTCTCCTCGATGCAGTTGCGAGCCTGCAGGAAGGCCTTCCTCTGGGCTCGCTCTGTCAGGATGCGCACAAACAGCCCTGACAGGTTGACACTTGTGAACAGCACTGTGTTGGCAACCAACTGCAAAGAGAAGAAAAGCAGCATGTGTGTTTTAAATTCATTACTAAAGTTTAGTAATATATAGTAATATAAAAATAACCTGTCAAATCACAGAATAGACATTACATGTTCTACATTTATAACCAACGCATGTCTTTGTTATTGCCAGACATTGTCAGAACTGATCTCTGTGTGGGGAGCTTAAGCTGATTTTAAGGGCTGGTGGATGGGACTGCTTCTAAATGTTGAAATCATTTTAGAAACTGCACCTGTATCATAATTTGCTTTGTCCTTGATCCTGTATTATATTGGTTGGATGCTGTGTTATTTCATTTGTTGTGTATAATAGTTGCATATGTCTGTGTGTGTTGTTGTAATCTGTGACCATGCTGTTGTGCTGCCTTCTTGGCACTCATGGAAAAGAGATTTTTAATCTCACTGAGGCTTACATCCATGTAAGATACATATTTCTTTTAACGTACACAGTAAATTTGTAAGCGTAAAAGTACTACACTGAAAGAGTTACATTTTACTTTTAATGCTAGAATCCTGCTAAAAGTATTTGGTCTTAAATGGAGTTAAGATAAGTGTTACTTGAACACTGCAAAAATTTATTACCAAATAATACAAATTCATATATTTAAATCTATGATTATCTGGAGTTTTTTTTTTCTCTCTCTCTCTTTGTTTTCTTAATGATTACATAGTTATTGACCAGAAGGATGTGCTGCTATATTCAATTGCTTGACATGTGCCTAAAAGCTCTATAGAGATAAATGAAGCTGTATTGTATTGATTACACTGAGTACAAGTATTACCTTTATAGGGGGTGCAGTGTACATGACTTTATATTGTGTAACTGTTCTAACTGCAGATTTTACTGTCGATTCAAATATGTGGATTAAGTTGCATCAAACCTAATTCAGGCATGACAAACTTCGGAGAGGTCAGATTGTGGTGGGGCATATTATTTATAAAGAATTTATTCTTTTCAAATGTTAGGCCACTCGTCATTAGCTGCATCCTCAGTGTATTTGACCTCATGAGAAGTTATTACAAATGGCATTATCCCTTACTTGTAATGAATATGGCCAACTGTAATTTCCCGGCATTTATATTTCAATAAGCTTACACACACTATTTCTCACATTTAACTGACATATCATGCAATTTACTTTATAGCCTGCAGTTAGTAAATGTAGATATTTCTGTTGGGAGGAGTAGCACACACACTCCTCTCCTTATCTGCAGTGGTAACCCAGTTTCTCTTCAGATGGCAATCATTGACCTTATTGCGTTGTATTCATTCCTGGAGCTACAGTATCTCACCCACTCTGGTAAGATGGGCCCTTCACACAGTGAGGAAATCACAACCACTGGCTGCACTAACTTTACCCATGCGAAATTTGTTTTTAAGGTGCCTTAATGTGACAATGTACACATGTAGCATTGCTTTAGTACTTGGAAATCAGGGGCTTTGATTTAAATTGCATGTTAACACTATTACTTGACCTTAGAGGGCAGCAACATAAAACAAACTTCTTAAGCTCGACACTTACAATATCATTATCTTGAGCATTATTAATATCACCTGATCAAATAGCTTTTATTGTGATTACATTTTTGGCCATATTGTCCAACCCTACTTGAAACTATTTGGTGCACCAAAATATATGGGCAACTTCTTAAACATACTGTAGCTGTAGCAGAACAAGACCAACATTGTATCATCCTCTTCTTCCAAGTTATACTTCAAAAATAAGTTATTTCAGCAGGATTGAGACATGAATACAAACAGGCACTGTAGCCTGCAACCTAGGTGGGTGGTGGGTGCGAGCCTGGGCCATGCAGGATCACACCACACAGCTCATCTCTAAGCTTAGTGGGTTAGCTTTCTCTGGTAGTATAGCTAATATAGTCCTTCACATGTCTGTGCAGGTATCTCTTTGCCTACATACAGAAAAACAATCTCCCCTGCAAATACCTGTCATTATCTGAGGTAGCGATGAACTGATCAAATCTTGTTTTTCACTCCGGACAAATGCACAATCTTGGTGTTGTTTGGAGGCAGAGATGTTCCATTACCACAGGAAGATTTGACCGATGTGACATATCATCCCTCCTCACACCTGATGACAGTCAGGAATGTGAGTGTGTATGTGTGTTTGTGTGTGATTTTACTGTGAACATGGAAAGAGGTATGAAGATATAAATGCACAGAGAGAGGTGAACCAGTTTCCAATTCAGCTCTCCAATGACATGCATCACTTTGCCCTCTATTTCATGACTAAAGAATATAGTGTGCCCGTGTATGTGTGTGTGCCTGTGTGTGTGTGTGTGGGTGTGTTTGTACCCCTTCTGTTTTGTCCTACTTCTGGTGCTAGCAGGATGTCACACTGGTTCTTCATTTCCAGCCTGTTCCTTCAAGCCTGTATCATATCCCCAGGGAAACAGCCATGGGGAGACAGAGCATTTCTTTTTCTTTATCAATATTTTTTTTTTCCTGGCCTTACAGATTATGCACCAATTATAGCTACAGCCTGTAGAGTAGCATTGATGAGAGACGAGAAAATCAGTTTCTGAACGTACAGCAACAGTTTAGAGAACACTTTTATGTTTTAATAATAAATATACTCATCACAAAAGGAAGTGATTTAATTTGTTTACTTTAAAACCAGCAGGACTGCTATAACATTAATCAGCTTTATTAGCATTTTTGTATGCAAAGCAAGCAGCCACAACCCTTGTGGCTTTTTTTAAAATGTCAATTAGGACTGAAGGATTTGTGGGAAATATTTAGTTGTGATTTTTATGACAAATATTGCATTGATTTGTGACATATTCGTAAGGCAATATGTAAAGTCAAGGTTTGAATTTGAAATGTTAAAATGTGTTGGGGCATCACTGAATGACAACAGTAAAACATAAAAAAAACCTCTACATTTGACTACAATTATGAGAGATTAAATATTAATTGTTTGCACCACAGTAACTGTGTTGTTTCAAACTAGGATATTGATTTGAAAACAGTTTCAGCCCTAGTGTCAAAATAGACCTCAGAGCATATTTGGAGTTAGGGAAAAAGTATTGAATCAGAAATTTAAATTATTTCACTTTGTTTAGTTGTCCACCACCTGCCAACAGAAGTTATGACAAATACTTTTTTATGGTTCACAGTTTTATTGACCCAGTCAACTGACCCACTACTGACAGAAGAACACTTTTGACGAAATAGATCAAAGCCTGAACAAATACCAGGAAGTCTAACAACATGGAGCTGTCCTTGGTGCTGAACTGAGGTCTAACCGCTGAGTCTAACTGCACTGGTCTATGGATAATGTTAAATTATGATAAATAACAGCAGGCCTAGTAATGAGGAAAAAGTATGAGTGTAACATTATTAGTGTGCAGTAAGGACGTACCGTTCTCCATAGTCTCTGTGTTTTCACCGTGACTGAAGTGGCTGTCACTATCAAATGCGAGATAGACACCATTATTCCAAACACAACAGCCAGGAGTGTCCGCACAGGCAGGAGCGCATAGGCGACGAAGGTGACCAGGATGAGCTGCCACATGCCTTGCTCCGGGGAGGTCGGGGGTTCCATGCCCATCGCGCCCAGGGAGAAGGGACAACAGAGGAAGGAGAAAGTGAAGCCGAAGAGTAGCGTCAGGTTGACAATCTGCTGGAGCTGAGTCACTTGTAGGTACTTGACATTAGTTACGATGAACAGGGAGACGAAGATGACACAGTGCACCGGGTGGGACCCTTTGGAGATGGTGAGACTGGGGCCGGACAGCAACTCCTCCACGGCCAGTGTCGAAGACATGAAGATGAGCACGGCCAGCGCTTTGAGCGTGGATGTCTGCTCCAGCTTCAGGTTGTAGTTCTGAAAAAGGGACTCGAGCTCCTTGCAGTCGAACTCGTCCTCACACGCGATGGTGTTCAAGGGGACAGCCGGAGGACAGTGACTTCTCTTCCGCCTGGTTTTGACTTTCTGAAACGGTATTTCCTCCATGTCAGTGCCATTCATAAACTGAATACCTGCTCGCAGCTCAGGGCAAGCGGGAACAGCGCGTCCCACACCGACGACGCAGACAGGAACCAACGGTGGAGGACGCGCACAGCACAGCGGGGCTGGAGGAAGCAGAGCTGTCCCGGACCGCGGAGACTGGCCGGTGGCCACAGACGCGCTCCACGCACACTATCCACAGGTTGGATTGTGTTGCTCGGCGAGATCAGTCACCAAAGAAACAGTCATGTCTCTGCTTTCTTTGCTCACGAGCAGTAAACAAATATTTTGCCCAAAAAGATGAAGCATTCGCCTGCGCGCCACATGAGGAGCAGCGCACACAACGACTAGTTCAGCTGGTAACAGATTTTTTTTTCTTTTTTTTCTGCTGGGCTCAGATAGGATCACGCCTGCGCATTATGAGGTGAAGATAAGACCAGTCTCAGCTTCTCAACACAGTCAAAACGATTTGACTGGTGCGGGTTCTGAGCGTCACTCACTCACCAACCTGACAGGAGAGTAGTGCACATATTGTAAACATTCATCATTCATAATAATAATGTCCCCTTTTTTCCTCCTACACATGACATGTTTCCTTCATCACATCCTGTGCAATCTAATTTTTCCCCTTCCNNNTTCCCCCTCCCCCCCCCCCCCCCCCCCCCCCCCCCAACACACACAGCCTATTTATAACCTCATCCTCACAATACACTTTTTTCCCCTCTAACTTTCACAAGAGCTTCAAAAATGAGGTTCTGGAGGACTGCTAATCCTGAAAAGGCCGGCTAAACTCAGTGTTTTACTAGAAAAGACATCAACACACACACACACACACACAAACCTGCTTCTAACCATATCAATTAATCCAAGCACTTTAAAGTTGTGGACCCAGCCAAAATGTCCTCACGAAGATAGCTATGTATAAAAAATGTGTCCTCACAGCCTACTACAGACATGTTCACACACACACACATTTCCCCCTCATTCATACTATAGTGAGGACCCTCATAGACCTAATGCATTCCCTAGCCCCTTACCCTAAACTTAACCATCACAACTAATTACCTAACTCTAACCTAAACATACCTAAACAAAAAGCCCTTAAAAGATGTGAGGACCAGCCAAAATGTCCTCACTTTCCCAAAATGTCCTCACACTTGTATGGTTTATATGATTTTTGGTCTTCGCAAAGCTACAAATACAAAAAAACACACATACACACACAGGGGTTTGCACAAATATTCTTGTTAGGCCACTGCAATGACTGTCTGGAATTTATCTGGACAGCCTTAGTAAAATATTATCCCTAATCTTAACCATGACACAACCATAACCTTACCCTAACCCTGATTCGCATCTTACCTTTAACCCTAATCAATTCCTCAGAACCAGGTGTTGGTCCCCTTGAGGACTGCTAGTCATGGAAAAGTCAGTGATTACACCACAAAGGTCCCAAGGAAGTAAACATACACTTTCACACCCATATTGGAAAAGAGGTGCTGTGTCTATGTTTTTGCACCATGACTCTAAATGTGTATAGCAGCTACTCTGTCACCCATATTTGATGGCCCACTGCAGACACTGACATGATTTCCTCGTTGCCAATAAGGGAACCACCTTCACAACCAGCACTCTCTTGGCATTCAGGAGAGGTTGTCACATTCATTACCAGGGGAAGATTAGTCATCTGTCTCAAGCTGCCATTGCCATGACCCGTCAGTGCCAGGGGCGGGTGTAAGAAAGTGACAGATGGATGGCCCATGCCAAAGTCCAACACTTGACCATGCTACCAATCAACACTCATACGTCTCCTGTTCTCTCTCTCTTAATATTCTGCTCTCACTGATCTAACTTAGTGTGACAGGTAAGCGAAGAGAGAGAGAGAGAGAAATGGATGGACTGTTCAGTGAAAATGGAAACGCATAAAATGGCACAACATTCTGCTCACAACAACGAGACAAAAAAGATCAGGCCACCGCAAAGCATCAAAGAACTTTCATGGGAGAAATAAATGCATTGAACATGAATCAATCACTCATCTGAAAGTGTATTTTGATGAGTGATTGTTTACATTTTTCCGTGAAAATTCTGGAAAGATTTACTCATGAACTTCTGCAAGATGTGTATCAATTAATTTAAAAACAGGATTCCAGTACAAGCATCAACATCAAAGTGGAAGTAGACAGATCAAAACTATTAACTGATGACTGCAAAATACTCGCTGTTACTCTAACCTTGTTTTGTCAGGATATACTGTAGCTGTCTGTGAACATTTCCCCATCATTGGCCCTTGCTTTACCCTCTCGTCTGCCTTCCAGTCTCACTCCTCTGTCTTATCTCTCCCTGCTCCTCCGAGAGAGAGATGTGGGACACAGGATATAGGACACATCACTGTCTGTCTTATCTACAAGGTTTTTACAAGGTGTTACTTTTTGCTGGGTTTTATTAACTGAGACACAAACACTGATGCTTTATTGTGGTCTGTCTGTCAGTGACAAGGGACTGTGACAAGGCTCTCGTGAAGGTAATATGCAAATGAAAACAAACAAGGCTGTCAATGGTGGTGCAAAGTGTCAATTATCTGGTGTTGATTTTCTGTCACCACCTTAATCAATATTTCAAGATTTCTTGTGTAACAGTTGCTCGATTAATCTCAGTAATTACAGCTGTGCTTTGCAGTTTCATAACACACCCCACATTTCTTTGATGCAAATGTCAGAATATGCATTCCAACCAGATGAAAATCTGACATTCAATTTGCCATTTATGTATCTACACATGCAGATTTCTAGTTTTTTTTTTACACAAATTTTACACAAATGAAGAAACCAACAGTTGGTTTCTTCATTTGTGTAAAGGTGTGCAGTCCTTTTTTTCACTAGATTGTCTTGGCCTGTTATTGGCCAGGAAGCCTGCGGGATAAAAGCTGAAGCATTGTATGGTATAAAAGTGTTATTCTCTCTCTCTGCTTTTGATGGCTTCAGGTAAGTGTGCGGTCACACTCAGCCAGCCCTCATCTTCTGAGAACAAAGAGAGGTCTTATGGGAGTTCACACTGCAAAGCTGCACTCCAAGGGCATCGGACAAGGAGACAGCATCCTGCTTCCTGCTGCACTCCTCTATCTAAAAAAAAAAAAAAAAGATAATATATATTTATGAAATAATGTCTTCACTTGCTCTCTGTCTTCTTATTTCCGACCCTTACTCTGCCACAACAAAAAAGCCCCCTCAGGTGGAAAGTCGTGAAACAGCTGAACATGCCAAAAATGATGTCAAACAGCTCATTACGTGTCTGACATATTTACATTGCAAAACTGTTATTTGAATAACAGCTTGATGACTAAACGTCTCTCCAGAGCAATTAATATCTTCCCCACCACATGTTATTTGCATAACATCTTTTACATAAGCTCATCTATAGCAGAAAGAGGACCTTAGCAACCAAATGTGTTTCATATAGAGCCTTTAAATGGAGCAGTGAGGAATAAAAATTTTTCTGATATCTGGAGGAGTAAAAGGCAAATGAAAAAAAATGAACAAATTAAAATATAAGTAATATTAAGAGTTGCTGCTTCAGTTAAAATAGTGCATTCCATTTGCTGTCATCAGGTAATGATTTGTGAAAGTAATACCACATCCAAGAAGTAGCACCAGTGCCCAGATGTGGTTAAAGCATTACTGGTTTCACGAACACAGACACACTGGCTCAACACCAGCAAATGAAACAGCCAAGAAAAACCCAGGAGAGACTAGTAATACATGTTGTGAATGAGCTAATGTCAGCCTTAATTAAAATGTGCTAAGACAAGAAGGGAAAAAGAAAAAAAAAAACACCTTTTCCGATGATTGTCAGTCAGGTGTGCAGAATCCTCTGAGAAACAGCTGCACCTTGGAAGAAAAAAAGACGAAACCATGCCAACTCTTTGAGAATATGAGCTTTATATGCACGATATTTTGTCACATTACTCTCACAACACGGTGATGAATCCGTTTCTTTTCCTTTACTGATGAAATAGAATAGAAGACATAAATCAAATGTGACCAAAAGTCATCTATATTTCTCATAAACTTAAAAGAAATGAGTCCAAATCCAGCCTTGAGCAGGGAACCTCACAACTCCATTTGTCAGGGCTGAAAACATAATACACACATAATAACCAAATCAAAGCTGGACTCGGGGAAAAAAATCCACCAGCTTATCCTTCATTCAGCACAGAGAGTGATTGGTCGCCTCTCCAAAACACATAGTATACACTTGCAAGAGATAAATGTTATGAATCCATGATGCAGAAGCAGTTCATACACAAGGTCACTGAACAGGCTTTGACTATATTGGGGAGAAGAGACAAGAGAAATAAATGTTTTTATTGTTAGACAAATGTCTAAAAATGTGTCTTCTTGTCGTTGACGCCCCATTTTCTCATCAAGCACATGAGATAACAAAGGCATAAATACAAAAATGGCGGCAAAGAGAGAGAAACCCTTTCACTGTGGATGAAAACAACTGTTTGGGATGTGAATATTGCTCAAAACTTGTTTGTTGAAAGATGTTTTTTTTTATTCTCAGGTACTTATAGCATTGAAATAATATAGGTATATTATAGCAGAAAACAGAATATATACCGTATGAATGTTTCACTTTGTGATCTGCATATTCAGTAAATTAAATTAAAATGTCCAAAAACCAGTATGGTATCATCATTCTCATCCCTAGCCAGTGGACTAACAGAATCCAGGGTTGAGAAAGAGCAAAGAGATGCTTTACCACCTACAGGCCATATTAAAGGTCAAGTGTGTAGTGACATCTAACAGTAAGACTGCAGACTGTTGCAGATGGAAATCTCTTCCTTTACCCACCGCTTCCTTTTCCACATGCATCATGGAACTGGCCTTTGCAGAAACGATGTCACTTTTCCTCATTTGCAAAGTAAGCCTGCGATTCTTAATGAAAAATGCAAACTCTGGCTTGTCTTCCATCTAAAAGGCTTATTCTAAGGCTACAAAAACAAATTCTATACACATTTATGGGTCACTTTCTGCCAACAAACCCTCCTAAAAGTTACACTGGTCCCTTGACGGGGTTTTTATTGGTTAATATCTTTCATTTTAATATATATGTGTGGTTTGAATCCCTTAAAATATGGCTAAATATTTTATACTGGCTTCATTTTGTAGTTGCCATCAAAATCCACTGTCTTACAACCGATATCATCAGCAAAAGCCTGGGAATAATATCTGAATAAGGATTTACAGAGTTTGAGTCAACAGTAAATAAAACATGCGTTGCATGTTCACTATAACACATTGTGTTTTACCATCAGATATGAGGCTGATCACTTTGTTTCCCTCATTGGTTGACACCAATTGATATTATCCCATTTTCTCACATGACATCTTGCTGATTGCAACCTTATGCTTGTCATTCTTCTCATGTGAGCGACTCGGATCACACTTCAAATCTTAGACTCACAACAGCGAAAGCACACTGTTTATGGACACATTTGTAATGGACAAAGGATAATAACAAACAAGGAAATGTGACAGGTGTGGATTACATGCTTTCAGTCTAACTACTCACTCAAACAGATTGGGGCTATATGTTATTTCAAAGTGTAGCAATTTGGCCCGGAATCTACCATAGAAACACTGACAAATGAAGAGGAAGCAAAAATGCACGCGTGTTTGTGGTAACAAAACAGAACAAAACTACACCTGTGTCTGTCTCTGTAAGCTTAGGCTGGATCAATAGCCATCAAGTGCATGAGATTCAAGTGCAGCTGTCTCACATGGTAAAATCCTCTTAACGCTTTTGATAGTTCAAGTAATCTGGGAGAGGCAAGTAGTGAGAGTGTGTGCATACGCTACCTGTTTTTAAGCGTGTGTTTGCATTCAGTACATGTACATGTACCGTGTCCCCTCCCACAAGAGCTGTCATCCAAAGTGTCCCCTGGCCCGCTGAATCTGAATGCCTGTCAGGAAGCAGTTAAGAGTGACACTGAGAGGGAGCAGGAGAGAGGGAGGGAGGGAGAGAGAGAGAGGCTTGGTCATTTTAAAACACTGATGTAGATAAAACAGTGTCACGCCCTGCATGTTAGAAAAGAATAAACCCTGTGCTTTTATTTTCATTGACGTCCAGTGACTGAAATAATTGGAAAACAGCAGCCATCGATGTCAGAAATTTGGAAAAGACAATTTGTGAGAAAGGCAAGGCTGATTTTAGCCCCGCAATGATCATCCTCTATCAGAGACAGGCTACCTATACAGGCAAAGTGCAGTAGATACAGGTTTTCTGCTCCACATGCAATTAATGCACTTAATCAATCAGCCAAATTCTGTGTGACACTTTAAGCAGCACTGTATCATTTTGCTTATTTGTTGATTTAGTGCTGTTGCTGCTGTTTTGGTGGATTTTCTCAAACAAACACGTCTTGCAGATGAATTTTGTCAGGTTGCTTGCAATATTTTGTTTCCTGTCTTGTGTCTTTGTAACCATTGTTGCTTATCAAATATCCCCTTAAGGGACAATAAAGCTCTGAACTGAACTAAAGGGGTGCTTTACCCACTGGATTTACATGCGTTTCTGTCAGCCTGTGAATGTACGAAACCTTTTCTGCAAACATTTACTTTTTTGTTTTGATACCCGTTGTGTCTTGAGTCAGTGCTTCTTGTCTGTGCCTCGTAATTCCTGATAGTGTTGTCTTAGTCCTTTAGTGAAATGCGATTCGCCACAAAATATGGCACTTCTTCAAATGTACTCTTTACTTTGAAACTGTAGTGCATAACTTCTGAATGGTAACAAACGTCTGTTACACTAAAACCACTATCAGATGAGTTCACACCGTGTTGATTAAGCCTCTCAGCTCCACATGTCTCTGTGTTTCTCAGTATATTGTTGTTTAGATCTTGCATTGCAACAGATGGAGGCAACAGCAACATTGCGCTAGTAAAGCAAAAAGGATACAAAGAGGTTAGAGTATGACTGAAAACACAGAAAAGTGTCCAAAAAAGTTTTAGAACTGACTGCTCATCTAAAGACTTCAGAATCTGAAGACTTAAAGCTACAGTTCAGAGTGTCCTGACTCTCTAGAGCTTTGTTGATGTACTTTATTTTATCTGTGGTCATATTCTAAGGTCTAGAATATGACCACAGATAGATCAACAGGACACCCTAAATGTCTCGGCAGGTTAACAGTA
Organism: Brachirus orientalis; assembly: GCA_016785285.1. Classification (NCBI taxonomy): domain Eukaryota; kingdom Metazoa; phylum Chordata; class Actinopteri; order Pleuronectiformes; family Soleidae; genus Brachirus; species Brachirus orientalis. The sequence continues at coordinate 3,490,985 of JAFBJR010000504.1, read as the reverse complement.
ACCTGATATGAATATATGTATGTGTATGTTGCCATAAAGCTCATATTTAGTTGAAGTAAAATAAGAAAGAGAGACTGTGATGATGGCTGAAATCAGGGAGAGTTGGAGCTAGAGGCAGATGGATGTGATGCTGTTCGACGATGAATATTGAGTGGGTCAGATGAGGTCAGTTAAAGTCTACTGATCTAGGAACCGGGCAAAAATAGAGCAGGCTGACGGGGGGCCTGACTGAGGAGACTCAGCAACATTTGGAAAGGTGTGATATTGAATAGGAACTGGATATTGAATTTCAAAGACACAAACAAGATTCAGGAGGCAGGGAGGGGAGAACCTCATTTTATGTATTCCCCAATGCTGCCTGCATGATGCCAAATAATTCTCTGGGTGAAGTGAGGCCAGTGATCAATAACCAGGAGAAAGTGGCCACTAGCCTTGATCCTAATTAGTGTAGGGTTAGAGCAGATTAGTTTGCACCTGAGCCCCTATGTCAGCTTCTCTCAAACAACAACTCCTTTACAATCGGACTACCAAGAGATACAGCAGCTTCAGCACAATTCAGGAATGGGGGAAATACACTGTCCTTTTAAAAAAAAAAAAATAAAGACAATAAAAATACAAAATACACTGTGTGGTGGGAACTTGTTGAATTTTAATGAGAGATGTGGGGAGGGCGATTAGTGACACTGCTGCCAAGTAATTGTGTTTCTCATGGCAAATGATGAGGGATTAATGGTAAACCTTTAACAAAGCCAAGTCTGTTTAAAACACAGAGTTCAGGGAAAGGTCAGGAACAGGGGACCATGAGGAGATTAGTGTGTGTGTGTGTCTATACACTGGTCTGAGTGTTGTGATTTGAAACTCATAGTAGAAAATACCTCACCTTTCCTAAGCCTCTATTTTCACACAGAATACAGTCGAGAATTAATTTTAAAACTTTAAAATCAATTGAAATGAGGATTTACACTAAAAAAATGTAAGCATACATTTTGATAGAGGTTTAATGATGTTTATACTAATACAAGTATCCTGTAAATAAAGCATATCTACACAATTAAAATATGAAATTTTAAAGGCCAATTGTTTATATTGAACCTAATCAGTCAAATCAATATGATTTTGTGGTTAGATTTGTAATTAAAAAATAACATTTACTTCTATGAACAAACAAAGAACTGCAAGAACTAAAACAAGCTTATTCGTCACCATGACTCTTTAACATTTTCCTATAGCTGACAAATGGTTAAAGTGGAGCTGCTTAGTTTGCTATGAGATCATTTTGTTGGAATAAGTTTATATTAAATTTCAAAATATGACATTATTTCCAGTCTGTGGCACATGTTGGGAATATAATGTGTGTGTATCTATGTGCGTAGATATTAAGCCTCCAGTATGACAGTACTGGGACATCTCTGTCTAGACCTGTGGTCTACTTTAATACAGTATCCTCGCAAACTATGCCAAACTTTGTTGCACTCAGCAAGTAAAACAGTGTGGGATTAATTGATAGCAAATTACAACAAAATAAACCCCTATGATCTAATTTAATTTAAAACATATTTGAGACAGTAAGAAAAGCACAGGAGTAAAGAATAAAATTGATGAAGTTCCATTTAACTTCGTCAGTTTCAGGGTGCATGCTTGGCTCACTGTCACACTCTCCTGCCTTACACACATAACTAGAACAGAGCCATTTCAAGTTATTATTTACGCCTGTGCTTTTCCTGGGAAGACACGTCAAACTGTGTGCTGTGAAAAATGCCCATTGAGGCCTATAAAAATTTGGCATTTTTATAGACGGCAATTACATCAACATAAAAAAGAAATTCTTCAAAATATAGATACTACGGACATGAAGAGCTGTGCCATTCCTAGCCTAGTTTGAGTTAGCACTAACCGGAGAAAATATTGAGTTGTAACACTGTCATCACCAAAGTTAAAATACAGCGGTGGCCGAGCAACATCAGCTTACAGACTTTTCACAGGAGGCAGATTTATTCTCAACTAGATAATATGCTCTCTCATCATCCTCCTCTTCCTCACATATATTTCTTCTTATTATTTTATTAACTTATTTTTTGTAAATTGTTCCATATCTTGTACTCACTCTGTTCAAAATTCCTCAGCTCCACACTCATCACATACCCTGGTATATAGAGTAGTATTACCAGGGTATGTGTACCACCCCAAGTACCACCAGAGGAAGCTTGTGTACCACTGGTGGTACATGTACTCCAGTTTGAGAACCATGGGTCTAGACACCGGTAAATAAGAAAATTACACACAAACACATGTGTGAGACACATGATTCCCTATGGTGCAAGCACATTCAAGCAGACCGACACAAATGCACATTTATACAGCTGGCCATCAAAAAAAAAAAAACCAATCTCAGCCTTTTCCAGACACAGAGACAAGTTTTCTCACCGTCTCCCTCACACACACCAACACCCACATTAAACCCAGTATATGCCGACACACTCACTCACAAATGTCATCTCCAGGTCAATTTACCTCCTCATTCAAAGAGAAAGAAAGGTATTTGTAGAAGTGCCACCAATGATGATGACTCTATTAACCCAAAGACTTTGGGGTCAGATGAAGACCTTTCCACTTAACACTATTTCATCCTTTCTACCCTCAACATTCATGAATGAGCTGCAGGAGCAGAGCTGGCAGCCTTGTTCACATCAGCTCCAGAGCTGACTGTATCAGCCATCTAAGGTTTCTTTCCAGAGGCTCTCCATGAACTTTTTCCCCCTCCTGATAACAAGTATGGGACTTGGCAGAGGTAATAAAAGAGGAAATGAGGAAATCACGATGATGATATACATTAACAGGTGGCGATAGTTTGAGGAAGACACAGGGATTTAATTTGGACACAAATTATCCAGCAAAGAAAGAGCTGTGGTGAGGCGACGCACTGGAGCAGGAATAACATAGAGGAAATGGTGCTGGTTATTTTCACAGGTACATGTGCTGTCTCAACAATGTCAGTCAGACCGACTGTGGCTCTGTTATGCTGTGTGGATTAAAATATATCAGAGAGCAGCAGAATGACACAAATTAACAAGGAATGATACTCTGCAAGATATAAGATATAAAAGATGGATTATGAATGGGTGAGTGTATCTCTCACACTCAGATGTGCCCTCTCTAATCATTACTATATCATAACATTGTCTAATGAGCGTAACTTTCCCCGTCTAATCTGAATGACTCGTGGCTTTATCCGTGTAAGACCAGTCAGTCAATGAAGATAATGCATTTTAAAGAGATGGAGCTTTTGCCTTAAGGGAGCATGAGAGCAAGTGTTTCATAAACTGAGACATTCTGAGGGCTCATGGGATGATTATGGACAAGGAAATAAAACATATTCCTTATATATAATATATTTTCATTATCCTTTCTGGAAACACTGAGACAAAATGATATACAATAAAAGCTTGGCAATGGGAAGTACAGTGTATTACCTTCACATGAAAAATATTTATTAATAAAAAAAATCTATTATTTCCAAATTAAAATGTTGAAATTCATCCTCCCTTATGTCCTACTCTTTTCCATTGTCATTACCAATATATTACTTGTGAAATTATAGAAATAAGGATTAGGATTTTAATTCACAAATACAAACATTAACATTCCACTACCATTTTGTTCCAGTACTGCAACATTATAAATATTTACAAATCTGTCCTTGTTTGCTTTTTAGAATGGTGTGTAAAAGTTGTGGCAACGTTGACTGGTGGAGTCGCATCTCACACTTCTTCAAGTGTGAAGGAGAGCCTACATAGCCGTCAATAATTTTTAAGTCAGATATGATATGAACTGATATGAATATAAGACGCTCATTCGGAGGTACTGAAAAACAACAATTCATCACAATAATAATTCATAATAATTTAATTTCTGAAAAAATTAAAATACCTCCAGTAAACATGCAGCAATTCAATAAAAAAATGCACATTGGGTATCACTGCACATGTAAATTCCAAATATTAAGTTAGCATGTTATTTTTCCTATTTGTAAGCAATTATCTTAAAGACAAAACACACACAAATGACAATATAAGGGACAGCAACAGGTAACATTGTGTTATTAACTGTTTTCCCCTTGGGTGCCTTATATGTGAGGCTGATACTGTTTCTGCTGAGTTCACCAAGGCCTCACAATTCAAACAAAGATCTAGGTGGAAAAGAGAGTAAATATTACTGTGGAAGCTACATGCTGGCATCTACTGTTTGTTTTGGGTAATAACAGTGCAGTGTAGTACACGTCACTGTAGCTCCACATAACAATGACACAAAACAGCAACCTTGCATTTAGTGTTTTAATGGTTATATTCTGTATCATGACATTGAAAGTTACAAATGAACACATCATAAGAAACTGCATGTCTGCATATCTGCAAAAACTGCTGTTAAGAAAATCATATAGTTGCTTTTTATTTTTGATAATAATCTACTAGACAACACTGACTGTGACTTAACACGTATGTCACTATGAAAACAGACAGTAACGTGTAAAAATGTATCATGAACAATAAAAATCCATGATATGTAACTCTAACTCTACTCATTCTCAACACAGTGAGACATGTTCCCTCTCCTCAAGAATAAGCTGAACTGGACCAAAACCTGTAACATAGGTTGTTTTTCAGCTGAGGTTTAAAGTGAGCATTTGGTCAAGGTTGTGTAAACAGTATTGGAAGGCACAAGATTGTGTTTTCGGTCTGTACATTAGTTCATTTGGTGAAAACAGAAAAGAGGAATATTCTCCATTGGCATTGGCAGGAGTAATACGTTTTTAAAAAAGCATAATTTTAGAGCACAGTATATCTAAAATACTGCAATCCCTCCCCAGCATTTAATAGATTGTGCATAACAAAACCATGTGATGCCAGAGGAAAGGTTTTCCTATGCAAAGAACTATAGTGCATTTCCTTTCTTAAATTAAGCTGCATAGTTCCTCTGAGCTGCAAACGCATTATACAACAGCCACAATCCCATTTCCAACTTAATACATATTCAAGTATTAATAGATCCATCTCAAAGTCGTAAAATGCTTAATTACTGTATTTGCAGCTCGCCCTCTACAAAGCATCAACAGCTTAAGTGATTTTAAGCCAAATATTTGCAAAGAAACTGTGAATTGCATTAGATTATAGAAGCCACTGACAAACTGCTGTCTGAAAGTCAGTGAGTGACCTCAGACACATGTGGTGCCAAAGCTGGTGGCAGTGTAGTTCCACATGGACCCTGGAAATGGTACCTATACCACACCCCCACACACACACAGAAAAAGAAGGACACAGTGAAGGTTAAAATGTCAGGGTTTGTATACCTTTTGTAAAGTAAAATTCACATATTTAAAGCACATTCAATGTCAATTTCAAGCCTTTTCAGCACCTTACAACTGCGGTAAAAAATGAATACACAGAGCACAGTATATCTAAAATACAGCAATCCCTCCCCAGCATTTAATACATTATGAATAACAAAGACATGTGATACTCAAAATGATAATTTAACTTTTACACTAGTAGAGACAGTGGTGTGCTATGAGCAACCAAAGTGGTGTTGTATAATAAAAGTCAGATAAGAAATTAAAAAGGAAAACTCATACAATTTTTGTTTCCATATTTCACACCTGCCTATAAGTAGACTTACAGAGCAAGCAAGGCCCCGCAGAGCAGTTTTCATATTTTAATTTCAACATTTAATAAATGGATTACTGTCTGAAAGCTTTGTGTTGTGAAATACAATTGCAATTTCAAGCATTTGTGAGCACCTTTTCAAAAATTCAAGCACTTTACAAACCTTGAAATCACAACATTAAAGTTAAAGCATTTTCAAGGATTTCAAGCACCTGTACAAAACCTGTAAGTCAAAACATTCAAGTTCATGTATTTGGTTCAAAGTGCATTGGGGTGTGCCACTAATTCAGGAACAGGGTGTAGCCTATGAAGCCAGCAGATGGCACTAAACAGCAAAACACAGTACACTTGCACTGTTAGCCACTGGTGTGTTTCACGGATTAATTATTTTATCTATCTATCTATCTATCTATCTATCTATCTATCTATCTATCTATCTATCTATCTATCTATCTATCTATCTATCTATCTATCTATCAACATACATTCAGTTTCTTGACTGACTTACGTGAAGTATTCAGATTTGGGTGTTGCATTTGTGTTGAACTCTGCCACTGGGACGCCTCTGGATGCAATGCGGGGCCCAAACATGGCTGCCGGGTAAACGATTGAAGATGTGCCCACCTACAGGTAAACCACACAAGGCAATGACACCATCATCAATCTTAAATCCACAGTACGCTGCTTTATTTCAGGTCAAGTCCTTGAAAGTCATTCTGAACAAATACTGAATAAAACATTACACAACAGAAGACTGCAAGATGTATGCAGGCAAAAGCAAAAACAAACTCACCACCAGACAGAGATCACAGACTTCCATCTCTTTCTCCACAGTGGTCAGAATATGGGAGTCCAGAGTTTCTCCAAAGAACACTGTGTTGGGCCTTAGTAGACCATGGCAATCAGTTTCTTCACATCTTGAGACACAGAATAATTGGATGGATCATAATGCAGAAGCATAAATTCAAACTGGTAGAGTCACTGACAAGATTTGGGGCTGTAGTGCTTAACTTTTAAATATAAATGAAATAATAATTTCACACAATGGAAATTCTATCAGTTCCACGTGACCCGCTCTCTGTCAGTATAGCAGTGTTTTGTTTTTTGTGTCCCAGAAGAGGCACACAGCACCAGTAAAGCAAGACAGCTTCATACAGTTAGGAGTATAGCTGAAAAAAGCATCCATGAAAAGTTGTATTTTATTTTTGGTGAAAGAAGTCACAATGGATTCCATAACGTACACTGATAATAAAGAAACATGAATCCCACCTGGGCAGTTTATCCACTGGAATGTTGGCATCAGGAACATCTGGGCCAGGTGCACTTTGCAATAACAGAGCAAACACAGTGGATTAAATAGCACTTTCAGCACAGAGGTCAACCTGATGAAATCAGGCCTGCTGTGCGTTACTCAGTGTGTGTGTTTATACTTCAGAGGTGCAGCCTCTTACCCTTTGCCCTGTAGGGCTGCACATATGGGGTTACGCGTATTCACAGTCACATGTCCACAACTCATGCAGCGTGTCTCCATCAGGTTCCCTGCAAACACACTATGGTTCTAACAGGCTTTCTAAAGTCACAGATAACATCTACCATCCACAGAATTTGTAAAATGTCCAATATGTAATATTTGATCACCATTATCCATCACAGTTAGCCATAAACGTCTACCAAAACAAGAGCGACTATGACAGCTAGTGCCAGTAAACCATTGTGCCTATTCTGGTCAGTCACAAGTGAAAATAGACATCTATCAACATATGCATCAAGTTACTTATGTGTAATTATTTATCTTGGTCTTATCAATTTCCTTGTCTTTGCAGCCTTTGCAGCCAAAGTCACTTTCAGCAAGAAGTTTTGACCTACTTTCTGCCACAACCAGCGGCTCGTTACTCACTGTGTGTATTGCTAAACTCATGAACTTGTAATCACAACATACACATCATATAAAATACATTCTGAACCTGAAGCTTTAAGGAAAACCTACAAATCTGGGGCACAAAACAGCTCAGTTGGGAGAGCTGCCATCTGTTAACACTGACTACCCTATCTAGTAAAGGCTTTAAAAACATAAATATGACACGGGAGTTTGCTTGCTCATGACTCACTCACTCTGCTCATGACTAGTACTCCACTGTGTATTTACATAGGCAATACTTTCCAAATATCATATTATTCAAAATGTATCATGTTATAACTTTAACAATGACAATGTTCATGGCCTAACCTAACTCTGACATACAGTTATAACTGTATTTGGACAGTGTTAGCATACATTTGTTTTAAAGGCTGATTAGATTTCAGATAAAATAACTGATGACATTAGGGTGATGAAGGCTGAAGAGCAATGTTGAAGTGAAGGATTCACTATGTCATGGACTTTGTATTTATTACTTTGCAGAGCATTTATGTGCACAGAAAATTGTGTAACACACTAGAGGAAAGAGAAAAACCTTTAGAAAAACACAACATGGGCACTTAAAATTGGTGAGTAACTCTGTGGGTTTAAGGGATGTTTGGTTGGGGGACTGAAAATGTGATTCACAAAATGTTTCCATATTCAAGTAGAACCATGTGGTCATAATTTCCTGTAACTACTGACAATGACCTTTCAGTTTGTTTTTTTTTTGCTTATATTTAATCAATCATTGTATTAACCAAAATTGTAGAAAAAAAAGGCAACTGGACTTAGTTGAATTTCTTGAAGACGTTTCGCCTCTCATCCAAGAGGCTTCTTCAGTTCTGCTACACATGCTACACTTTTGGATACCAGGACCTGGATGACTGAGAATCTTCACAGACATTGTATTAACATTTTTGCATTTACCCTACCTTTGTATTTTGTATCTAGTTGTTCAACTTAGTTGTTGAACTTATTAAAATTCAGAAACAGATTTAAAAATGAAAAACGTGACATTCCAGTTGTATTTTTTTTTCTTTGTGCAACATAAAACTTTCCTAAGTCTGGAGTTAGTATGATCATATCCATAATGTTCTTTGAAAGTTCCAAACTATACTCAGATAAATAGCAGTTTTAAGATTTTGCTCCCACTCTGCCTCTCACCATGAATCTGGAGAATGTGTTTGGACCCAGCCAGTCGGTGAAGATCGTCTGTGCATTGGGTTATGACAACCACAGCACGTCCCTGCTTCTTCAGCCGGGCCTCACACTCTGCTATGGCCAGATGAGCAGCATTTGGCTTCTTGTTCAATGTCAGCGCCCTTCTGTAATGGTAGAACTCCCAGACCCGAGATGGTGTGCGAGAAAAAGCCTCTGGAGTGGCCAGGTCCTGGATACATCAACATTTTAGGTGAAGGTTCAACACTAAGATGTTAGCAAACAGTAATGTCATTTAATTAAGAGGCAGGAATTAGACAGTTATCCAGCATTTCTCACATGAAGACTCACAGAAAAAGTGCAAATGGGAACCACTAGGAGCTAAACTACAAACTGTATATGTATATAACCAGGAAATGAGAATATATTAAATAGCCACCAGTGGACAACACTGCTGGCTGCATTTAAATTGAAGTCTATGTGAAAATGAGCCGATTTCTCACTTGATTCATAAAATCAGTAAACATTTTCCTGGGGAGTTAATGGCCTCAACCGCTAGTTTGTGTCTTCTTTCAATAGAACATGATGCCAGTTTTGTAAATTATGTTCCACCTGAGTGGAAAATAGACTGTAAAACTCTAAACCAGTGCGACTGACAGTTGGTCTTGTCCAATAGAAACCTGGTTGCAGATTATATCTTTAAACTTGCAGCTGAAACACCTCAACATGTCAATGGTCAGATTGCAACTCTAGAGGCTTTATTTCAGATTTTTATAGGTGACACCACAACTGGTTGGCACTTGGGCTAAAAAGACCAATAGACCATGTGCAACTCTACAGTGTTGCACATGGTTACTCATTTAAAATAATAACAAAATAGGAAATCAATATATGTTTGTCCATATTTATGAAGTATGATAATGAAGTATGGGTCTTTTGCTTTGATTATTAAAAACTCTGGATTGTTTTCTGAATATAAATACTGCTGCAGCCTATGACAAGAGTCTATATTATGCAACATACATCATTTCTCCCTATCGTGGCTGTTGCTACCCAAGATAAATCCACTGAGCTGTGTAGATGTACGATGATGTAAGCACAGAACACACACACTAAATTACAACTACAAAACCATGCAAAATACACAATTACATTCTAAAAAAAGAATTAAAAATGTACAACATGCTTAAGTATTATGTACCTGAGACATCCATTTCCTCCACTTCTCATTTTCTCCTCTGAAGGTTGGCACTCCACTCTCTGCACTCACACCTGCCCCTGTGATTATAACTATGTGCTTAGCTTTGGAAAAGACCTTGCGGAATTCAGACATATCTGAAAGAGAAAATAATTTAAAACAATCTATTGAGAAATGTCTTGTCATTGTCAACATCTTAAATCATACATTAGTCTTTTTCAAAAAATTATGTCCATCAATGCCAAGTACAGAAGGGGACACTCATTACAACAGTGCATGCTTATCAGTGACAGTGAGCAATAGAAGTGACAGAATTATTAACTTATATTTTATAGGGGCACATAAGCTAGTTAATAAAATCACAAACAGCTGATCAAATAAAAATGGTCAGTATGTAGAGTTAAAAATAAGTAATCATTAAAGACTGAATAATAAACAAACTACTGATCTAGTTTAAAGTAACTGATGGTTATCTAAATAAATTATTGTTTAGTACTAGCTTATTCATTGGTAATATTTGATTTTTCCTTAAGCATTTCCTACTAACTATTAAGAAATTTCAGTAGTGTTACTAGAGACATTTTCATTATGTCTTGACACACAGATATGTACTATTAATGAGCACAATATACACTGTACGCCGGGTGCATTCCTTTTTACCTGAGTTAGGTCTGATGGTGTCTTTCAGAAGTCCTTTTGTCACATGTGTGGTACACATGCGAAGACCGAGGGCAAACACAGCTCGACTTTGAAGAAGCATTGTCATTACTGTTTCAGAGGTTTGGAGAAAAAAACATTATGAACAAAAAGAGGAAATTAACTGTTGCCCAACTGTACGCAACATATCAAAATAAAATCTTTTCTTGTTATCACTCATTTGCAGTATGTAATTCAGGTGGGCCTTAAAAGTTAATCCTTTTAAAAATTTTGCCATGAATTTTTGTTTTAGGAACACCTTTCAATAATATCTTAGATATCAAACAAATATTAAAACATGTTTTATTTTGTTACAGTTCTAAAGTAGAGCTTGTCAGTTATAGTATTTACAAGTAAGACCTTACCTTAAATATTCATTAGTAATTGAGACAATATAGTCTAATTTTAATGACATGTTTAAGGGTCTAAAACCTCTAAGGTTTGTGAGGCTCTGATCTACAACGTATATGGCTATGGTTTAATAATGGACACAACTATTATATTCAATTATAATTGCAGAGAAGTGTAGGAACAAGTATATTCTGAGTGTGTATTACTCTATATTATATATACAGTAGAATATATTATATGTTCTACATTCTGTAATTTATATTACGTACGTAGGACTCCATAGGAAAAAAAATGAGAAGAACCTTTGTGCAACCAACTGCTTAAACGTGCCAAAATTTATCACATCAAGAACAAAACTGCAACAATACTGTGCGATGCAGAATGTGGTAGCAGGCACTGACAAACCAAGAAATATGCCACTTTAAACAAACACTTGGGCGCGTCCCTCATGAGTGAACTAGTTTTACAAGCTGCGCATCCAAACCAAAGTGCTGCATGTTTTCTCATACTCATACTGCTTGGTCACTTCACAGTTAACTAACCAGCTGATTGTTTATGTGGAAAAGGAGATTATTTTTACAGTACAACTAACCAACTTTTGCTAACATGCAGCATAGTCCCTTACAAACGCTACGTTTAAAACGTAGTAAGTTTAGTTTGCTTGGCTAGGTTAGCCGTCTACATGCAGGAGCAAACGTACCAAACCAAACAATTTTAGGCCACTTTCATCTGCAAAATGGGGAAAAATGCACATGTATTTAAATGAGCTGCTCCGAAGAACTTTGTAGTACTTGCCGCGTTTGATGAAATTTCCTCCGAGGGAAGAGAAAGCTACGCTGTTGTTTACTTCACAGCATTTAACATGAAAGACCGTAAACGTGCCACTGCCGTCGTAACTCCGGCTCTGGTCACAGCTCTGATGTGTTTGAGAGCCATCTAGTGGCAGACTGTAGTATGATCCAAGATGATTTATCTATTCTCCTCAGGAAGAGACCACGCTCGATGACACCCAGCACAGAGCTATGAGAACACGTTTTATTTTAATTTTGTGTATGTGTTTATTATTATTATTATTATTATTATTATTATTATTATTATTATTATTATTAGTGGTAGTAGTAGTAGTAGTAGTAGTAATGGTACTAATAACTTAATTATGATGTGTTTGTATGCCTTCAGTAGGCTGTATAGTAATAGTAGTATAGTATGTTCAAGCCAAAAGAAGTAATATTGAAATTGAAAAACTAAATAATAATAATAATAATAATAATAATAATAATAATAATAATAATAATAATAATAAATACGCAGGTCTGAATAAATATTTAAAGTTTGAATTATTTAATTATTAGCAATAAGCAGTCTCTTTGAACGATTTTAAACTTAGAATAAAGGAGGTCATTGCTTTTGCTTTAATAATTTGATCATATATCATTTGGACTCATACACTGTCTGCTTGTATCATGATGCTGCTGCTAAATGACACTGTCTTTGCTATTGGTCTCACCTGTCAAAGAGATTTTTCATCTCAACGTGACTTCCTTAATATAAATGTTTGATAATTATTTATTTCATTTCACTAGGAATGAAAGTATGGTATTAAAAAATGTTTAATCTGAATAATATTTTACGGATTACATTTAAAATTTGGATTTTTTTTTTTCCTGATTATTATTATTTTATGCCATCTTTGTCTAATTTCATTTTTTTTTATTCCCCCCCCCCCCCCCTTTCTCTCTCGGTGTGTGAATGTATGTGAACTTCATCCTCCCCCATCAACAGCTACCTCCCAATGTGTGTGTTTGTGCGTGTGAGGGAGGGAGAGAGAGAGAGAGAGAGAGAGAGAGAGGTCCGCGGCTCCGCGTCTGCCCCGCGTCGACCACAGCCAGCAGCACCAGCGGACACTGGTTCAAATTGATGGCGACCACTCCAGACAGCAGCACAGACCGACGACCCATCAGGAGACTCCGCTCCAAGAGCGACACACCTTATCTGGTTGAAGCCCGACTCTCCTTCAACCTGCGGACAGGTAGGCGCACATCCATCCATCCATCCATCCATCCATACTGTCTCTAAATCCTCCTCCTCCTGTTAGATCTTTGGCCAGATTTCGTCATGTACATCCCACATACTTTCCTTAAAATGACCACAATTCCATCACAACACAGCCACTAATAACTTGTGTTACAGTTTTTGAACTGAATGGTTTCCCTGCTAAATTCTGAATCATGCATGGCGAGATGTGCTATTCCCGTACGACGGGGGGGGGGTTGTAAAAATGTTATGCAACTTTGTGCACTAGAGCTGGTGTTTCAGGCGCAGCCATTAGAAATAAACATAATGCTTTGCCTTATTTTCATTTCATTTATTGGCCTTGAATGCGCTTCATGTGTTTCGTGATTTCGGCAGCGCTTGGCTTCCTGTTTCCACTGTAATTATTTGCAGTTACATAATGTGAAAGAAGCTTCAACGTGACCTGTGTAGTAGTCCGAGCTTCTGGCAGCTGCTGCGGTGCAGAAAATGGAACGGGATATCCGGTGCATTCAGCATCACTTGCATTTCAAACAGTTGTAAAGGACCCCGCGAGGATGCTCTTTGTAAATTGCTTTCTGCCCCCATCATCACCCTTTACAAAGCGCGTTGCATCCCTTGTTACCATGGTGACATGGCATTTTATGGTGACTGAGTCAACAGAATTCAGATCGTCTGCACGTCATAGTATAATTCCGAGTCTGTTTTGACGGAGGACAGATCTCGTAGAAATCGTTGGAATTAACTGGATTACGTGACATTTGTAGCAAAACTGCCTTTTTCGAGGTCTCTCACATTAGTTTCATTCACATTCAAATGCGGGGATTTGCGTGTGCCCACGTGCGTAATGAATGGGCTGACATCATCAAGTCCCACATTGTTTGTTCCCATGATGCCATTCTACTAAGCATGTTAAAGATACTGCTCTTTCATACATGTATAATCCTAAGCATCTCGGTTTGAGTTAGAGTCACACCCTTATGTATCCACTCAGCAGTCTGTGAGAGACGAGTACCACGCCTATAGCTCACTCTAATGTTGGGCTGTAGGCCAGTTCAATGAGGGGTTTAATAGAACTTATGCTGCTGCTTTTGGGAAATGATTTGTAGATGGTTTGTTTTTCAGTTTATACATTTTCGATATTATATTTTTGACTTTGATTTGAAGTCCGCTTATTTTATAGTGCATTTAGACGTTCTTGGCAGTTATTAAATAGAGGAATGTGTTGTGTTTGTTCTGTGGAAAACTAAACATATTGTGTGGTAACAAAAAAAATGGCTTTTTTTTGAATATAGACATATACAGCATGTGTGTTTGTGTGTGTTACCTCTTTAGGACCCTTTGTTGCATAAACACTGACCTTGTCAGGACCAATAGTCCTCAGTTACTTCAGACCAAAACCTGGTCTTAATGAACCAGAACCTATTTTCTGAGGAAATGAATTTGAATTGTGGTTAGGTTAGGATTAGGGTTAGGTTTTCATTTGTATGGTTAAAATCAGGTATAGTGCTTTGTTTAGACTACCCAAATGCCAAATAATCAAATTATTAAATATACACTATATAACCTTGTTTCTTGATTACAGTTGTCCACATTACAGTTGTCCACATGTGCCGATTACAGTTGCTTTAATCCCCCCCAAATAAACTATATTTGTTATTTCGACAGCATAATTTTGTTGGGATGTTGCAAATGCTTAATATTAGTTATTGATTATTCTTACTTTTATTTATAATTTGCAGTGCCTTTCTTTAGTTTTGTTTGAATAAATTAATTGATTCATTCTAGTGCATGGGTTAAGAGGTATAGTTATGTATTTTAAAAAAAAAAAAAAATCTGTAATCCACTACAGTCTTTTAATCATTTTTGTCTTTTTGACAGTTGCATATCCTAAAAACATTCAGGGATTTGGAGATATAAGGCTAAAATTTGCAGCAAAACCTCCCTTTAATTTCTGCACACATGCAATGCCCTCTGTTGGTGTCAGGATGACGGCTGCACTGACAGCTGCTCCCAGGTGTGCAATGTAAGCCTGCATGGGCAGCGCTGAAAAAGACCAAGGCTGCCCTGGTGTGCTCTCCTGGATGAATGAAACTCTCCTGGATGAATGAATCCGTTTCTGTTGCTTCAGTGTGTTTTTCTTAGATAAGCCTTTTGGAGTTCGATGCAGGTCCGTTCAAACCAGAGAGCATTTGGCCTGTGGTGACAAGCTTGTGGTCAATGACAGGACACTGATATTTGTCTCTATGCTTCTGTTTTATTACCCTACTCTACAATGACCTCATACACAGCATGGGGGTGGTATGGAGGCGATATGTTCAACAGCACAGTTGACTCACTTCCACATAAAGAAGTGGAGCAGGATTCGTCTTTGTTATTGCCAAGGAAACCAAAAGTCTCATGGTTGTGTGCCCAGGTGCTTAATAATGATAAATGACCAGAGGGCTCCAAATGACTTGAAACAAGAACTAAGAAATTACTGTATGTCTGTAGTGCAGTTTCAGATAAAATAATAGCTTTGGTTACTCTTTGTTTTATATACATTTTAATGTTTTTATGGAGTCATTATAATGGTTTTACACACAGTGACCACATTCATAAAGTAAGGTCTCCTACCTTAGAGTAAATTGGTGGCTTTTGAGTAAACTATTTTATTTTGGAGCCATGGGAAATGTTATGTTTTGGTCAATTACAAAATTATAAAATACACATCAGGAAATAAAGGCATGGTCATGGTGGCATCTGCTGTGTGTGATTTCTTTTATTGCGTAATGGACTAGGGTCAAGCGTGTTCTCCTGTTTTGTGTTTAGACAGCTAATATTTTTCTTTATTCTCGGATTCTCATTTGCTTATCCATGGTCTAGTCATCTCTGTGGGGAGTCAGTCTCTGCTGCAAGTTTGAATTTTGCAGAAATGAGGCTGTAGCATACAAATGACAGACACCCTGTGGGTGTCTAATGGAATCAGAGAGCACGTATGAGATGTTGCTTCATTGCATCGGCCTGTTTAGCATCAGCGCTTACCTAATTCGCCCCACAGATAAATGGCCCTGCACACTACAGTCACAAAGACTTAAATATTAGATGGCATCAGTTATATGCAGCTATTAGCAGTAGTATGGAGGAGTAGATGGATGGCTGACCTACTTAATGGGGTTGATTTCAATCACTGCAGCGTGTTATTGAACTTCATATCTTCTCATTGTCATCTCAGTTTTTCTCTCTACCTCTACCACGCATAACCAGTCAATGTCTAACTTTAACCTAACCACAATTCAAGTGTTAGCCCTCAAACTTAACCAGGTCCCCAGGGCTCATTAGGACCAGGTTTTGGTCTCCTTGGGGACTACTTGTATTGAAAAGGTCAGTGTTAAATGCCGGAAAAAAGGTCCTAATGAGGTAACAAATGCAAGTACACGCACAAGCATACACCCAGGAAGACACACAGTATGTGCACACACAGCATGTGCACATGTACAAGTGAGGTGAGTGCCTGTCATCGTCTATGTTTGTGCAGGACTAATGGTACATGCACATCAGTGCCACGTCAGCGTGCTGTGTGAGCATTGCTTCTGATTCGGCATCTTTCACTCTGTCTCAACGGAAGAGTCTTGTAGGCTTGTTTTTCTTCGCTCTTCATTCAGCAGCTCAGTCCCATCTGCTTCCATCTGCAGACTCATGCTGCACACAACAAACACGCCGATTTAAAGGCATTAGCATTTCAAATGTTGCTGATATCCGTCCTACTGAAGAGAACACACCGTTTTACATCTTTCCTCTCATAATAAAGGCTAACTTTTACTCTGCTTCTCCATCCCTGCTCAGGGGCTACTCTATTCCTTTTGTTAACACAATTTGGTCAACATCATTAAAATCAAATGATGCGCTTTTCATTTTTGCAAATACTTTTGTGTATCTAGTTTCGACAGCGTACATTACTGCAGTGTTTTCTTTTTGCTCTTTGGTCGTATTAAAAATAAGGGATCATCTGAGAAGCTTAGTTCATTTAAAGAGAAATCTAAGACAATCTTAGCATAAACCTTTTTCTCACTATGCCAGCATTTGCACATGGATTAGGAATACCATGTTTACTCATGCAGCACTGAATTTAATTCATTTGTTGTTTTTCTGTGCATGTTGCAGCCTCGACGCACAGGTCAACTTGTCCTCATATGATCAGGGTCTGTTCTGGCATATGTACTATTAATAGCACTTTGCCTGCTGTATATTAATTGGAGTGAACAGCTGGATGGTGTGTGCAGTGTGGAGGGGTGTGGATACTGGTGGCTGGATCTGTGACCACTATGCAGAAAAACCAAGATGAAACCAAAACCTAGCTGCATTGCAGCTGTTGGCGGAGAAAATACAAGGACTTCCCGGTGCTACATTTGTAGTGCATAGCTTTTAAATGTAAACAAATTACTGTTTGAGTCAAACCTGTCAGGGTGTAAAAAATGGAGGACCCAAATGCAGTTTCAAATAAGTAATGCAAAGTCTTTAATAAATAAAACTAACAAGGCAAAAAGGAAAACCAGGACATGAAACAAACAAAATATACAAACAAATTCACTGGAGAGCACAGAGACTAAATACACTAGGGACAATCAGACGTAGGTAAAAATAACAGGTAAAACACATTAGGGTGGGGGAGACAATCATCACACCAAACACCCACAAAAAGTGAGTTCTACTGTTCTACTATATTTTGGTGGGATAATGCTTGGAAGACCAAAGTCTTCCAATTTCTGTGAATCATGAAGTAAGAATACATTGAATAGCCACCAGGGGGGTGACTCCACTGAGTGGAAAAGGAAAATTTGCCTACATCTCACTTGATTTATCATCAAGGGAACATTTTTCTAAGGAGTTAAATGTCTCTCTAATAGCACATTAAAATGACTATTTATAAGGACTTAACGCAGACTTTCACTGGGCCAATGAAACACATTAGGATGGGGAAGACAGGACAGGAAGCAAAACGAAACAAGGTACACACAAGGAAAAACTTCAAAAATAAAACAGGAAGTAGCAAAAAACAGGAAACCAGAAAAGGCCAAATAAAATAAAATGAATAAAATGTTCATCATAAAGTGGTTGTGAAACACCAAGAGTAAAATACACAATACAGTATGGCACATATGAGTGGATGCCAGTGTGAGTGACAGCTGGTACCATCCAATAAGAGCCTTGGAGCGTTTCAGATGAAGGACAGTGCCACGATAAAAAGGTACACATGGCAGCATTAAGTCTGTAAATATGTCAGACTTAATGCATTAAGTCTGTAAAGATTTTTGTAAAAAGCTTAAAAAATGCCAAGCATTTTGAAGTGTACATATACACTCAGTGCTGCAGCCACAATACTCTAAAAAAAGCTAAACTCAACTCATTCACCACCCACCACCCCCTGCTTCTCTCTCCCTTTGCTGCTTTTGTTGCAATCTGTGCACAGAAAAGCTTTATTATCCAAAAGGGCACAATCGATACTCTGCAGACGCATTGTGGGACAGGACAGATTTCATGCTGCTCAGCTTTATGTAGCTGCTTGGTTTACCTGAAGATTTATAGTGTGATGTTAGAGAAACACTGCACAGCACTAACAGGACATGTGATCATATTTTGTGTCAGGCTGATTTGCACCTTTACATTCTTTGAAAATGTAGATTGTTTGTTTTTCTCTCCCCCCCCCCCCCCCCCCCCCCCGCTGGAATTCACAAGACAAGGTGAGCATAATGTCAAGAACATGGGGGATTTGCAATTGTCTCCTTGAGCTCTCAGTTCTTGTTCTTAATAGAGAAATGGGATTTTAGATTAACTTTTTGAGCTGGAGCCAGCAAAGAGCCTGATGAATGAGTAATTTTTAGATGTTTGAAGAGATACTGGAGGCAATTTGCAAAAGTGTTTTTGCAAAGTGGTGATAATTAGTGCCAAGATTCGTATCACTTCTCTGTCTTTTTCTCTTCCACCAAACCCAAATCACATGCACACAGAACGTGCTCAGACCATCATATGCTCGACTATAACAGTCTTGTATCGCAAAAAGTGAGCATCAGCATCCATCTTCCCCACATGGGTGCACGTGGCTTTCTTGTGCTGAAGCATCCCAGGTCTGAATAAAACATGAGCAGGAAAATCAGATAATAGTTGCAAAGCTATGCCTTCGACTCTCTTACTGGATGCTCCCACTGCAAAAAAAAAGTATTTAATAAACCATTGGCGTCACCTGGCCAACAACACCTGCCAACCTCTGTCGGAAGATGGTTTAAAGAAAATGACAGGCATGTTTTTTTAGTGAGCACCTGCATGGAGCTGCATTATTTCCAGAATATCCCTCTCTCTTCATATCTCTCTATCTCTATTCCCTCATTCTCTGTGGCAGTGATGTGCCCACCACACACACCAGCTGAGAAATAGCACTGTTTATTTTCTAAATCCTGCTTGTCAGATTACTGTAATCTGACAAGCAATTAAATTAAATAACTATGCAGTTAGTTTAGTGAGATAAAAGGAACAAGTTGTTTTTAATTGTGATGGCAATTATGTTTACATAGTGCATTTCATTATGACAAAAATAATAGAGGTTTACAACATTAGACAAAGACAATGCATAAAAACAATAGAGAATATGAAGTGTAAGTATGTAGCAAATATATAAAGCACAAACAAAATCAAATAACATAGGGGAAAATAGTCATCACACAATATCCAGTAAGATGCCTAAGGAGTGGGTGGAGGATATCCCTATAATCGTAATGATGGGGACACACCATTGAATGGACATGACAAATGACTACTGTGAGGCTGCTGCTGCTTCCAGTGCTGATCCCAAAGTGCACCAGCTCTTTAGGACATTTCTGCTGAGTAAGAGACTTTCCAGAGTCAGAGCCACTACAACACTGCTGCAAAACCGGGACTCAATTCATTCAAAGCTGCATTGCACCACTTAGCGGTGTACTTTAAATCATCAAGCTTGCAAAGCTTATACTCGCAACATAATTTTTGCTCCAGCCTGGTCAAGATTTAATTTTTTTTAATGAGGCAGAAACTGTTGGTTAATCTTCAGGTCCAGGGAGATAGTCATTTTTTTTTAGATATGATTACCACAAGGTATACACCCAGTACACCCATTTAAATATCAGCTTGTTATGTCTCATTATGTATCAGTAAAGGGTGGATATGAATTTCAACTGAAACTGTGGAATTGTGGAATTCTGAATATAATGGTGACTTATGCATGGACTGTTCAGTAGCCAAGCAGTACAAGAACTTGGCTTCTCACCTTGGCTTCTTGCCGTCTCGAGTCCCTGGCAGGTAAAGGGCTGGGGTACCCTTGAGCAAGATCCCCAATCCCCATTGCTCATTGTTAATTGGACACTCTAAATTGACCCCAGTCACAGAGAGGCCACATCCATTGTATTCCTAGTGGAGTCCTACTGGATAAGGATAAGGGCTGTGTCAGGAAGGGCTTCTGGATTAAAAAACAAACAAACAAACAAAAAAAAACTCTGGCAAATGAAATGTGCGGATCATCCTCTGAGGCTACACCTAGAGAGGGAGAACTGTTCCTACAGTTCTGTAAGTCAAATTAAAGACAGACCAGTAGACTGCAGCATCAAAGGCTGGAATCTGAGGAAAAAGTGTGGACATTGTATTAGAATAAAGATAGTATTACTGCAGTATTACAAAATTAATACCATACAATTTTACCTTTACAATGTTGTTACAATCCTGTAATGCAAAGTGTTACTAAGAGTTGGTTTGATTTGGTTGATTTCTGTTGGTTGGTGTCAGTGACAACATGGAATCAAATCAGAAGTGATCGACTGTATGTTGACCTATACTGAGAATCATTCTCTTGGAGTATCTACATGTATGTCCACAATCATTGCTCATCAGTATCACGGAAACCCAGCCTCTGATGTGACAGGTTATATAACGCTGTTACCTGTGTTGAAGAGGAGGAGGACATATACTCATCCTAACTTTAGCAGAGTCAGAAGAGGCCACAGGAGGCCTGAGCTCTTAAGTACCACTCCATACTGTGGTGTTCATCATCAAAAGCAAGGTGGATAGATTGAAGCTTCAGTGAGCGGGAAATCACAGAGACTGACAGAGCACCCCAGAGGAGAGCAGCAGCACAATCTGCCACCATTAGGTGCTGCAGATCTCACTGCTCTCATTTTATCTGACTTTATTTTTCTGTAATGATACACACTTGTCAAACAGTGTAATCTTGTGAGCATGCAATACTGTATAACCAAACGTTATTACCTCAAAATGACTTTTTTTATAGCTTCCTGTCCACGGCTCAAATGTACAGTGTTACCTTTTGCTTTATTAAACTTTTCATTAAAGGTGACGAAAAGAAATGTCCTTACATGTGTTCTGTACTGTGTTAGTCATTACCGAGATGATCGAGTGCAAGACACCAGTGCAGGATTAAACTCTTTTTTTAAAAATCACAGTTGCATCTTTTCCCTCTGAAACGTAGAGATGATTGCAGTCATACATATTAAGTTTTAATACCAGGACATGATGGAGTTCAAAAGACATTTTAATTTTGTCAGCTGTACATGCTGGTATAGAAATCTGTTGCCTGTCTTAATTTCATGGGAGGTTGGTCTGTGAAATTAAGACTAAATCAACTTGCAGCTACAGAATTTACAAGACTGAGCTGCTGATGAAACTGAGGCAATTCCTGGAGCACCACTGCCATCTAGTGGAACAAAGGCGCAGTACACACTAATGCTGATGTTTTTAATGTTTTTAAGCATTTTGTGGACATTTTGTATGACCTGATTGATCAACACTGATTAATAACCAAATGCTATCTAAATATTTGTTTCCTGGAGTCAATTCTTAGATAATGTACATATGATCACATATATGCATTAGTAACACTGCAGTGAATCTTCTATCTAATATCTCTGGATTTAAATATTTTTGTATTGATATCAATATATCAATATATATCAACAAAAGGCTCATATTTAAGTCATATTTAACTTTAACCCTTTTGAAATAAATAAAATCATATGGTTTTCTTAATAATTACCCATTCATTTCACTGTTAAATAATCATAGCTAACTTATTTTTATTCCCATACATGAAAAGGAAAAAAAATAATAATTCTGGGTTGCAAATGAGTCAGCATCGTTCAGCCTCGAGGGCGCATGTTTAATTAGACAGTTTCCGATTCAATATTTCTCTGACAATTTCATTCACCTGGACTCTCCTTTGAATGTATATTATCATACAGCCTTAAGTTCCTTGTAGGCCTTGGAGGAAAAGGAAAAAAAACCAAAACAGTGTCATAAAATGATTCACACAATCAGGCAAAATGTTTGAGTTTATAGAAACATCTGTATAGCTTCATTGTGAAGGTTACCCTATATGTACAGCCGAGAGACATAGCAAATAATAGAACGTAATGTATGCAACATATGGAATGGTGAACTGCAGTAAAGACACAAACCACTTAAATAAAGCACAATACAGAAAGCCCACAATGAGCATAAAGTTACAGACGTGTCTTTCCCCTGTGCTCCCTGAGCCGCATTTTTCTTGTAAATGTTTTGCCACACTTTGGACATGTGAACGGTCACTCCCCCCCGTGAACCATCATGTGCCTTTTCAGTACATTGTTTAATCGAGAGGCTTTGCTGCAGATCTTACGCACAGGCCGCAGTCTGATATGCTTCTCCCTATGGTGTGCCATCAAATGTGACTGCCTCTTGTAACACATACTGGCTTCTCATCTGTATGTTGAACCATGTGAACCATGTGAGCTGAGCTGCACTAGGCCAGCCTTTCCCACACATGTCACAGAGATATGGCTCCTGCCCATTGTGTTTATACAGATGCCATTTAAGGGATGTCTTTTGATAGAATTTCCATCCGTACACTGGGCATGAGGAAACCACCTGTGTATGAGTGTGCCTGACCATATGTGCATTTAGGCAGTTTTTTTTTTGTGGAACTGTTTGCCACAGTAGGAGCGTACACACTGGGCTGCTGTTCTTGGTGCTTGCTCTGGTGCAGAATCAGATAAGCAAGTGTTTTGAAGCTTTTCCCAAACATTTCACAAATGTGTGCTGATACAGTGTCGGTGTGTTTTTCTAATAGTCCTGGCTTTGAGTAACATCATTCTTACAGGTGATACAGCTGTTTGTTCTGCTGATGTTGGACCAATTTGCACAGCCTCATAAAGGTTCTCTTACACACAGCACAAGGGTATGAGCTTGTGATTGTATGTAACTTGGAATATTGTCTTTTCAAGAGGTTCTTAAACGGTTCGACTTTTGTTTGTTTCAGAACTAGTCTCACTGTCGGATGACTGGAAATTACACCCACTGATGACAAAATAGTGTTTCTTTGCATTTTCTTCAAGTACAATTTTTGGAACATTTGCTCTGATGCTTCTCAAAACTCTTGTGATATGAAAATCTTTTGCCACATTCCCGACACATCAGCGGTGAATCCTGCTACTGCACAGCTTGTATGGGAGCAGGTGCATCCAAATCAAGAGTGTTCTCCTGATTCTTTTCCTTAGTCTTTCTGAAAGAAATCTATGATTTTGTTCTTTGCTTCTGGGTCTTTGTTTGAAGCCCTGCAATGATTTTCCTCATGTGACATGCAGTCTTCATATCTGTCAAAGTTTTTGTCACGGTGAGAACAATAGTTAGGACTCTGCTCAACGTGGCATGTCATATGTCTTGTTAAGTCTGCAGAGGAGGTAAATATTTTGGCACATAGTAACATTTCTTACATTTTTTCACACAGCTGCTTCTTTTGCACAAGTCATGAGACACTGATTCCTTGCAACATCTGAAGAAACAGTTTCAGTTTCACAAAGCAAGTCTTTGATTTTATCATCAGAGTTTGATTTGGCGAGCTGCATTAAATGTGCTTTATCTGTATGTGCTGCTTAGTACTGTCCCCATACATCCTCTGGTGTTTGTCATAATTTTTGGGGTATGTGAAAACCTTGCCACAGGAGCGACAAACAAGACTGCAGTCATCATTACACTGCTCAAGGTTTTGAGGGCCTTTCAAAATTGATAGGCTATTAGCTGAGACTCCAGCTGAAGTAAGATCAGTCTCACCTTTACAGGCATTCAATTTAGGATACAAATTGATCTTTGTGTAAATTCTACTTTGGCTCGCAGAAGCTGTCTGACTGTCTGATTGAGAAACCCTGTGTCTTTTTAGTTTGACAACAGAACCAAAATATTTCCTATAAGCAGCATACCTGAAAGTTCGTGATGTCCTATCTTCATCATCAGGTTCACTTTCATCAAAAGGTTCCAGTATTACTTCAACAGAGGCTCCTTGGTAATTAGTCACATTATCAGTATGCTGCTGGCCATTGCCTTCCACTTTGCTCCTCACTTCTGGGTTTATCTCTTCATTGTTTTCTTCTGCATCCTCGTTAATCTCAGTAACAAGTGAGTTGCCACTGTGGCTGTCCTCAATGAAACATGTGGATCCAGATGTGACAACTTTATCGTCTTCATTATTGATGGCCTTAGGTAGGTGGTAGGACAAGCCGGACAGTATGCAGTCATCACCAGAGGAAAACAGATCTAAGAAATGATAAACAGAACAGAAAATAGAGTCAACATCTAAAAATACAATTCAAAACGTATTAACACAAAAAAATAATTGCAATTAAAAGGATTACCTTGCGCCACTTCATGCCCACAGTGTTCAGAGGCTCAGGTTGTTTCATGAAATCTGCACACTCTATGTAACTTGAATGTGAGCAATGCAAAATTTCAGTATCACAAATGTTCCGGGATGAAGAAACAAAATGTGTTTGAGACAAACTGAGTATTTTGGAAAGAGACAGTGAATGTAAAGGTTTGTTTCATTAAAAAGGTGTCAATTGGCACCCTTGCACTCTTAAATATTTGACCATTGCAGCTGTATTATTGTTTTAATTGTATTACGTCTCCAAATATAGTATTATTTATATAATATAGTATTTATTTTTTTCAGCTAAATCCAACTCACCTCATAAAATACATCCCTCTGGAATTAATCATCCAATAGTGTGTGAACAAGCTGCAGGAAGTTTGTCACTGATGCTTTTACCTCAGCACTGGCATGCTTTAAAAAAACAAGTAAAAACAGCTTTAATCAGAGTTAATTCAAAGAACAAAAACAGTGATGGAGACTGCACAACGGCACCCACTTCTTTATCCCGTTTTGCGATGAAGCTGTCTATTCTGCTCAGATGTAGCTGGATGGTCTGTGAACTGACAAATACAGGACTGCGGCAACACTCTAGCACCACCTGTTGGCATATCGAAACACACACAATGGCAAGGTATGCTTGATATTTCTCAGGCCCAACACTCTCCTTCACCTCCCAAATCAACAATATCACATGGTCAGCTTATTGCCATTTGCCCAATATCAACCGTCTCTGTCCATCTCTCACACCCCACAATGCTGCCATACTGGTTCCCAGTCTTGTCACTTCTTGCCTGGATTATTGAAATTCTCTCTTGTTTGGTCTCCCACAAAGAAACCCTCCATAAACTACAACTGGTCCAGAATTCAGCAGCACGCACCATCACTTTTTTTTTTCAATTCTAGACATGGTGAAACTATTTGACGGTGAATTTTAACAAAGGCAAACACGGTAAAAAGCCTGCGAACCAATGAGTTATGCTGATTTGTAAGACTATAACATCCGGTTTTCAAGGTAAAACGCTTTATCACTGAGTGCATGCTTGAAAGCTTTGAATGGGAGAAATAATGAAATTCCCTACAAGCTTAAAGTGTCAGAGACCTATTAACTGGACGTTAAACAACTGTATAAAGTCTCTATAAGTTCTGAATAAGACTGATATAGTTATATACAGTATATTGATATCTACTAGTGTACTGAAAGTTGCACTTTACCGTACAGTTTTAGAGAAATGTTAAGTTAAAAGTCCCTCATTCACACTTTTTAATCAAAACATTTTCAACTTTAAGAAGCAATAAAACAAAAATTACTGGTTCTGGACAAAATTGACTAGATTGTGTTCAAGACATCTATGACTAGCATACTGGAAAT
Source organism: Brachirus orientalis (assembly GCA_016785285.1). Classification (NCBI taxonomy): domain Eukaryota; kingdom Metazoa; phylum Chordata; class Actinopteri; order Pleuronectiformes; family Soleidae; genus Brachirus; species Brachirus orientalis. The sequence goes on along the minus strand of JAFBJR010000504.1, from coordinate 3,464,927 downwards.
CAGACATTTGTACTGTGCAGTTTTTTCATTCGTTTAAAATTAAAGTTGACACATTCGCGTTTTGTTTTTTGTTTTTTAAGATTAATTACTTTTTAAAGATGGTGAAGAAATTGAAACTAATGAAAGTCAATTGACTTAGCAATAAGTCAGACCATAATTTTTAATCAGTGAGGAGAAACAAAGCTGCACAACCTAAGCAGTTTTTTTTCTTTATTCATTTATTAAATAAAAGATTTAATTATATAAAAGACACTGGCAGTGGGACGGTTAGTATTAACTTCCGATAGCTGGATGTTGCTTTCATCTTCTGGAAGAATAGTTGTCAAAGTTGTCCAGTCTGAAGACAACTTAGGTAATCAGTCTTCTCTAAAACTGTACTGTACAAATATCTGCATTTCCAGTATGCATGTAGATATCAATGTGGTGAACATAACTTCAGATATCAGTCTTGTTCAGAACTTATAGAAACCTCTTTACTGTTATCAGGTCTCTGAAACCTATAGCTTCTCATTATTTTTCCCATTAAAATATGTCCTTTCAAAGATGCACTCTGATACAGTGCTCTCAATGTTTTGTTTTGAAAACACCCTTACAAATCAGCTGTTTACAAAGCTTCAAATTTCCCTTTTGTTTTGGGTGTACATATAAGTTCTTTTTGTCGGCTCTTCCTGTTTGTTAGCTTACTTTCTCTCGAAAACTGACGGGGCATTGAAACAACAGAAGGCTACAAACAGTTTATAAAGCAGCATACAAAAAATTCATTAATAATCTGTGATTAAAAAAATATATGTCCAATCTGCCTGTAAGTTATGATTGTTTTACATTGTGCTTTTTAAAGTAATCACTGTCCATTTTACCAAAGTATGAAAACCCACACTAGATGGCAGCATTGTAACATTTAGAATAATTAAACAGCAGCAGCTCTGCAGTAATGTCAATACAGTGGCAAAGAGGTGACGGCTGCATATATAATGCATAATGTATTGCATGAGAATTTTTACCCTGCAATCTTAACTTTTTAAACAATGATGTTTTATTACAATTAGGTGGTTATTATGTCTTTTGGTTCAGTTTAGCCCAGTTGTTGCAATATATAAGAGTCTAATCTTGTAATATATAAGAGATCCTCTAATGAATGTGAAGACCACTTGAAAATAAATATACCCTGAGCACAAATGAAATTATGAAAAGACATAATAGAAATGTATTTACATAATAATAATAATAATAATAATAATGACAATAATAATTGTAGCAAGGCAAAAAAATATAATTGTTTTTACATTTTTCTTAAATACACGTATGCTGCATGTTATTAATTCCACGTACATTGTGGAAAGTAATAGAAAACAGAAAAGAGGGGAAGACAAGAGGGGAAGGAGGACAGACAGGCATGAGTGAAATTTAACAAGCAGTCATCTCTTTGCAGCTTTATGTGAGTGACGTCTCATGCATCTGACCACAGTCCCTGATGGTACTAGCCTGTGCGAGCATTTCTGTTGTCTGCTGAGCAGAATATTTACATTGGTATTGACTGTTAGTGAAAGTGGTCAACACACATTAAGTGTTGATACAAAAAAGTGTTCACATGTTGATTCCTCACATTTCATTGACATGTGTTTCCCTCCTGTTCTGTGTCCTTCTCTACAAAGTGAATACATCACTTCCCTACATCTGAAATGTTGCAGTCTGCAGACTTTATATAATCATGTTGCATTACTCTGCTGCCTGTTTGGAGCAAGATGGAGCTTATTGCTCAAAGGAGGATACAGCAACTGCTTAAAGAAAAGAAAAAAAAAACAGTGAGGAATAGTGCTCCTTAAAATAAGCATATAATTATCATTTAACAGCAAATAAGCACTGCACTTTTACCGTCCTAATTTCATATTGTGGTGTGCCTGTGTCCTTGTGTATAACACAGATAATAATGCAGAGGGAGAATGACAGATGGGAAGAGACAGAGAGATACAAGGAGAACTGGAACAGCAAATTTGTGGTGACAGGCTGCCCAGTCGGAAGTTGTAAGATTGTTTAGCCTAAAAAAAATGCACCACTTCCAAGGAAACCAGTTCAACCCAGAATCCATATTTTAAGAAAAAAATGTCAGCTGTATTTCAAGCAAAATGTCTGCACTAATGTGTAAACGAGAATAAATGCTCTTCCCTGCTTTTTCAGAGATACACACATACGCAAAAAAAACCATCTAATGAAGCGTCATGGCAACAACACTGTGTGAGAGCATATCCATCAGATGTGAGTCACAGAGGGGCAGAAAATGCTTCAATGCAGCTCAGGCTGAGGTGACTTTACCAGTTTGAGTTCACTGAGACAGTTTGTGTTGGGAATGTTTTCCACCGCGTGAATTTTGAAGACCACTGCTGATCCCGTTTTAATCTGGATCAACCGCAGCATGTTTGAGAGAGATCGACACAGAAATCTCATTGAACAGCACACTAGAACACATTATCACACTGGAATTATTTCTGTGGTCAAGACTGGGGTAAAAACTATACACTATAGGTCTGATCTCAAATGAATCACTCCATCTACACACCTTTTTACATTAGTGATAATAGACAGCAAGTATGCATCCATCCTATGTCATATCAATCACCTCATTATTATTGTTATTAGTGCTATTTATTCCCAACTTGTTAAGAAACCCACATGGAGCACTGATTGCACTGCCTGACACAGCAGTTACATAACCACACTGCCACATGTGACCATTCTTATTTGCAGTCAACAGACAACCAGTGTTGCAGCTTTAATTTGCTAGAATGTTCTAATAAGATTTAAAAGTAGTATGTTGCCTTTTAAGTTAGTGTACAAGATAGACAGAGCAAAATTCAAGTGATGATCACCGGCACGGAGCACATTTGAAGAACATTTAAAGAACATTTACAGAGTAACATGGATGGACAACAGTAGAGAGAATGGTTCTGAGTCTCAGTGATGCTGCAAGACCAAAACATGCACCTTCCCTTGTCTCTCTCTCACACACAGTCACAATTTACTGTGTTATCCACTTTTTGTTCCTTAACCCCTGTCCCTCTGTTTCAAAGACATAAAAAAAGATTTCTCTATTGCCCCATTTCCAAAATGGGTACATTAACACTAGAGATAGTGGGACACTTTCACCAGAAGGAGCCAACTGAGGACTGCATCACACCACGGTGGTAGTAAATAAACTGCCTCTGTCCCTCATTCCAGAGAGGACACTTTGAAGGAACATCAAAGATGCTCACTACGGGCTCACAACCATTCATTGCTCTACAGGAAATGTCTGTTATCTTCTCCAGTGATTAACGCTTAATTAACATGGTCATCAGTGTTATCAACTATCCCACACTGTGCACACAGCAACCTCAGGGATCAACTGCTGTTTGGAATTTGGGATTTATAAAGAGGGAATACTTGATGCTTTTCTGTTACTTCACAGGCCGAACCATGTCATTTGAAGCGTTGAACTGTCTGATGTCTGATTAAGGTCCCATTGCTGTTTGTCTTTTCTTTGATTTAAATGCTCTCAGCTCTTGTATGTTTTTATGCTCAAATTAGGAAGATGGATGTTTTTATTATTATTGTTCATTTTTGTTGTCCCGATTTTCCAAATATCCTCTCTTCTTCTGCCTTTGTAATCAGTGACTGGGCATGTGACATAGTGTAGATGTATGGCTTTAATCTGACATCATTATGAATGAGTGTGTACAAGCAGAGAGAGACAGAGAGAGAGAGAGTAAGAGAGAGAGAGAGAGAGAGAGGAAGAATGCAGTTAACTGGATAACTTCTGTTTTGCCAAAACACTGCTACCCCACACTTCAGGTGAGCCTTCAGACCTTTCTGAAAGTGCTTCACTCACTATAGTATCTCACTACCTCATTTATGTTTCAGAGAACCCGGGCTAAACTGCTTAACCTAGAGTTTACTGGCGCCATCCTCCTTTCCTCCATCAGTTGTGGTGTAAAATGCATCACTCTGTGTGTCACCATAGACACAGAAACAAAACCCTGTTCCACTGAGAGATCATCAACCTCATCAACATTGTGTGAACTCATTTGACAATTGTTTGAATGTAACAGAGGTTAGTTTATACCGTACAGCTTTAAATAATGTAGTATTCCCTGAGTAAATGGAATGAAGACTGAATGTTAAAAAATGGATACAAGAATAGATTTTATATTTCACTATTCTCATCTACTGTACTAATCCCCTAAAAAAGTATCACTGAGCTTGTTTTAACACATTTAATTTCTATTCTTTCAGCTAAAATGCTATAATTTTTGTTAATATTGTTAACTCGTATCTGGTCTGAGGTTCCATGGGGCTTCTGTTTAGCTCCACTCTTCTTTTTTACATTAAACTGAGAGGTCTAGACCAGTTGTTCTCAAACCTTTTATACCAAGTACCACCTGATAAAATATTGAGCTCTCAAGAAACACCATTATGGGCAATGTCAAAAAAACTGTGGTGTAAATGGGCCAAGCAAAGTCAACTCCGGACATTTTACAGGAGGCAGATTTATTCCCAATTAGATAATTTGCTCTCCCATCATCCTCCTGTTCCTCACATATACTTCACACTAGTATAGTGAAATTAGATTAAGATTAAGCCAGAGATAATGTGAATAATAATAATAATAATAATAATAATAATAATAATAATAATTATTATTATTATTATTATTATTATTAATATTATTATTATCATTATTATTATTATTGAATTTATTGTTATTTGTTATATTTGTGATACACTCTGGTCAAAATTCCTGAGCTCCACTCCCATCACATACCCTGGTATATATTAGAATGGTATTTCTGATTTTCCTCCAAGTACCACTAGAGGAAGCTCCTGTACCACCAGTGGTACACGTACCACAGTTTGAGAACCTTGAGTCTAAACCACAACTATCAGTTATTTCACCAACTTACAGTATATACTGCCAGGTTCCCTGATTCCATTATTCGGTGTATTCATTGTCATGTAAATATTTTGGATTTTCCGTTCTATCTAATTTATACCATCTATTCATGTTTTAATAAACTCTTTCAGGACTTTAGTTTGCAAAAAAAAATTCATAATTATATAGAATTAAATATTCATTAAAAAAAAAAAGACTGAAAACAATATGAAAAAGCAACTTTCCCTACGTCCACATTGGCCTATTAGAAGAGCGCACTGCGCAGCCAATCACAGGCACTCACTGCTCAGCTCCACTAATCGCGGATTAGCTTCAACCGACTGCAGTCTGCAGCTCAGCTCGGTTCGGCTCAGTTCAGCGGAGGGAGGGAGAGACAGGCGCTGCCATTCACTACTCGCTCTCTGTTTTATTATTAGCTCTCTTGGATGCGGCTGCAGCAGCAGCAGTGGCTGTAGCCTGCAGGATATCAGGTAAAGGTGTGGGAATATAGAACAGCAGCAGAGTCTGGCTCAGTGGACTGTCGTGGACACTGTGTGTGTGTGTGTGCGTGCGCAGGACAGGTAGGACTCAATTGATGGCCCTTTAATTCCAACCTACACACCGCGCGCGGAGGCACCGCTTCATTTTCGCCGCGTCCTCCCCACAAAAAATGTTCAAGACGGCCAATTACCCGACGGTGGATCCTGCGCCCATCATCATGCACGGCACTTGGTTTTCCACGGGCTGCCGGGAAAACGTGCCCGTGGCGGTGGAGAAACCTCGGAAGAAGGCGTTCAGCCTGGTCAAAATCATGTCCCTGAGCAGCAAGAAAGGCCACGGCCAGTACCCGCACCAGCAGCAGCACCACAACAACATGCCCTTTTCCATCCACTGTCACATCGGGAAAGAGATAAAGCACATTTGCAGCAATTGCAGCCGCGGGAACGACACGCAGGACGGTGAGTATTTATGCTCGAGATGAAGGCATGTGTGAGGTTTCGCCCGTAGTCGCCTTGCGGCACTGCCATCATGCACCACGGAGTGCTTATTATGGCCATGCCTCTGTGCTGCTCTGCGCGTTTGGCCCGTGGATCATGCGCGCCATCAGTGAGTGCGTCTGCTTGTGCCATAATGTCCTGCAGCTCAGCGGGTCGATATGTCTCTGTAGGCTCTAGTAACCTGAATAACAACTTCCCATATGGTTGTGCTCAGACTTGAGCTGCTGCTGCTGCTGCTTGTTGTTGTTTTTGTTTTGGTCACAAAAACATGTTGATGGAAGGAAGGAATGTGTCTTTGCCCCTCAACTATTTAGGCCTATCGATGTCACTATAAAGGCATGGAAGTCTGCAGGCTGTTTGCACTAAGCCATTTCCAGTTAAGTGTCATTACATCACCACCCAGCCCTCTTGGTGTACAAACAAGTGTTTTTAATTAAAAGTAGCCCCATTAGTTGCTTGGATTACAGTGTATGGTGTAGAATGCAGGCTATATACCCAGTAAAAACACATTTCATTCATTCTGAATTGATCGTTGTAGGATGACTTTCTACCTTTATACTTTGTTGATTTAGCTCTGCTTGGATTTTGACAGGATTCTAGAGAGTTACATCATAGTGCTCCCAAATTGTAGTTGCTCTGGTTTGATGATTTCTGCCTCAAAATTGTTCAGTCTGAACAGGGAAAATTGCACTAATATTCACTTTGACCAAATAAAAAATGATTATAGTGAAGTGAACACGATAGTGTGAGTGTGTAAACACCATGTTACAACTTTGGGGATGTTAGTCAGGCTACAGGGTAGCCATGAAAACTATAATTTTCTGTATTGTGTTTTTCCATGTCTGTGTTTTTTAGGGGAAGAATCATCCATAATCTGTTTTATTATAATGTGACAAATTGCATGTTTGGTGATCTATAATCCTTTGTGTATCGTCATTACATTAGATGCCCAGAGCTGCAAGTTTGTATCTGTTTGCATGTAAGGAATAAAATTGGAAATATTGTCTGCATGTTTGCCACACAGCGGTCAAAGCAGACATTCGGTAACTCATTACCCATCTGAGACAATTTGATTTACATGCTCTATGGGAAATAAAAGCAAACCTGTGTCTGGCTAGAAAGTACAGTACATTTCATGCAATCATGAATCTTAAACACTGGTTTGATGCTGTAACTTCAATGAAAATGTAGGCCTGGCAGTCTGTTTACTGTGAGCAAGGGAGAAATAAAAGACACACACTGAGAGAGGAGTGTAAAAGCAGGAAAGGGGGGGGGGACTAAGGAAGAAGATTTATGAAGTATTGGATGATTAGGTCCAGAAGAAGGCAGTAATGCAACATGATAGATGCAAACTGCCCTTAAAAACCACTATTAACTAACTAATGTTGGTTTTAAAGCCGTTAAGAGTCAGATGTCTTTTTTGATACCTTTTATGATCAGCCTTGAGCTGACATCTTAGATTTTGTTTATTTATGTGTGTTGTAGATATTTGTAGCACAGGACCATATCATCTGTCAGTATGTACATTGACTTGTTTTTCATGTGACTGTATATCAGAACAAAATTCATTTTCACTTTTGTCCTCCAATAGTAATTGAAAGTCTAAAAGGCTGGGCTTGGTGAATATTTGATGAGGAGTGGATAGATTCCCTCTTCATGAGGTGTTTATCAGTTTGTTTAGTGCATTTTGAGGTTTGTTTATCACCTCACAACCTCATGCAGTTACAGGGGGATACTGGAGGCCAACTGGCACCAATTCTGTGTTGCTTAGATATTTGTAAGCAAAAGTGTGTGATGCATTTTACCACTCGCTCTCCTGTGTGATTCCATTATATCACCACTTTTGCACCCTCACTTGTATATACTTTTTAATTATTTTTTTTTTGCCCTTACAGCTGAGGAAATAGAGAGGCTGGCCGCCATGCGTTCTGAGTCCCTGCTCTCCGGCACTCACACTCCACCCATACGTCATCGGAGCAAGTTTGCCACTTTGGGACGTCTCCTGAAGCCATGGAAATGGAGGAAGAAGAAGAGTGAGAAGTTCAAGCAGACCTCTGCTGGTATGTAACTTAATTTCTTTAATTTTATGTTAATGCAAACACTGGGGGGGGGGCAAACGCACATGCCATGTGCATAACAAACAGCCATGATGCTTGTAAGCACAGTATAAACCCTGACAAGAAAGTCTGTGGATAACCTTTGGTTAGAAGCAAAATATATTAAGCTTTAGTCTCCAGGGTGATTGAAAATGCAGCAAATTGATTCAGGGAAAGTGCAGAGTTTGAGTTTTGAGTTCTCTTTCGAGTTCCTTTGATCCTGCAGCCTGGTCTTGTCAGGGTCGAGTGAAGGACATGCACTCTTCAGAAGTGGCTATAGTATCTACTTATTAGCCTTGGCTGATTAAAAAAAAATCCCTAAATTCTGCTGCTGGCCTGGTGGACAGGAGGAGGAGGAGGAGGCATTAAGTCCATCTTTGGATGCTGGGTTGTTCTTGCTTCTGTAGTGGATGAGCTGTTGCACAGAGGCCTGAATGTGCATTGAACAGGACAGGATGTTCTGATTTAACATTGTTATTTAATGAGCATGTTCCCGGTGTGAATCTGCTGACTGAATCATTCTCCGTCTGATTTGATCATGTTCGTAGTGAGTCCATATGATCTTGTCAGTCTGTTCCGTGATCGTCGGGAATAATGTGTTCTCTTGTTATCTCCATTGCTTTACGTAAGCACAAAATATTCGTTTGACTGTCTGGTCGATGTTATTTGACCATTCCGTCAATTTTGTTTAGCTGTAGTTTGAGTTTCTTGCCCAACATGGTCCACTGGTACTGATGCACCTTCCAGAACATTAAGTTGAAAGATGAAAATCTGTTTCTGACCTTTAGATACTTGACTTTTTGATGTTTTAATGTAACCTAATGGAGTGTGTATATTCGATCAAAAAGTTGTGTGGATGTTGTCTGTTGACTGTACGCCCTGTGAATACAGCATCTTTCCTGCTGAAGTCAGAGACAATAGCCAAACACTGAGCAACAAAGGGCCTTTTTTCTGTTACAATGGAGTTAATGCACAGTGGCACTGTGTGTAAAAGCTCTCTTCATTGCTTTTGTTATCCGCTTGTTTTATATGCATGATGCTGCTGTCTCCAAATAATTCTTAAGCTGCTATTGTTCTGTTAAATCTCTTTTGATGGCAGCAAGAGTTTGGATCTGATTATGTCACTGGAACACTGGAGCTGGTATTGCTTTTATTTTGTAAGATAAGACATAACTATAACATCAGCAGATAAAAAAGACAAGTTAGGGAAGAGCAGCTGAATAAATAAAATCAGTTTTAAAAGGAACAAGTTTTAAACACTTCGTGATAATACATTGTGAGTGTATACTTTGTGGCCACTTCTTTTGGTACACTTCAAAAAATCTGGTCCTGGCCACACCTTCTGTAGTTAATACGGAGTAATGCTTCGTCAGTTGTGTATTCACCACGTCTTAAGTCAGTCACTGAAACACTGTACATGTAAGATGCAGTCATGAAAGTTTCACAGGTATGTAGAGGAGCGGATGAGCGTGCACCGTCCCGGGCATCTGTCAGTCACACTGACAGTGCTGCATTGGCATGAGTATTGATTGTTCAACGTGTCAATGGGAGTCATGACGGGTGTGATGATCCTACAGTCAGGTCATCTCTAGTTTCTACTTGTGGCTGACTTGCTCGGGCATGGCCCTTGAGTCGTGGCACCAGCACCTCAACTATGCACATACTGTCACATCAATTTTAAGGATAAAATACAATGCACCCAGTTTCTTTAAATACTCAAATGTCAAACTGTTTTTGTTTGCAGTGGAAGAGTAGACGTCACACAAACATCAGGTTCAGTGTAGTAAATTCGAATGACAGGAAGTGGCTTGGGGATTTTTTAACTTTAACGGCTTTGTCAACAGCATTTGTTTTTTTAGAGAGAAAAGCTGCAGTAATCTATATTTCATATATTGGTGTGAAATTATTCGAACACATGGACATCCAGAGAAATATTTCCAGAGCTTGATATGATCAAGCTGAATGACTCAGTATCAGGTAATCTCTTCCTTGAACTGGTTTGGGTAGCACTAACCAAGAATCTAATGTTATGTATGAATATGTAACGGACAAAAGTGGCGCTATGAGATATGACTCTTAAGGAGACATACTTGATGAAATTGTCTGAGTGACAGATATGAAGAAAGTCATTCTCTATCTTTGCTGCTTATCAGAGGAAAAATGGCACAGTGAACTTCTTTACATAACCACCAGTACTTTTGCAACCAGCCTTTTAATTGGGATGAAAATTCAGCTTATCACATCCAGGAAACAGTATTGATTTTGGTTGACCTCTTGTACAACTATTGATCTTTGTTTTTAAAATGGAACATTGCACATTCTGTGCATGTGCCCTCATTTAATTACCTTCGCCAAGCAGGTTATGTCTTTGGCTGTGTTTGTCTCTGTGACAGTGAGTAGATTTATGCCAAAAGAAAAGGACACGTTTGGATGAGATCTTCTGGGGATGTAGGTTATGGCCTAAGAAAGAAATTATTAGAATTTGTTGGTTATATGTACTGTACTTTATCTGTATTCAGGATGTATATTATATAGTTGTATGTCTGACACTGTTGTACATTGAGTGGCCTTAGTGGATTTTTGTACTCACAGAATTTTTCCTCTAGTCAGTCAATGGCAGCTTAATTAGTACTATATCCATGTAGCCTATAATAGAATGGACTTGCTTTATAAGGTATCTTAAAAACTGCAGCAACATGCAGTACGACCAATACTTAAAGGCCCGGTGTGTAAGAATTAGTGTCATCTAATGATGAGAGTGCAGATTGTAACATCCCTATGGTGGGCTTTGAAATCTAGAAAATATGTTGTTTTTTGTTGTTTGAGTTGTGAGCTTCCACTTAAGAATGTAAAATGCATGCTCTGGCTGGTTTGTCTGTTGGTGCTGCTGTAAATGGTAAATGGTTTGTATTCATATAGTGCTTTTCTAGTCTACAGGACCATTCAAAGATGCTTTACACTTCTTCCTTTCACACCCAGTCACTCGCACATTTATACAGTGCATCTATGTGCAGCACATTTTCTATCACTAATCTATTATACCCATTCACATACTGCTGGCACTAGCGGAGCCGGGAATGGAACCCACAACCTTCAAGTTGAAGGACAACTCACTCTACTGCTGATCTACAGGTTAAACACAGTGGCACTAGATGAGGCCTTAATAAAGCAAAATGCAAACATAATTGTGGGTAGTATATAAAATTTTCGCCTGGACATTTATCATGTGTTGATGCAACAAGCGTCTGTCTGTCTGAAGTCTCCCCCAGTTATTTTCATGTCCACTTGTTGCTTGATTACCATTGTGTGCCATACAGTGGCGGTTAACAACGATCTCATTAAGGCAAAGTTGATGGTTGTGATTCCTGCTGCACTGCTGCAATCCTGGTCTTAAATGCCCTTAAGAACCACCGTCTTGTCTCCACATTGGGCTGCAGAGCTTCACTGTTGATGATGTTTCCCGTGTCGGTGGGGAGCAGAACAGCCACTGGCTATACAGATGTTGTGGCTGATAATAGGACAGTCAAGGAGGATTATGAATGTGTTGTGATATTAAGCAGATGAGGGGCCAGCTCTGGGGGACTGTACTTTTCACCTCAGGAAAGAGGGAGGAAGGAAGGAAGGAAGGAGCTGACAATTTGATGTCCCTTTCATGCTATCATACCCGGTGCATTATCACCGCATGCCTCAGTGTCAGGAAGAGATCATACCGGGAACACGCATGTCGTGGTGAGATGTTATCTTCATCTTTATTTATTGGATTTATCATAGGAACAGCAGTCATTTGACTGCTCTATTCTTGCCTTCTGTTTGCAAAACATTGCAGCTTCCCAACATGTCCAGTTACTGCACAGAGAAGATGGCAAATTTCATATTATGAACCAGTACGTGTCAAGTTTAGCCACATTCTGATGTTGAAGCTTGAGCTTCTCTCCTGAAAAGTTTGGATAGTCAGGCTGAGGGAACTGTCTCAGTCAAGGCTCCCACTTTGAGCTACTAAGCCTCAGGGTTGGTAGTATTTGTTCTGAATATGTGGGTCAATTCACAATGGAATATTTTTTTTTTCTCAAAATAGAAAAAAAAAAAAACTAAACTAAATGCAGTGTTCTAAGATCAATATAGACTATATTTGAGATATGCCAGTTTAATTTAATATGCCCTCAGCTAATATTCCCTGGTGAGACTCTAATCTTCTCATTTTGGCAGAGATTATGTGGCTGGATTGTTGGGCTGTGATGACACATGGGCCCATGGCAGCCTGAACGCAGGCTGTGCAAAATCAGACTTTGATGATACTCAGGGTGACTTACAGGACAGCGTCAGATTTTTCATACTCTCCACTAATTTGACTTAGTGCAAACTGACAGCCGCTAATTTATCTCTCTGATGACCCACTCAGATTCAAAATGGAGTTTTCTTTCTGTCGATCACAGGACACTAACTTTGTATTTAAATTTTTTCATTCCAGGTTAACATGTTTTCATAAAGTCTTTGGAGTTAATTCTATTGTGTAACTGTGTTCACCCCGTGACAGTTATGTCACAAAGCTTTGAGTAATCACTTTTCATTTTGGGTAATTGTCAGCTTAATCTGTGAGCATATTACAGCACTGTCAGTTTAATGCTGACCTGTAGCCACTTAAATGCTGATGTTTTATTGAGAGTGGTCTTTTTTTTTCCGCATTCAACAATCAACAATCAACTTTTCGACTCTATTTGATAAAATCTGTATTAGATAGCGAGTGAGAGTGACAGGAGAAGCAAAGGAAAGAAGAAATTACCAAAGAGCCCAGACTGGATTTGAATCTGTGCAGTTATAGTGCAGACTCAACCTTATCAGCGATGCACACCAGTACGGCAAGATTTGTTGTTTTCAACTAAATAATCTGGAAACTGAAAGAAAACCCACTGTAGGGATATCCAAATCTAATGGAAGTTAAAATATTTAGTGAACTGATTTAGCTTTAAAGACAGCAATAATAATATCTTACTCATTTCAAACTGACATGGATGAGAATTAGGATTAAAAATGTATAGCAACCTCAAGAGGATTTAGTTTGTGTTCAAATTATGTTCGTCAAAAACAATTATCAGATATATGTAATTCAAAGCCCTTGTCGTTGTTTCTCAATGCAAGATTTCAGTGTACCACGTGATTCACTTTTTTTAATACCCAATCCTGCTCAACATTATGAATATTGAGAAAACTCTCAATATTCTGGGCTGCTGTTGTTTTTAATTTAAAAGTTGAGCCCGCACAGGTTTCAGTGAAATGAAATGGTCTGTGACTGAATGTCTCTTAATGCCTGTGGTACTTTAGGGAAACAATGAAATGATGTGTCAGCTTTCATTCTCTGTCAAATCCTCTGCATCGATTCCTGGTCACTTCTTTAAGCCCATTTACTGTCCACTTGATGTTAAATGTGCCGCCACTGGGGGAAATCACTTTCGGAGGAAGCAGCCAAAAATAGCATTCCAAGAAGCATCAAATGGCCACGGTCTCCTTTCAGTTACCACTTCTCATTTGGCTGCAGTGGAACTAATCTTTATTTTAACATATTGGTGATGTTTTGGTTGTGTCCTTAAATAATCCCTGGTTTGGAGCTGTTGTCATAAAGGCTTGCCTTGTAGGAAAAAAAAAAAAATGTTTGAAGTATGGAGTGACTGAACATCTGGTATCCTGAAGGCGCTCATAATGGAGCATACTGTTTGACGAAAACTTGTTCTGCTGTGGTATTTTGGACTACTGAAGCACAGAAATATCCAAATTCCTGCTCCACAGGCTTGCCGGTCTGATAATTGTGTGGCCCTTTTATTTTTAGTTCTCAGCAGATGGTTTAATCAACTGTGTTGCGACTAAGGGCAAGGAAAGGAGAGGTCAAGCCGTCAGTGATTTATTGGATTCACACTGAGGATGTGTTGGCACTGAACACATCTTGCCCTCTGACAAAGCAAGGATAGGACTACTGGGTCATATGTAAAGCACATATGATCCCTGATTCTGCTACAGGGACACACTGGCTCATTCCTGCGCAGTGTCCTCCAGTACTGTTCCTGATCCTCGTTTCACATTCTTCATTGGTTTCCATACAGGGGTAGAATTTCAAATATAATGGGAACCACTTTTGTTCAGCCTACTGATAAAATATGTTAAATGGCACAACAACTTTTGAAGCTCAATACAAGCAGTAGCTATGGGACATGCCTTTGTCTGCATAATGCATTACCACGAGATTTGTTGCTGGAATATTTCCTTTTACCCTTTAACCTCTTTTTAATCAAGACCCAATGTTTTAGTCTGATAGACTAGCGGAATTAAATATCACTGTCGTTTCAAAAGAAGAAATTGTAGAAGAAATTTGTCTGGGGGAAAAAAAGAGGAAACAAAACAAAACTAGACAAAATTTAAATATAACATTGCAAACATTCTCACTTGAGCAAAATCATCTATAATGTAGATGTATTGATATTAGGATGAATAAATAAAGCGGACATTTGATCACGTTTTCTCAGTGAATCTTTTAAAAGCCCCAAGAAAGAATGTTATTTGCATTTTCGTAATATATTTTCTGAAAATAATTTCCATGTTATCTTTTTTTTTCCCCCATCAGCATTGGAGAGGAAGATGTCAATGCGGCAGAGCAGAGACGAGCTGATCAAGAGAGGAGTGCTGAAGGAGATCTTTGAGAAAGGTGAGCTGATCTTACAGTGTGAATTTAACTGAGCTGAAAACCCCGATTTAGTGCAAGAAGAGTAGATGTGGTGCACTCTTAAATCTAGTTATCCATTTCCTCATGAATCACTTCAACTGTGTCTGAAATGCACACAAATTTTGACACGTGACAAAATTTAATTTTACAATTTCACATGTGACATATTCAGATCTAGAGTGTCTGATAGCAAGTGCTGTGCGCTGAAGCAAATCAAAAACAAAATTGGCAAAGCTAAAGAAAGTTTGCCAAGATGCAAGGAGAGTGAATGAGTATTTTATTTTAACATTTTTTGGTTTAGCAAATTAAGCTTTTTGGATTAACAATAAATGTAAAATGTAGCAGATATAATATTATGCACAGAGTTTGAAGATATTTCTTAGGGTTAAAAAATGGGGTGTACCTTTAAAGGGATAGTTTAGGTTATTTTTGAAGCGTAGTTGTATGATGTGCAGACACAAAGTCAGCAGTGACATCACTGTGGCTGCTGGTGGCAGGAACCCGCCTGATCCATGGAAGCCTGCACTTACTGAAAACATTGCAGCCAGGCTGTGGGGACAAAAGGAAAAACAGATTATTGTCCAATGCTTTCAACAAATGCAACATCAAATAAAATCTACGCCATCTTACGAATATGTTTCTCTTGTTCTTATTCTTTGCTCACTGTAAACAAATGATTTTTTGGTGCTGCTTACTCCCCGCACCAAAGTCCATACAGAAAATCAGCAATTTTACATCACCATACGCAGTTGTTGATGATCCACCGTTTTCTCCATCAGTAAGATAACAAATGTGTTATTTTTTTCTTAAGTCTGTCATATTTGCCCAAGCAACACAAACTTTAAACAAACTTTATAGCAGTAAATCAGCCAAGCACCAAAAAAATGCATATTTCCTCTATGGAATTTTTTCAACCTTCAGTTTCCAGTCAGAAGAGGACACATCAAGGGTCAAGGATGCATCTAGCCAGGTCAAGGGTCTGTGTCTGTTTTGCAGCCAACCACACTCTCAAAAAACCCTGTCACTTTGGGTTAGGGTAACTGTCACTTAAAATTCAGATGCTGTTCAGCCAAGTTAATTGACCACAAGTATGATTTGAAGAGTGATTTTTATAGCAATCTCACAATAATTGTGTCACCTCTCAGAATACATATTAATGAGGCCAGATGTGCTTGGTTCTCCTGCTTAGTGACAACCTACTTCCCATAAAGGGAAAAAAAAAACAACTTGTGCACAGCTTGGTAGAACAGCAGTGGCCTAGTTATACTGTATGTTTGAATTATCTTAACAGCATGACCTTGCCCTGATAGATATTTCCAAAACATCTACTTTGGTATAATTAAAACAAAGAAATAAAGCATTTATCAACATATGTTTTAGTATAGGAAGGAAATCTTTTTTCTAGTCTTTCCTCTGATTGGCCGCTGGATTTTAATCAGCTTTGATGCTATATCTACAGTATGACCTTGGCCTGAATATTGCATACACCAGCCAAACCCTCACTCCAGTTTCATTCGTAATTAAATGATGGAGAGTTTTCAAATAAAGTAATTAAACTCAAAATTACTAAGCCCAATGTTTAATAGCTTGTTAGACTGACTTTAATGTCTTGTGCTAATGGAAGGGAAATTGACTCCTACCAGAGTCTTGTTCAAAAGACTGTTCGGTTAAAATAAAATGAAGGAACTGTGAACTCTCAAAATAAATGCGCCAGTTGCTGCACAGTCAGCCGTAAAATGTGACCATGCAAAAACCATCAAATGGCTCAGCAGTGGGAAAGATTTAAAAAGCAAAATCTATGTCAGACTGCTTTACTGCTTTCCTCTGTTGGTCTGGGGTTTGCTGATAAAAGACTCTTGACTTGTCTTTTAACAGCCTTAGCTTTGAATCCTGCCCCCACTCCTGTTCTGTTAAAACTGAATACCACAAGTTCATATTTTAAGTTTTGTCTGACTTTCTTTGAGACATTTGACACTTTGTTTCTTCTTCTGTTTCAGCAACTGTTGAATTCCGATCCTCTATGGATGGTGGAGTCTACACTCAGGAGCCCTCTGTTAAGTCGTCTATGGTCCTGCCGACCAAGAAATCTGTCACTTTCCCAGGTGACCTTCAGGATACACCCGCCAAACCACCGCTGTACCATAAACAGCCTCCTGCTCTCCCTCCAAAGCCTTTCTCTAGAATCCCAAACCATAGCACAGGTCAGTTGTTTTAAGATTATGTTCACTATTTTTGTACAGAGGGAGTTGGTCCAAACTGCTGTGCATGACAATAAACGTTTTCTAAACCAATGATAGTGTTTCTTGTACCTTATTAATTGTTATACACACACACACAGGCATTTATTGCACGACCCAGGTTGTCAGTGTATCTATAATGCTTGTATTTGAGTACTTGTTTTGATAGCCAAACCATGACTGCGTCCTCTTTAAACCCCACCTGCATTGCCGTACATGTGCACAGGATTATACTACTCTCATTGCTTAGGACAGCTGGGCTGTCTCTGTCATTGTCAATCTGTCACTACAGGAAGGTGGCGTTACCTTGGCCTAATTTCCACTACTCTGCACTGATGTCTGAGCCATGTCTTATCGTCCACAAGCACAGATTATCTATCTCTAACGGCAGAGTGTAGTGGATGTTATTAAATCCTTGTAGAAAATATTAATTAATAAAGAGATGTATGCATATAAAAGGGACAGTGTGCAGTTAAAACATAAATGTTACCATTTAGTGCTCTGCACCAGATTATCTAAGCACTAATTTGCATCTGCAATCTTTCAGCAGGACAGAACAGCACTAAGACAGCACTTGTTACAGCAACAATAACACTTACACACGTAACATAGAGCACACAACGGATAAAGCACATCATAGATGTATGTTTTCAAAGAGTAAAATGAAATCAACTGTGAAAGTCAGTGAGTGCAGAGCTGAGCAGTCTTATATTCAGCAATCTCTCTTTCTTTCCTGTTACACTTAATTTTTTTCCTTTCTCTTTAGATTCTTGCCAGCCAGTGAAGTTGCCCTGTATGCCTGGAGGAAAACACTCCCCACCGCTTCCTCCAAAGAAAGTGATGATTTGCGTGCCTCCAGGGGGACTGGACTCCTCCTGCTCCCCTTCCCCATCGCCCAACCCTCTCAGCACTCTCCAAAAGTGTGCCCTTCCCCAAGGGATGTCGTCCCTCCATGGCACCCTGCTGCCTTCCCAGCTGGCCAGTTTGTCCAGTCATCACCAGAGTCACGGCCACCCACTCCAGCTGCAGTATGGCAGTTTGCATGCACCCAGCCGCATCATTGAGGAACTGAACAAAACGCTGGCGCTCTCCATGCAGAGGTTTGAAAGGTTGGTAGCCATCTGTGCTCATTCCTGTTATTAAAGACGTCTTTCCTCCAGGAGTGTCACAGAGGGATTATAGTTTAGAGAGCTATAATCTCTTTGTTTGCACATCGCTCACTGTATCTTTGTTACCTGGACTAAAGCTGAGAAATTATAGGCATGTAGCCAATGTGTAGGAATTAGTGACATCTAGTGGTGAGACTACACAGTACAACAAACAAAGGAACTCCTACTGCGTTAGTGTTAGTATACTATAAATGTAAATGTAAACACTCATTCACACCTTCTACCACTCTCCCGCTCTTTTCGGTCATTCCTTCTTTATTCTTTTAGAACATGGCTGTTCTGGCTCTTGAAACATGATGGTCCAAGTTGGTTACTTCTGTAAAGCAAGGCCCTTGCCGAAAATACATAAAAATGCTTATTTTAAGACCCTGATCATGCCTTCTACATGTCTGGGTGAAGTAAAGTTGGTCACCTGTAGTGGTCAGCATGGATCCTATGCGGACGTTGGTGAGCATGCCTCCAATTTGAATCCACATGTGTACCCTACATGCCGACATTGCGCATGCTCCTTGTAGCACAGCACTTTCCAGTCAAGTTGGTGGTGCGCTCTTGTTTTAGTCAAAAGATACAACAAAGAATACAGTAAAACTGAACGCTTGCTTGAGGTTGTCCGAGGACCTGCACATGTACAACTCAGTGCTCAAAGGATACAAGGACATACAAATAAAGGCAAGGGACCCTCAGCAGCAGCCTGGCCTGGCCCTTTTTATTTTTCAGTGACTACACACATATATTTGGATGTGTGTAGTTCTGTGTATGGATTTCACAGAACTAAGGCTATAAAAATGACTGACCTTAGTTTTGTTGGTCACAACATATTTCTGTTATAAAACATGATTGTCCTCTATTTGGCAAGTTATTAACATAAAATATAGTCTTATTTAAAGCTGTTGTCAAAACACCACCAGTTAGAGTAATTACTGAATGGATCATCCTGTTGTGTTTATTACCTTTAATTTTTGTGGCGAACTTTTCCACTACCTTCGAATCTGTCCCGGGGTTATTGAGGTCATGTCCTTCCATGTAGCACTGGTGTTAAAGTCTAAATTAGTCCACTGCCTCACAGGGCAGTATGGCCTAATTTTGCAGTAAATGTGTGTGTGTGTGGGCACAGGCACATGGTGTAGGTTGGCCTGACAGAGCATGACCAGCTGCTCTTTACAAGAGCCACGCTGCTTCTTGTTTGGAGGAAAAAGGGACAGGGTAACGGATTGGACGTTACATAACCTCTTATATTAGGATCTCTCTTTCACCAGAGCCATTTGGGCAGGGATAAGGAAGTAATGGTCCTGTCATGGCTCACAATCAGTCTGAAAGCTTGAAGTGGTTACGCAACTCTGTCTCATCACAAGAGGCCCCGACTAGTCTGTGATGAATCAATCTGTCAAATGTGGTGGTTCACAAATGAACGTAAATAGTGCTTGAAAGTGAAGTTGGTTTCCACTAAATTTAAAAAGGAAAAAAAAAGAAAACAAGTTATCTAATCTGTCATTCTTTTTCGCCTTTGTAATCCGGTAAGTATTGCATAAGAGTGTCCAGAATTAATGTGCATGTTCAGTTTTCCTTTCTTAAAATCCAAATCTTATTTAGACTATGCATTGTTTTAAAATCACTGCTCTTCTTGTGATCTATTTTTTGAGGAGGTTTTTACCTCCACCAGGGAGGATATGTTTTTGGCCAAGTATGTCTGTTTGTGAGCAGCACAGCTAAAAAAAATAAAGGGTTTTTAATATATTTCCTGGAAATGTAAGTCTTGGCCCAAGGATGAATTTATTAGATTTTGCTGGTGAAATGGATTTTTTCAGCATGGAAAAAAAACAATAATTAACTAGTGCAGTGTGTGCAGTGTTGTGACACTGTGGGAAACTAAGCAGCCTTGGTGGAGGTTTGCACTCTCTTAGTACTTTCTCTAGTTCATGAAGTAATTCACAAGTCATGAACAATGCAAAACATGATACAGAACTTGACATGACATACTTGTAAGCATGATTTTGTTTTTCCATCACTGTACGGGAAATAGACAAGCTCATCCTTGCTATTTTTTTAAAATGGTATATAACCTACACCATAAGCATTAACTCATTACATTAATGCTCAGATATGGTCCAACACTAACATACAGTATGTCCCCGTTTCTCCACCAGCTCTGCGTTGCATGGCATTGGTCAGTGTCTGCCTCTGGACAGGCGAGAAGCACCCTCTGTAATAATTGACTATGAGGATGACAAGGAGAACATGCCCAACGAGTCAGACTATGAAGATCTGCCCAGCATGTACAAGGACGAGGACGACGAGGTGGACAATGACGAGGATGATGAGGATGATGACGACTCCATATTTACAAGTGAGTGGCAGCAGTTCCATCTCATACATGGATTATTTATTACATTAAGAATAACTAACTAAATAAAATAAATGACTAATGATATTAGGTGTGCAAAAAACATATGTGATGACACGTCTGTCAATAAATCATCATCAACTGTGCTATTAGATTTACCTAAAGGCTGCTCAGGAGTGCAGATGTAGTTTGACCTTCAAAGCACGGCCAAAATTAGGTTCGCACAGTGTATCCAGAATCATGCTGTCACCCTTGGAAACAAAATCTCTCGCTCCCTCTCGCCAAATCCGCTCAAATCTGTGTAGGGCAGTTTGTGTCGTTTGCACTGTGTCCCCACACATGGCTGCATGCTGGAGCTTTTAAAAGGTTGTGACTGGTCATGTGTGAGGGGAAATCACCCAATGTGCTAAGGCATGACCTGAAAGGGCACTGAAATGATAAGTTATACTTTAAAGTAAATTTGGTTCACAACATTTATACAACATTGGCTCTCTTTCTCCCCCCCCCGCCTCCCCTAAACATGAACATACATACGATATAGTGTGGAAAAATTAATAAAAATAATAATGATATGACTAAAACTATTCAGAAAGATAAAACATAAAGATACAATTAATTTAAAAAAGGTAAAAGTAATTAATGACACTACGATTATGCAGTTTTAGAGCAATCCTGCTTAGTGATTCCACCCTGTATTTATCTTCTGTATGTATGTATACATTATTTAATATCCTTGTTGTTATGTTGTCCCTATTTTAATGTTGCTCATTTACTTATTTAATACTTTTCACTGGTACTTCTTATTTTTTACAGAGCAAATAACCCTGTTGTGAGCTGTATTATTATCTCATCTGCCACAGTCTACTGGCAAAACAGTCAAAACATCTAATAACCTGTTTAGTATAATCACTTTAAATGTGTATGAGCTGCAGTAGCATGTAGTAGAAACATTCAGTTTTCCACCCAGATCTGTGCTTTACTTTATGTTTTCAGCTCATGTTTGGCCTTTTTATGCATGTTTAGGCTCCCTGGCTCAGAAGGTGCTGAGGAAAGACTCTCTGGCCATTAAGCTGAGTAACCGTCCATCCAAAAGAGAGCTGGAGGAGAAGAATATCCTGCCCATGCAGACAGATGAGGAGAGGCTGGAGTCCAGGCAGCAGATAGGCACCAAACTCACAAGGTGAGACACGTAAACAAATGCATTCACACATAAGCACAATTTATGGCTCAAGTATTTTTAGTAAATCGGGTTGAAATGTTGCAGCAGCCACATTAACAACCTCTACGGGGAAAGTGCACGGACCATTCTCAGCCAAACTAAACATTTTGTCTTGATTTGGGCTGACACTGGCATTAATATCCTGGCTGATTAAATTGTGAAGCAGTCCAGAGCTGATGCTAACATCTGCCTTTTTACCTCCTGAAACACTTACATCATGTCAGTTTTTTCCCCCCCTTCACAACATCCGATAAGGGAAAAACACTTTATCTCATTAGAATGAGGCTCTGAAAATGGAGCCGACCTAATTTCATCAATGCATTGCCCCCCCCACTCCTTTTTCCTTCACTTGTCTTCTCTCTGGCATACTCTCTCTCTCCCCCCCCCGCCTGACTTCCTCCCTCGCTCACTGAATCACCACGGTGATGAATGTGCCAAACTATGTCCACCCGACTCCTCCACACAACATCACCACCACGCAAGACACTAAATATCAGCAGTTTACACGCACACAGCTAGTGTAATGTGTACAAATCACAGAAACTTGTATACATGCGAGAGCGTACATTTGAATTCTAGTAAATGGGCAAGATCTAACAACATAATGATTTTTATTTCCCCATCAGATTACAAGCCTCCACTGCTCTTTGAACATGTTCTTTGAACATCACCACCCCCACTCTGTTTACAACACAGATCATATAGCCAGAAGGCCTGCTTTCTTACTGTGCTTAGTTGACATGTTCCCAAAAAAGTGCTGTCACTGTAGCCTTTGCACAGTGTCAACCCATTTAGAAATGTCTAATTTCATGCTTCTTTTTTTTTTTTTTTGGCCACCAACATTGTGTCTTGTAATGTTGCTTGTGTCAGGCCACTCAGACTGATAATGATTATGGTATTTAAGGACATACTAACTTTAACTCTCCTCTGTTGACCTGATTCACTGGGAAAACCCTGGAGAGTAGTATTTCTAAGCTTTCACCCTTAAGAATATTGCTGTGATTTCTTTTTTTTTTTGGTGCTATCTTTTTCATAATGATTCATGCATTATTTAGTTGAAAAAAAATGGGATGTAAAGTATAATTTATATATTCCTAGACACATATCCTCAGCCTGTAAAAAATTCTGGATATCTGGAGAGGTATGTTAATGATACCCTTTGCTATAACAGAATCGGTATAATATAATCATCAAACATTTAAATGTCAAATCAGGCAAATAGACAGTCAACAAGATGGAAACTGATTAAAATAAACCAGGCTTTGACAGAAAATGTTCGGTAACTGAACTCCAAATGGATGTTTTTGTCCAGTCTGTATGTTTTTTTTTTTTTTATCCAATGGTTGTGTTTTTAGTGATGTAATAGTGCTTAAATCACTCAGTTAAGCAGAGAACTCCACTTGACCGAGCGATAACCCTCAGGTGGGAGACACAAGAAATGAGACGAGACAAGCCTGGCTGAGAGCAGAGCAGGCCTAACTCTGCCAACAGTCGCTTATGGGCTGAAAAGTTTCTCTAACGAGATGGAGACTATCATTGATCCAGCATCTAATTAGGTCTATTTCTGCAGGGCCCTGACACTATAATGAGAATTAGAAACACAGATTTGAGAGGAAATTGAAGACGACTGTAAAAAAAAAATCTTTCTCTCCAGATGTTGCATGAAGGAAAAGTGTGATGACACTTTCTGGTGTTTCTGTGCTGATGTAGGAATATTAACGTTTCTGTTTGCATCTGAAAATGTCATAATTGCATTTGCCTCCCTAGGCATTCAGTCGTCAGCAATTTCTGTCTTTTGCAGACCCCCCGTCTCTGTAATGCACCAATTTGTTATCATTCATGTTGAAGAGAGAGCCCGGTCATGGCTGACTGACACTGTGGGAAGTGCATGCTTGAAGTGCATAAATAAGATGCAAACCCTTCAGCTATCAACAAGAGTATGCTTTGCTCATGAATATGTTGCTGTGTGTAGGTTTAGGCCAGGGATGTCAGTTGTATTAGTAAGCATGCCATCAGTAAATCAACTCTTTTAAGGAGTTGCTGTCACAGGAGGGAAGTCATTACTCTGCAAAATGTTTCAAAGGGAAAAAAAAAAAAAAATTGACTAGCTTTTCCTCATTTGTTGTATCTTGGAAGAATAAGTGAAATGTTTGCACTGTTTTGTTTGACTGACAATCTTCTTTTTATTTTTTTTTTTAGCTCGAGTTGCATGATAAACTTTTTCCTCCATGTTGATTCAGTGTGTCCTTGTCTGTGACAATGTGATTACCATGGCTGCTTGTTTCTCACCAGGCGCTTGAGTCAAAGGCCCACAGCAGAAGAGCTTGAACAGAGGAACATCCTCAAACGTGAGTGTGGTAAACTTGAAATTTAAAATATTTGGCATAATCTTTAATAGAACTTCGGAGCTTCAGCATGGTTCCACTTCCTGGTGCTGAAAAGTTGAACCAAAGGAAAAACAAGATTTTTTTTTCCTTGCAAACCTTTCTGCCATCACTGAATCCAGAGACGCGAGGCAGAAGAAAATTGAGACGGATGCACGATTTCCCAAATTAACAGAAGGAAAGCTCCCAGTTTTAAATCACCATGTTGCCACTGTCATGTTTACATTTGCTCGCCATTGATGATGTGGGGCAGTGGAACTTTGGTTCAGCTTAATTTGGTTACAAACCAACCTGAATGAGAGCCTGAATGGGAACCATGGTGGTGCTTATCAGTGTTAAATCACTGTAAGATGCTTAAAAAATTTGTCAGAAATCTCAAAATACCAAAAATCTTTGTGATAGACATTGAAGTGAAACAGGACTCAATACTGTAGCAGCCTTTTGCCTCTGCAGGAATCATGTAGCACATCCCAGTGATTTGAGAGGCCAAGTTATGTTAAAGATGGTGATATACTGTACATCTCTCTTTATTACTCTTTGGTCTGCGTATTTATATGATGCAGGCAGCAGGACCCTCAGAGGACTCATGTCCAGAGAGACAGGGTCTGTTGCTCAAAACACATGCACTATTAGAGAAAGGCAGTTCTGTTGCCAGGGACTCTGCAGCTCCCACATCAAAAACAGTTAATAGAAGTCCCTGAGCTCCCAAAAGCCCCAGTGTGATTGGCACAGTGCAGGAGCAAAACACGAAGTCTGAGAATTCAGGACTGACAGAGAGCCATGTCCTTCCCATCACTCAAGCACATGCAGTACCAAGGTTAAACAAAAGGGCCTTTATTTTCAAGAGAGACGCCGTAGTCCAAGTTTGTACGTAGTGCTATGGTCACAGTATGTCTTCAACACAAGCACAAATGCAGTTTGACAGCCGAAGCCTTTGCAGACAGGAACAGGGTCCCGATATGTTCCTTGTTTACTCTCATCTCCCTTGTTCTAATTTGCAGGTTTCGTTTTTGTAACTGGAATATACAGTACAGAGCAACACATGGATGGATTTTAAGGAGATGCAACATGAATTTGATCAGTTTTTTTCCATTCTTAATAATCTGTTTATCATTAAAATGCAAGAAAAAGCCCCGTGACAACGTGAAAGGAACAAAACAAATCATTCTCCCCTGATACCCATAGCTAATAGTATTAAGCAGCCAGTGATGGGAAGTATTTTAAGCTTTGAGAAACTTATTCTGTTTAGTGGGATTGAAATACAACACAAAATTCAAATGGGTTTGGTCCCCTAAAACAGTCCACTGATTGTTTGCGTCTGTACTGGCAGTGTCAACTCTAATCATTTCATCCTCCTGCAGCCCGCAATGAACTAGAAGAAATAGAGGAGAAGAGGGAGATAAAACGACGGCTAACACGAAAGGTGAGTCTAAAATATGTCCAAATATGTCCCCGGGAGACGCACATGTCCTCGTTGCCCTTGGCTCTTCAGCACGTTAGCTGCCAAGTCCTCTGACACCACTGGGAGGTGTTGAGCATGTTCCCATCACTACAGTAAATGAATAACACTTCGTGCTCACCTGCAGACATGCTCAAAATAAAATATCTCCGTTTTTTTTTTTTTTTTAATAAAGGATATGAGCAGAATAGTTTACATCACAGAAAGTAAAATTTTTTAAAAAGGACTGTCCTTTGCAAACCTCCTCAGAGTTGACATTTTGTGTGATCATAAAACATGTCAATCTGGCTATATTATGTAAGATATACTGTATATGGTTTGTTCTTTGGACTGGACTTAAGTCTTTGTGTATTTGGTCAAAAGACCTTGTGAGGTGGAAAGTTCGATTTGGTAAATATGCAAAACCTGAGTGTGCAAACTTGGGGAGTAAGAAAACATCAATACACTTAAGTACTGAAATATTTATTGGTATACTATCTCTGTTCTTTGAAGTGCAGTATTGACATGGAAATAGACTTTACAGAGGTTTTCTGACAATGGGCTGTGTCCAACCACTAATTGGCTGCAGGTATATTGTTTATGCATATAACATTGCTATTTTTACTATCACAGTTTTTCCTAAAATATACTTTTTTTTTTGGTGGGGGATATCAATATATCACTTGGCTTATAGTAAACCAATGCACTGCAATATATCAAATCGTTGCCCTTGTATCAGGATATATACTGTATATCATATCACCAGGTTCTTGGCATACAACGCTCTATCAGTCATAGTACATAGAAAAACTTAATCCATTTATTTGTTTTGCTCTTGTTCCAGCTGAGCCAGAGGCCGACAGTAGAGGAGCTGAGACAGGCCAAAATCCTCATCCGATTCAGTGACTACGTGGAGGTGTCAGATGCCCAGGATTACGACAGACGGGCAGATAAACCCTGGACCCGGCTCACAGCAGCTGATAAGGCCAGTAGCACTCAGTCTAATCTTAAACTGATATGTTTTTTAATATTCTCAAGATCAGTCCTTCAGTCATCATGCTCCCCATACTGCCTCAGTTGACGCAGTCCTTACGACGGGGGTTAGCGGTTGAAGGATGTGCATCCCTTTTCTTATTCCGGCAAGTTCCTCCAGTTCCACCTCAGCTGTTTTTATTTCCGTTAGTGAGTAAACCCCCTGGAGCTGTCCTGCTGCTCACTGCCCAGCAACCCTTGGCTCTGAGTTTTAATGACCGCTTGATTGTTCAGAGCAGATATACAATATATTCTGCCTCCTTTGCTCTGAACACACTGGGCCACACCTGAGATCCTCTCATGTAGATCACAGGGATTCTGCTTTTTTTATTACACAACAGCACAACAGCTCCTCTTACATAAGAGCGTAATCAGAAAAGAATTGCCACAGGACCCTTCATCCACAATGCTGATCTGTTGGCTTTTTTTATATCATTAAGCACGGATTCAAATATTGTGTGTTCTTATGTCTTGTAGGATTTGATTCATCCTCAGTTTGAGAATTTCTTTGCAGTCAATCATGGCTTTGGGCAAAGCATTCAGTCTGTCACCATTCCAGTGTTATAGAGGCCATTACTCACTGGGCAGTGTCCCAACACTGAATGTGTAGATCTACATGAATGACCAATGATTTTGTATTGTGGACAAAAAAAACATGTTACACATAAACTTAACATGTGTATAATACACCATAGTGTGACAGCCATAAAGGGCACTACTTAGTTTACAATCATTTGTACTGTAATTCTAATATTTTCAGGTGTTTCATAGCCTTTAGATATAGCTACTGTATAGTATACTTTGAGGTGCTTAAAAGATAACTTTGGTTTGATTTTAGTCCACCTAAATCCTCTGCATCAATACTTTTGGTTAAAAAAAAAAAGCGCAGGGTGAGCACCTCCATAGACCAGAAACAGACTGAATTGTAATGCAGTTCTTGGATGTCTCAAGAGGAGTGATAGTGAAGTGAAAAGAGAATCAGGAGAATCATTTATGGGCCTTGAGATGAACATAAATGATGCATGAAGCATACTTAAAGGACAGAGACTGAGGCTTAGAGGCTGCAGTTTGCCTACTAAGCCCTTTTTTGCTTCTTCTCTCAATCTTCTTTCTTGTTTGTGCGCTGCAGGCAGCGATACGGAAGGAACTCAACGATTTCAAAAGCAATGAGATGGAGGTGCACGAGTCAAGTCGCCATTTAACCAGGTAATGTGCAGAATCCATTTGCCTGCATGTGACTGTGCATGCCTAAATAGGAAAGCGGCAGCTACAGTACTCATGTGCTGCAGTTATAATTGGCTGAGCTATGTGCGCTGGTTTTTAAGCTGAGGTGATGAAATGAGATGAAATGTTCGAAATTGCCCTTTTATTTCACATGTGTGTATTTTTCAGGTTTCACAGACCATAGTAGACCATCACTGTCTTGAGCAGCGCTGCACTGACGCTCTCCTCCACTGAGAACCTTAAGTGCTGGACAGTAAAATGGTGCCCATTTCTACAATAAGGCCATGTCTTCTGAAATGCCTTTTTCAAGACCCACACAACTGAGTCGGTACTACACCACAGGATGCAGACGCCCACTACTCGATCCACTGTAGTAGCACACAATGGCTCCAGTTGTGTAACATCGCCCCTCTGCGGACTCGGCTCGACTGTCTCTCAAAGCCTCTCTGCTGAGCTCCGAGGCAGGCGCTCAGCTCAGCGGCAGTTCAGACAGCAGATGAGCTTGTGTTTGTTTTACCGAGGGCAACTGTATCTTTACTTCATCGACTTGACACCAGTGGACTTGTCTCAGTGGACATGTTTTAATTCTGCCTATTTATTATGCTGTCACTCTGAACTCCTCCAGCCCTTATGTGCAGCTCTGTGTGAGTACACGGTGTTGATTGTTCTGAGTTCACTCTTCTATCAGCAGGAGATCCATCATTACCGCACCTGCTGGGACTTCACCAGGAAGTGCTTAGATAAATGCACAAAAGGGAGGGAGGGAGGAGTCCAACATTAGGATCATGTGCAATAGGGTTTCTCCTTGAGCTTTCCCTAGACTATAGCACCCCCTGGAGTCTGCTCCATGTCATTATCATGTAGTCTTGAGGTCTCATCCCTCATCCGTGCAATTCTCACTCTAATGACAATGTTGACGTCTAATTGCTAACTGTGAATTTGGGAGTTTGGTCAAAGACTGCACTCTCTTCAAATGTACATTTTGTTCATACCAAGGAAGGATACTTAGAAGAAGAAAAAAAAAAAGATTCATGCTTGATCAAGTTTCATTAATGTCAGAATCATATAAATTGAATGAGTATGTCCGCAGCTGGCAGACATATTCTTGTTGCAGTTTGTGCAACAATAATGTTTTATATTATTTTGTCAGTTTTTAATTGTTTTTGATAGATGCAGCTCATTTACATGTTCCAGCTCTTTGGATAGATCATTTAAAAAACAGAATATTGAGAGATAGACTCACCATGTTATTTTCTCTTTTTTTTTCTCTTTTCTTTTTTTGCAACAGTGTATTTAATGATCTTTGCTCATTAATATTACTGTACTATACACTTTACTTTTATACTCATGTCATTTTGACCAAGCAATATGCTGTTTGTAGAGTAAAGGTTATATTGCAGGAGTACTCCCACCATTTTTTACTGTGCTTATACACTGCGTCTCACTTCAGGGTTTTAATTTTCTTTTATACTTTAGAAAAGCTTTATATAGGAGGACTTTCTCTGCATTTTCTTCGACTGATCCACCTTAGATAATTTCAAAAAGCTGCCAGTTGACAGTTGGATAAGATTTGAATCAGTTCTCAAATCTGCCACCAAATGATGCATTTTCAAAAAACACAAGCACTGATTTTAGTGGATTCAACAAGTCAGGATTCTTGCATTTCTATTGCTAAAATTGTTTGCACTTGGCTTTTGGCTTTACAATGGTCACTGTTTCAAATTCAGGGCCCAAGTATGTAAAAATATTTTTGGATTTCTGATCTGTGACCAGTTTGTCTCTTTTACTTTAACAGTCTTGTTACCCGATCGCTGTACACAGTATTCCAGTTATCATGTGCTTGATGTGTACAGAATATTTTTTATTTTATTTTATTTTTTTTATTGTATTACTTTTAATGTCACAATATGAAATTATTGTTCATCAGATGAGGGAAAAGTATGAG
This sequence comes from Brachirus orientalis, assembly GCA_016785285.1. Taxonomy (NCBI): domain Eukaryota; kingdom Metazoa; phylum Chordata; class Actinopteri; order Pleuronectiformes; family Soleidae; genus Brachirus; species Brachirus orientalis. Next base: position 3,435,232 of record JAFBJR010000504.1, on the reverse strand, counting down.
AGGTGGAAATTTTTGGATACTTACAGTGATGCATCCATCAGCAAAGAAAAACATTTTATCCCTTTATGTTGAGGACTCAACCAGTGATGGATATATGACCTGCTGAGAACACAGACAATTATTTTTGCACTTGATGGTTTGAATGTGAAGTTGGGGGGGTGGGGGGGGGGGGGGAAGTTTGGGGGGGGGGGGGGTTATCACAATTTTGAGGCGTTCTTTTTTTGAATCAGTGCATAGGTCAGTCTCTTGTCACACCCCGCCCCCCAATCTAAATTTGACTCTGTCAGTAGCAGAGACTTTGAATTACATTGTTTTTATTTTTAAGTTTCTTTGTGGTCCCAATATTGTCATGTCATTATTAGAAATTTCTCTATTCATAGATTCAGTACAGTTGAGCATAATAGCAACACGTTTATATAAAAACCCGAATATTCTCATTTTCAGTTGCCTAAAAACAATGTGAGCCCCTGGGCTGAGCATGATGTTTTCCATTTTGCTGGAGTCAAGGAACATGAATTCAGCAATAATCTGTTTACTTTTAATTGTTGATGGAGCAAATTAATGCATTTGAAAGTGTTTTTTCTTTAAATTTTGAAATACATACCATGTTAAGGATACATCATGCAGATTAAATTCCATCTCTGAATGCATTTGTGCTGTACTTATTTATTTCTTTTTTTAAATTTGGATATTTAAATCCCAGTTCAAGTCTTGCATGTGTAGCAGTTTGGACAGATCTTTTTGGGGGGATTTAGTAATTTAACACTTAACCCTTAAACACTGAAAATCTGTCAGTCCCTAAAGTTAAATAAATCTTAATCCATGTGCATGTATTTAAGACTGTAATGCTTGTTACATTGACAGAACTAAATTCAGTTGATTCGGGAACAGTTCAAACCAATACATTGTACAAACTGACTATTAAATTATACAAAGTAATACTATAAAGTAAATCTTGTATGGTTAAACCTGTTTAGATGCTTATCGTTTGTACCATACATTTTCCACCAGCAAAGAACTGAACCTGTTCATCTTAAGTATATTCATTTTAAGTAAAACAGAATTAGAGACATGCTGCAACAAAGAAAATGAAATGTAACATGTGGCTTCGCCGTAGTGGAAAATTGGTAACCTCCACTAGATGGCGACAAATCACAGAGGAAAAGGGGCTGTGCCCTGAGCCGGTCTGAGCTATGGTCTTGTGAAATGGCGTCCTGATGAGATGGTGCTGAAGTTATTTGCTTCGTCACCACTCGTCTAAAAATAATTGGACCCACGGGGAACCTTTACTTCTCCATGCAACGGAATCTGGAGGACATCATTACGCGGGGATAAGTACACTGCGCGCAGTTAACCGTGGGAAGTCCACATATTCAACAGTTGACAGCTTTTAAGTTTTTATTTTCTAGAGTGTGAGGCTACACGGGACAGTATGACAGCTTTTTAGTGCACCGTTAGCACACACAAAACGCTGCAGTAGTTAAGAGGACGAACCTCCGCAGCGGCACCCCAAACATTTTATACGAGCTATGTTTACTCCTCTCATCTGTTCACCGCCTTGGAGAAAGGCATTATGGGAAATGTAGTTGTCACGTGGCTTCATTCCCTCGTCCGGTTGCTCGTGGGCGCACTACACTTCCCACACTCCACCGCGTTGTTGTTAACGACCCCATCTTGTGCCCTCCTCATGAATATATAGCAGTCATTATTTGCGTAGGAGGTCGGCCGACGTTCATTTCATATTCCAACACTGTGTTCAGCTCCAAATGGGACGCAGCCCCACGTCTCCGCCCTGCGCTGAGCCCTGCCTCTTCCCACTGGATTTAATGGGTAAAATGTTCTTTTGGAGCAGCGGAGGAGATTCCGACAGGGACAGAAAGACTGTCTATGACTACTAGCGGGATAAGTCAGCAACACCGCCCAGCCCGCATTCAGGCTTTTAAATGTAGAGGTATAAGTGCACCACTATTTATTTCGAGTGGGGGACTTTTCATTGGGAGAGATGGAAAGTGTGCATTCTGTCGCTGAGGATGGCGCGTCGGATGGAGGCGCGGCGAAGTTAATGAAGAAGCCCAGCGGACTGTCCGTCGCCCGGGGGACTCGAGCAGATGATGGCGGTGGACATTTGGCACCCTCCCGCGCAGAGGTAAAGAATGGGAATAGCCTCTCTCATACCGCGGGATCCAGTGCGTCAAACCGAGCTGTGGCGTCTAATGGCCGGAGCTCATCCAGCAACTCCAGCTCCCTCCTGTTGAGACGGAGGCGCTTGAAGAGGAACCTCTCCGCCGCAGCTGCAGCCACCGCCACCTCAGCTGTAACCGCCGCCTGCGGTGCCAAGATGAACTCGGCCCTGTCCTCTGCGTCTTTGCACACCCGGAGTCTGGACAGAAAAACTCTGCTTAAGCACCGGCAGAACATGCAGCTACAGTCCGCAGATCGCGAGTGGGTGAGGGCTGATCTACACCGGGGCTGCTTGCATGTCCATGACAGACTGACCCCCTCACATCCCCGGCCGGTCCTTTGCACTATGGACACCACAGCCGGCGAGGTAGCGCTACGTCTGGGTAAAGTGAGCAGTAAGTCCAGTTCCATTGTGCGCATTTTTAGTAAAGACAGCCCCAAGACTGACCAAAACGGAAACTGCAACATGAAGTATGAATATAGTGATGATAATCCATGCAAGGTGATTGAAGACCCGAGTAAGAAATGTAACCACCTGCCTATACTGGAGGCCAAAGAATTAAGGGGCCATCCAAGTGACAGACTGAGGCTGCTGCTCATGGAGAATGCAGACGAAAGGCAAAAGCAACAGGACATTGATGGAAAACTTTTCACCCCTGATTCAGAGTCCCAAGATATCATATCCTGCTCGCTGTCAGATTTAAACTCTAACATAGATACTCCTAATTACGATGACTCTGAACACAGGAATGGCATTGACAGCTATGGGCTAAATTCTGGTTCTGATGTGGAGAGCAGTGCTTTTGATGACCTGAGCTCTGGTACAAGGCTCAGTGAGCACAGGGACTCCCTCAGTGATGACATGATCCTGGGCACTGAGGCATCCATCCTCAGCCCCACATTTGACAGTGCCACAGAGAATCAGGACATGTACGCAAGCTCCTCAGATGAGCTGGACCTCGACTGTCCAGTGTCAAGCACATGTATGGACCCCATTTCCCAACATCACACCTCTGGGATCACTTCCAAGTACAAGCAGTGCAGCCTGGGAGTTTTACATGACATGGTAAAAAGTGTTGGGCCGGATAGCAGACTGAGCCCACACAGCCTGGGCAGCCTGCCAACCAGCAGTAGTGCCGGCTCATTGTCAACAACGTGTTCTACAGGTAATACTCCTGACATCCAAGATCCGGACTGTGGCCAAAGTGATGAAAAATCAAGGCCAGCATCAGACCACAATGGAAATTCATGTGATTCCACCCCCATGCTCTATGTGCAGCTGCATGGTGAGGCTATCAGGAGGCTTAGCCCAGATGAGAGGCCTCTGCAGATCCAGAATGACTTTCTCTTTAAGCTTGGATTTAAGGATCCATGGAGAGTTCAAGAAGAAGGGCTTAACACAGAAATTGGCTCGTTGTTACGATTTTATGCTGGTAAGTGAAATGATGGTTTTTATGTACAGTTGCAGTCTCATCATCAGCTTTCTGCACATTTTTGGACTTGCCTAGGCCTCTGTCTTTGCACACTGTACACTATTGACTGCAGATCCTTAGTGTTGTAGTGTATGTGACAGATCATCAACCTTTATTGAACAAACAGCCAGGAGCAAAAGCATAACTTATTACCCCTTCAGTAACAGGTGTTATTTCCACATATTGTTTTTGAATGCTGTCAAGGAAGGTGAGTGCAGCACTAGACCTTTGCTGACAACTGCATCATTGATTTAGAGTGGTATCATTAAAGAGCTGTGCTTTCCACTGATGGCTTAAAAGTGTGATGTCATAAAGGGGTCACAGTGAGTTCATGGTCCAAAAGATGCTGCTTTGCCAGCTCTACCTTGTTTCAGGGACTTCCTTAAAATTTCAAGTTCTTTTTTTTTCTGGCCTGAACTGTTGCTGTAGCAGCACAATGTGCTCCCATGGACACACATGACATTGCTACAAAGCAATCATGCAACTTATGGTGCTCAGACATGGGGCCCTTTCCGGCTTTTGCCCCATTATCATCCTAATGAAAAGGCTGAATGCCTTTGTGGTTGGATGGAGAGTAGGGGTGGGAGCAGTATGGCTGGGAGACCATAAACCCTCTCTGTGGACACTGAGTTCTGGTCATTGAGATGCTGCACAGTGCCTGTCTTATTGGCGTCCAGTGTAGCCTCTGTCACACTGACTAGCAGCCTGCCAAGCTGGTTTAACGTGCTCCTCCAAAGCTCAGAAAGCCCCTTTCTTCCCCACGCATGTATGGAAGAGAGACACTAAGAGAGGCACTATCACTCTGATGCTCAAGCTTCCTGATCCAAGAGGCTGTTGAACTAAAGCTTACTCAGTACCAAACTGAAATGGTCAAATGTTTATTCTATTCACATTCGCAGTCACATGAGCTTCATGACCTACTGTGCTTTTGAAACTGCTTGAGGTACTACAAGAATGATTTAATAAAAAAAAAAAACAAAAAAAAACTTTTTATGTTAGGCTGGATGACATTGCACAGCTGTGTGGATGGATGTGCTTTTAGGGAAAAAAAACAAATAGATCCTACATGCTTCTGTTGAGGGTGACGCCTTCTCATTCAGCCTCAGTGTGGAGGACAGTAAAGAGCACATGCACACAGAGGAATTCACTGTAAAGGGAAAGTGGAACAAATGCCCTTGTGACATGTCTCGCTAGCTCTTCTGCCATTTCCTTACACGAGTGAAGCATTTGAGGAATGTACGCTGGCTCTTCTAGAATGTCAGGCACCTCTACTAAGGAGGAAGTGGAGTGAGGGGACAAGGGATGTAGGGACGGGTGTGTGCGAAGGGATACCATGTTGACATATGTTGAGCTGACTTTGAATGGTTATCCTGCACACATAGTCGAGATAGGGACAGTCTCAGCTGACTTGATGGCTAACTCTTAGGCGCAGCTGCCACAACTGTAGACCTCAGTCACACTAAAAGCCTTTTTGTCTGCATGCACAGACAAATGCATGCACAGGCATGGCCTTTGATACAGGAAGTCCAGTATCTAAAATATATTTTTATTGCTATGTTTCTCAGTAGGACTCTGTGTGCTGATTTATGGTAAACTAGATATACGTGTTGATAATAAGAGAGGCAAATAAGGTATTCAACACTCAGCAAAATTAGGGAAGCAGGATAGCAATGGGGTGTTGAGTTGCCATGGTGCATCTTGCCAGGTTCGTTGGGCCAGTTTAACTTTGAAGGGGTCAGGTCATGCTTTGAGTGCAGACTCTATTGGCCAGCAAAGTCACTTTGCCCTGCTAGACATGCTGCCTCTCTCTCTCACACACGCACACACACACACACACACACACAAAAACATGTACAGAAGCCCGATCAAAGAGCCGCTGATCCTTTCAGAGCTGCCCACACTGGAGCCTCTTGTCATGCCTTTTGCCAGCTTCATTAGGGTTTTGAGTATAAGGGAGAAAAGTTAAAAGACCAAATTAAAGAGTAATACAATCAATAGATTCTGTTGCTGACAAGAGTGCTTTAACATTAAATAACTTGCTTTTCTTCATGAGAGTTGGGTTGACAGGTTTTTCTAAATTGTAAATGTCCATCCAGGCAGAGAGTAATATGGTTGTTTGTGCTTGCGTGTGAAGACTTGTAAGAAAGGGAAATGGCACTCAGTTTTTACACACGCTGGCATATGGTTCCTTAGAGGAGATGGACCTGGAGTTCTTAACCAAATCAAAGCAGTAAATAATTTAGATTCATTAGCCTACTCAGCTTCACAAACACTCTTCATCCACATACTTCAGCAAACCTGCTGCAACTCTCTACCCACCCTATTAATATTGAGATATTTGCTTTTTAGGAGCAGTTTCTTGTAAACCCTGTGTCGTTTTAAGACTTGGCCTCATTTATGAGTGAAATTAATGACCACTGGCCCATACTAGCCTAGAATCTATTAATTTATTATTCCTTTCAGCTTCATGCAAGTTTATAGCTCAGGCTGCTGTGAAACAAAATCAGGCTCAATAACAGCTTCAGCATGTTGCACCCAATTCTCAGGTAATTCCCATAGTATTTCAGGTATTTGCCAGCAAGGTGATAGGTTTAGAGTTAATGGTAGGAAGAACTGTTCATGCAGAACTAATAAAAACAAAGACGAGCAGTGAAATATTAAGGATAATGACTTTAATTTTACTTAACAAAGGGCTGATATCCATGTATGTTCATACAGTGTTATATGACCGTGTATTCATCTTTATCTTTATTATTTAACAAATCTCAATTCCATGCTCAATTATGCTTAGCTCATTTAGGAATTTGAAATAATTATGAATCATTGCTCTGTGGACTAGCTTCAACTGCTTGGTTGTCAAAAAACATCTGACAAATAATCAATTATCATCTATAAGCACCAAAATTGTGTGGTGAAGATACTAGAATCATACTAGAATTGTATTTTTTTAGTCAGTTCCACTTGCATATTAATTTGGCCACAATATATGGATCTATTACAAATGTAAAAACGTTTGCATAAGCCGCCCCAGGACTTTAAAGTAATATTAAGACGACCACTTTCACATCAGTATTGTCAAAAGCATTCATGGCTGTATCTTTCCGCTCTTGGTTAAGGCCTTTTCTGAGGAGGCTCCCATTAGTGACATGATGACTTAAAAGACTCAACAAGGCTTAAAGACTTAATGAAGCTCCCATCTTTCTCCAGCAGACTCTGTGGCAGCTATTAAGCAGAGAATCACTCTTCAATCTGTCTTTTTAAAGCCACGTCACTGTCTTCATGCAGTTAGCATGCCCAATTGCCCACACGCTAACTCCTGCCTCTCTATGAAAACCATTTCAAAATGCAAAAGGAGAGCAGTCTGTGATCATGTTTGTTTTATTAGCGGCCGCTGGTTATCCTGATGAAAATATGAGGATCCCTCCCAGTGATTAGGCTATGAATTTTATAATATTAATTATATTTTACGAGTCACCGGGGATTTATGAAATGCAATATTCAGAGTTTCATTTAAATCTATAAAACATGGTTTGGTTTAGCACATTCAGCATCTCCATGAATTCAAAAATTATAACTGCCTCATCCTGTATGTTCTCCTCTGATAGCTAATGGTCTTTCTAAATGGCCCATTGCTGAGTCATTATGTAATTGTGTAATCAGATTTCACACGTTCCAGAGCTCAAATCCAATACACGTGTCAGTGTGCACTTAGGTTTTTACATTCACTCTGCGTTTGCCCAAAATCAAAGTGAACAATCAAAGATCAGATTCATGTGCTTTATTTCTCTTCATGCTTGACTCCATGTGTATACGCGGTCTTAAATGGAACATGGCCATACACGGATCTTGAGCTGTATGTGTGTGTGTGTCTTTGAGGCCTTAAGAGTGTGTGTCTCTACTGAAGCAGACAGGGATGGGATGGTGGTATCATCTTGTAGCAGTTAAAGCCAAGGGAACTGTTCTCTGTCTAATATAGATTGCCTTTCTGGCTGACATCTTCCCACCCTCCTCTTCTTTCCTCTCACGCTGAATCTTCCTCCCTCCTTCAATTTCTCTCATGATCGATCCCCCTCCCTCTCCTCTCGCTATCTCTCCTCACATCTCCTCCTCCCTCACACCATCTGACAGTTTCCATTTATCTTCTCATATCTCTTTATCCCTCCATAGGGTATTGCTTTTCATTCCAACAATTACTGCCCATCATTAATATTAAATTTAAATCTTATTTATAAAACAGAAAAGAACTGAAACAGCTCAGGTGATTATTTCTTACATATCTAATAGATTTAAAAGCACCAGTTCTTCTAGGCACCCTTGTAAGTGCTCTGTGAACATAAGTGAAAAAGAGAGGCTCTGCAATTGAAATTCTCATTGCTTTGTGGTAAGCGGCTGAATCTAGGCTGAACAATGTCATGCTGGTTTGTTACTCCTGTCTGCCTGCACAATCTAAGACATGGCAATGAAGAGGAGGGGTGAGAGGAAAGGGGTGGTAGTTTGGGAAAGGCAGGGGCTTTCCTGCCCTATGGGAGAAGCTTGGCCTCTCAGCTGTCTGTCAGACTGTCCTTGCTGAACCTTTCCCAGAAACCTAGAACGATCACAGAAGAAACCCCTTCAGTGGGGTCATGAAGCGGACTGACAGTCTCACCAGCCCCTACCCTGACCACAAGAATAAGGGTGGGGTGATTAGAGGCAGGCCAGCAGGGGCTCACTTTCCACAGCTTTGATCAGCAACAGCACAGCCTAATACCAGACAACATCTGCAACTCTCAGCATTAAAGAGGCCCAAAAATTCCAAGTGGGGAGCTCACAGCCTGCCTGCATGTCTGCCCGCGAGTATACAGGACACAAGTGTGTCAGTTCCTGGATGGGAGGTTTTCAAATACCAGTGCTGCAGTGGTGCTTACACTGATTTGTTTTACAAAGTGTTAGTCTCCTGAGCCTGTTCACGTGTTTAAAACTCAATATATTTGCTATTTATTTTCATGAACACACACAGAAGAAATGCAGGTGGATGTAAGGACCAGCTACTGGGAAGGTGGTTTTTAGAGATATTGTTTTTGCACCTTCCTGCCATACAGAAATGAAAAACCTAAATAGATGAGAGTTTTGAAAACATGTGTAAAGGGAATTGTGTGTGCATTATTGTGTGAAGGGAATTTCAAAAAATTTTTCAAACATCAATCTGGATTGTCCCCAGATTTGTCTTTGTGTAATTTGGACAAAGATAGATAAGGCGTGGTTAAATGGAGCTGATCTTGTTTCTATGGACTCTGCTCTAATAGGAGGGGGCAGAGTTGTTGATATGAAGTGACCCAGTTTAAAGTTCATCTCTCTAAAAAAAATGCTGAAGCACAAGAATGATACTTCCTCATTGGTGACTGTTTATTTTAGATGAAGGGCTTTGAAAGCAAACAGGACATATCCACAACTAAAATGTGCAGGTATAACATTGCACAGTTTTAGAGTGGTTTATTTAGCAGACCCATATGTTCTTCCTATATATGCTATATATGCAGAATTTCATGCTTGTTGATTCTACATTTACAAACATTTACTACCCTTTCAGCATTATCTAACCACTTATCAGATATGCAGCCCTCCATTTAACTTCTTTGATTTTTTCTGAGCTAGCAATACAGTACAGAAAACCTGCAATGATACTGTCTTTGCAGTGTTTACTATAATGCAAATACGTTATTTACAGTCTGTAGTTTGTGGTGGTACAGTGTTGGAGAATGTTTTCAGACTTCTAAATGTTTTCAGAATGTTTTCTGAAGGAAATTGACCATAGTTCTTTTAATCTGCTATAATCATATATTTTTAATCTGCTATAATCATTTTAATGGATCATGTGACTGCTTACATGTCAAAGGGGTGATGATGTGATCTTCATTTATTCACAGTGAATAAATGTATGTCAAGTAATCTGGATTTCAAGTTTTTACTTTGCAGCTTTAATGCTACTGTCACAGTCACTGCTCTAATAGCTTTGTTTTTTCAACCTCAGTGGACAAACTGCAAATAAGCCGAATAAAACCCCTCCTGTACGATACCTGCACAGCACCAGACAACAGAGCTTCATTGACAAAGTCACTGAATAGCTGAGCGACACAGTAGAGCATTTAGCAGTTGAAGAGACAGATATTTCCCTGAGGTCTTGGTAGAGACCTAAAGAGAACTGAAAGCATAGGTGATTCATCAGGTAGCGACATGACTCCAAATTAATGTTATATTTTTTGCCAGTATTGTATTCTTAGCTTGTTTTAACTACATCTATATGCCAAAAATGCATTATGGCTAGTAAATGTGAAAATCAACAATACAGATGAACTGACCTTTCAGAAGTATTATAATTATCATTATCATCATCATTATCATTGTCATTACAGATTAACATTCGGATTTCCTACAAATTGAACAGATTAATCAAACTGTGCATTCTATAGCAGATTATTAATAAGCCTTCAAATGGTTCAACTTATTAAACGATACTGAAGTGTAGTGTTACATTATCAGTTCTCATCCCATGCCAGTGAAATTGCGCACTGCATGCTCCAAAAAGAAAACCATCATTTGTTTTCCCCCGTGTTCAGGCTGCCCTTAGGCACACATTTCACCAGGTGTGCTAATGTGTTAATGTTGTCATGCTTGTTAATTGTGTCTTTGATCACCAGCTGAAGCATACTCTTCACAGTTTGGCTAAAAGCCTTCCACTTCCACACTGCACTCACTCCCGCTCTGCGCTCACGTGCCCTGATTTCCCATATTTTAAGGCGGAAGTCAGTGCAGTGAGTTTTGAATCCGTGAAACTAAATGTCCAGTGGTCTGTGCAGACAGACTCATTGTTGCATGTGCACCCATCAAACATGTCACTTGCTATCAGCTCTGCAGTTCAATCATCATTCAGGTCCTGGGGGAAAAAAGCAATGAAGGATTCATCTGCTGCACCAGAAAGTTACTTTTCACTTCTCCTCTTTTGAATTTCATTGTGTTTGCTCTAATGCTTTTGTGTGTTATTTTGTCCCCAGTTCCTGTTTCATTTGTGGTGTCTCTTTTATAAAGTACAGTTTTATTAACATTCACTTGGTCACCCAGTTCTTTTCTGGCTCCCTCTGATTCCCAGTTCCTCTGGTTAAATACTTCCTCTCTTTAGTCTCTCCCTCTCTCTCTCTCCTCTATTCTCACTGCCCAAGCTGCCCCTCACCCCCTCCCACTCTTTCAGTGCCACTGTGTTCACATGGCCCCAACATGTGACAAGAAGCCGAGCCAAAACACCCCGGATGCCCGTTTCAGCTCTCCACTGTTCCAGACCTTGTTAAATTTTAAACAAAACAAAAGGCAAGGAAAGGAAGGGGGGAGGGAAGAGAAGAAAGAGAAAAGTTTAGCACGTGGGGCCAGGGAAATGTGCAACAGCATCACAATCTCATTCATTCACTTATCCTGTCCTTGTGTATCATCAGGAGAGAGCTGCCCCTTAATTCTTCTACTCTCTCTCCCTCCCTCTTGTGTGCAGGCCATCCTTTCTGTCTTTCCCTCCTTTCTTTCTGCAATGAACTGTACTGATAGCCTTAACTACTGATCTGGGGTCTGATTACATTGTGGACTCTGCTTCACTGTGATTCAGGAACTGCATGTCTTCATTGACCACTCTCTCCTCAGTGATCCCATGGCTCTTGCATCAAACACAATTTCATATATTATTGAACCGGTCCTTGTATACAGGCTCTAGCAGGGAATTGATTTATTGACTGAAGTCTGTCTGCCTCGGTTACACTAGGTGGCAATATACCCCCTTTCAGCTTAATATTTTTTGGTGGAGTTTCAATGTTGATGAAAACTGCTAGTTATCCAGACATACTAGTTGTTAGCATTTCGAGTGCCATTCTGAGTTTTCATACCGTCCATGAAAGTTACAACACTTCATTATAGAGCAAAAATGTCTATAATCACTCCTAAACCTGAATTTCTCCATGTTTTTCTTGCTGTTTTCATCTTCTGTGTACCACTTCTTCTATTATTCCAATTATTTATTTATTTCTCTTTGTGTTATTATAAAGCTGGGGATGGGAACTGTGAAGCATGCCCAGAGCACCCTTGCCAGCTTGAGTCCGACTGCATGTGTACATGCAGAAGATGTTTGATTCCCAGGCGCAGTATCTGGATATTGTTTTGTCTTTAACAATGCTTTAATAGGTCCCAATAACTCAGTTTTTTCTGAGTCATCTAAATCTACTACTGACTGTTTACCGTAATTGTTGCTTTAGATCAACTTGCTTCTTTTCCTCCATCCAATGGTTACCACAACATGGCAGCCTATAATGTAAGTGGCTTTCCTCCAGATTTAGCTAAGCTATGAGAGTCCTTCATAGCCTCTCATATTTATGGCGGTAGAGGTTAAGCGCAAACAATAACAAATGATAATCTGTATCGCTCGTCCACCCTCAGGGAATAGCTGCAACTCAAAGCCATTTAACCGTTCCCTTATCTTGGATTAGTGGCTAATAATTCTAGACAATTATGCAAACTTCTGTAAGGTCATTGCCACCACACTCTGTTAATATATTTCCTGGTATCACATGTAATACAATATGATGGATTTGACACCAGATTTATTGGCAGACTTTAACCTATAGGCTTAGTACAGAAACTTTGTTCTGAGTTATTTACATAGAGTAGGTCACTTGCTGTATTTCTATAGCTGTTAATTTTGGAAATACTTCAGCTACAGAGGAATTATTGTTTTGTAAACGGCACAAATATTTGACTTGTATTGTTTGAACACAAATAGCCTCAGACAGGATCCTGAAGCAGGTTCTTCTCTCGACTCAGGAATCTGTCAATATGTTGAGTGGTGCCACTCTTGTGGCTCACACATTCAGAAGAATTACATCTTCTTTATCATTTTCAAAATGCAGATTGTGTTTTACATGTATGTACTCACTGTATAGGTTGTGTGTTACAGTGGTAATGAGTTTCCAGTGATGCAGGTAACTCTACATGATTGAACATTTATGTAAAATGCACAAGAAAAAAGTTCTGATTTTAGACTGACACCTCACATGGTCTTGAACTTTGATATGCAACCCATTACTGGTTATGCTGCTCCTATATTATATTCTCTTTCTTTGAATTAGTGGGTGGGGATTTGGCGGCAGTGCAGCTGCCATATACTGTACATTGGTTGTGCAGTGGTATATTGATTTCTTGCAGTAACTTTAGATATGATTGTCTTCTGAGGTGATTCTTGATTATCCTTTGAGCTACCAGGGTTGCAGATAGCATATGCTCATTATAGCTGCATAATGATTAGTTCATAAGTTAAGTATGAGAATATTTCTGTTTGGGTAAAAACTATAGTTTGACATAGAATTCACATCAGTGCTGCAACATAATTATTTTCTGCAGGTTTGCGCTTGTGTTTAAACTATCTCTATCTAATTTACATCCATGCTGGCCTGCAGCCTAGGTTTTTGGAATTGTTGCAATATCTGAATTGAATTCTTTATTTCTCTTTTTTTTGTCAAAATCAGATAAAAGATTAAATTAGTAGCATTGTAAAATCATCCAAGGTTAGAATACAGAAGGTTATTCATTGCATTTGTGTTCCTTTGCAGTTAACGTTTAACAGCACGGTTAGCATAAATTGTATGTTCCTTTCATCGCAAAAGGACTAATTTTGGATATTTGTTGTTGTGTAGCTCCTGTGGTCTGTCAGATTTACTAAAAGAAGATTTATGATGCTGCTATTTAAACAGACTCACTCTTGGAGGTACTTCTGGCTCAATGAACCGAGAGTGTCAAGCTCTGAATGCAATATGTCCCCGCTTCATTTCTGTCAGCGACTGGCATTATTAATGCAGTGGTACAAATGAACAGGGAAACCCAGGGCGACAAACAGGTGGGAGTGTCTGCAAGATAATTAATCACTGACATACACATCAACACACACACAAACTCATGCACAAGCATTCATCTGGACTCCACCACAATCTATTCTAACCTTTTGCGTGACACCACCTCACCAATTTGCGCTCTCATCTCACCCCTGTAGCCTCAGTATCACAGGAAGGTGTCGTCAGCCTGCTCCTGTATCGCTTGTGTCCCTTCATCCCTGGCTCTCATATTTCACCCTCCCCTGATGCACTTCCCCAAGGGGTGGTTGAATGCTAGGTGGGTAAACATAAACCTCTGTGTCATGGAGGGGGTTATTGTACTGGTGCTTAAGATTACAGTACCTCTCTTTCTCTCTCTCTTTCTGCTCTCTCTTGCTCTCATTTTAAACTCCCTCAATCCAGCATAAGGTGCTGCTTGTTATCAAGGCAGTGTGGAGTGCCACAGAGACAGGCTGCTGCTGCTGCTGCTGTGCACAGACCATTAGCAACTCCTGAGTGACAGAATACGGAGGCTGAGGTGACACAGTGACGCTGCTGATGAGCAACCTGTGTCCTCAACCGTGAGATAATATTTGTGATTTAGAAACTGCTTGTATGAAGTGGGCAACATCTAAGAAAAAAAGGGGCAGCAGAATAACCTGAGAATATCTTAAAAAAAAAATTGACAATAAGTAGTGAATGATTAATGTTGTCAAGGGGATATTCGAATTGACTGTCTAATCAGCTGTTGTGAAACAAAAAATACACTTGCTGAGTGAGTAATAAAAGTTGTTTTGCAAACAGGTTTACATGTTTAGACAAATAAGTTTTACTGTGAAGAGTTTAGAGCAAATAGTCAATTAAAATCCAGAGAGGTCCAGGTAGAGAAAATTTCATTAAATTAAGTGGTTAAGTCCTGTCTGTTTGTAGTCAACAAATGACTTTCAAATCAAGTTTAATGAAATTATACTTTTGCATCCTTAGCACTGAATAAAAATGAAATACATATGATATAATAGGTAATAAATAAGCAAATAAATAAAAGAAACCTATAGAATGAAAACACAAAAACATGCACTATAGATGCACATATGAAAATAATGTTAGGGACTGAAATAAAAGGTGTAAATTAATTACATGCAATGAAGTTTACCTTTTTTCCATTTGTTTACTCAAAAGTCATTACTCTCTCTATTTACTTTTCTTTGATATTCAGCTCATTCTTCCCCCCTCCTCACCTCTCCTAGGAGTGAGTCTCACTCACTTCACACAGGGAGTGTGTGCCTGTTATGTTTTAACAAATGGCTTACCTTTGATGAAGCCACAATATACTTTTTAATGCTGCTCTGTAATCACCTAAATGTCAGGACTGCACATCTGTCATTTCTGCAAATATAAATTGCGGAAAAAAATCAATGGATTTGGGGAACTGAAAGAGCAGAGAACATGGACATGAAATGATGATGCTGTTTGTGGTTTTAAAAAAAAAAACGGAGCGGACCTTATTCGCTCACGTGTATCACATGATTAATGTGGCTCTCCCCAAATGAAAGGCAATACGTTCTGCGTTGCATACGGTATGCTATGCTCATCCAGTGTGGCCTCAGTTCACTTGCACCAATTGGGTGAATGACATGATGTGGTAATTTACAGAGCATGTAAATAGTCTTTATTTCCTGGACTGCTAGTGCCATAAAGGCTGGAAAAGCTGTGCCAGTTAAAATACAAATGCTCTGTCTAAATGTAACATTTGTCACTGATTCATGGTAATAGGTCTTGGTCTGGTAGGATGGCATCTGGGTCTGGATCTGTATCTGAGGTCCCTCTGTTACCGACCTGGAAGTTGCAAGATGGCAGAATATTGGATTCAGCTTTTTTGGAACTTGAGCCATACAAGGAAGTGTATGCTGTATGCTGCTGTATCAACTCTAACTGTTCTTTTTCTTGCAACTGACTCAGCTTAATGATGATATGATACTGAAACTTTGATAAGTTAGTTATTAGTTAGGTGATTAGTTTGTTATTAGTTGGTTACTATGTTGTCCTGTAATTTGTCCACAAATGGATTGACTTATTCTTGTTTTTGCAAGAAAATGGAGATGCAACCATCTCCATAATATCTATGCGTCATGCTCGCCCATGTTTTTCATCTCTTCTTCATACTGTAAGCTTTAGTGTGACGTTACACACATGGCTCATAGTGGCATTGTGAGCCGTATGTCATACCTTTCTTATGAGCTCCTCTATACAGAGAGTCTGTCTTAGTGTTGACATATTGCTTGTTGATCTCTGGCATTTGCTTTAATTACATCTTCACTGTGTGCTGCAACTTTTGTTTGTCGCCTTTGCACATTCTATGCCCAATGCAACCCTGTTTGTATGTTGTCATGTGACAGAGATCTGTCAGACTTAAAGCAAGTGCTGCAACATTCATGAGTGTGTGCCACCCTGTGCCTGGACAGCAGTGACCCATAGCTGTCAACAGTGTATGCTTGAATGTGATGACACAGGCTGTGCTGAGGACGCACTGCAGGGAGTGCTGACATGTGGGAAGGTGGGTGGGGCCAAGGAATGGGTCTGCAGAGGAAGCTATTAAAGCTAAATAGAACACTAATATTAATGCAGCCACTAATGTGGTCCTTTTTGGAATTTCCCCTTTTCATTTTTAATCATCCTAGGGGGAAGTCAGAGAGAAATATCAGTGACACAGCAGCAGGTCCACTGTGTGTCTGTGTGCTACATCTGCATGGGTGGAGAGGCCATGTTGTGAGCTGATGAATCCTAGCAAGGACTGAAACTTAAAACAATTTATACAGACTTTAAATCTGCACAGAAGAAAAAAATGGCAGAGGATTTGAGAGTGTGGATGGCAGCTGGAGATCCAGAAACCTGCTGTAATATACTTACAGGAAGGAGCTTTGAAGGAAGATTAGCGGGATGAACTAAGATATTTCAGTTTAGCTGAGACATTCCTTGCCACCGAAACATTAAAAAATGCACGCACACACACACAAACCTTTGTACTTATAATCTATGTGTGTGAGAGAGAGAGGGCAAGCAAGACAGAGACACATTACATAACCGGGCACCATGACTCTCCTGCCAATTTACTATCACACAAACATTAACTCAGTTCACACGTGTGCAGGCTTGCTGTATATTGTGTGTGGAAATGCAGCTTCTCATTTGTTCTCACGCATTCACAACCTACTGGTTATTCATTATTTCCCAACATGGAATAGTCATCCTCTTCCACACCATTGAACAAGTTCATCATGCATTTGAAGTCAGTCTTCATTGAACAGCATTACATAAATGCTGGGTTTGATGGAGGATACATCTGACATTTTGCTTGCATTATATTAAACACACACTTTAACTGACTGACAAAAAAAAAAAAAGAATGAATCTTTTCCTGTATGATGTAAGGTCTTGTCTGAAGCTTGTCTGCTTTAGACCTCACTGTCTCTTATATTGTCTCTGCTGATGAAGAAATGCTACCACGTACCTGCTTTTAGTGAATAGTTTGGTCACTGTTAATATTATATTACAAAATTGATTTCTGAAGAGGCTGAGAGACAGCCTGACAAAACAAGCACAATTCAGTTCTGGTTGTTTTGGTAACACCAGGGTGTGGGTGGAAAGGCTAAGTCCCAGAGCTCACATTTAAATGACAACACTGAGAGGAGGAAGGAAAACACACACACACACACACACACACTTTGAGTAGGTACACAGGCAGAAATACTCAGACGCATCGACTGGCAGTGTATCCTGGTTCCTAAGAGGACATGACAGTTGTGCAGCTTAGTCGTACATGTAACAACGCATGTGGTTCCTCCATGACAATGACCGGGGATGGCTGCTCAGTCCTGATGAGTGCACAGTCGACTAAATCCAGTCAAGTACTGAGCACATCATTTAAATTTACTGTTGAAGTTTCCTTGAAGTCCCCTTGAGATAATGTGGCCAAGGTATGCTCTCTGTCTACGTGCGTATTTATTATACATATGGCTAATGGATAATGTGTTGCTGAGTCAATCTAATAGCAATATGATAGGTTTCCCTTCATTGTGGTTAATTTAATCAACTATAAAGTAGTGCAATGAAAAGGTTGTGTAGCTATATTATATGTTTATTACAAATATATTCAAGTGGTTATTCTTTATGATATTATTTTGCATTGATTGAACCAGACCAATGCACGATTCTGTGTGTGTTTTATTTCAAATAGCTCTTACATCTTGGAGTGCAAATAAATGCCTGTGACAAAAAGACAGGGAGGAGAGCTGAAGTATTCATTTATATTCATTTGTAGGCCAAGTTCTTGGTTCCACTCTGACTTACGGTGCTTAACAATACATAGTTAAGAGTCTCTCCCAATGCAGAAGTATATGGCTGAATGAGATTACCCCAGCCTGCCTCACAGCACTTAACTTCTTCTATCAGATATGCCTATACCCAATTCCCTTTTCTGTTTTTTTTTAAATACAGGTATTTATCTATCTATACACGCTATACATTTTCTTTTAACATTTAACATAATAGTAGACCTCTCTTTATTAAGAAAGCACTTATCTGATACTTTTCAAAATCAGTGGATCACATAAGGAAAAAAGAAAAACCCTATATATCATGGATCTCCTTTACTAAACACAGGCTATAACGAGAGTTGTGCACTGTCGCCGTCATTTGACCAGAATGTGAATGAGGGCTGCACATCTGCCATGCTGTAGCAATTTTGTCAGCTGTTTGGAATTATTTTAAACTAAAAGAATAACGATGTACAAAAAAAGTGAAATCAAATTCTTAACCAAGTCATGTCGTGGGTTATTTATTCCTTCCTTTTGAATATTTGTTGCACAGTTGGAGCATTATATTTTGAAATGAATGGTTAGGGTTAGATGGTAACAGTATCAGCACAAATTTGTTATTACCCGATTTTAAAGGCGTAAAAAGAATGTTTCAGGCTTATTTTAGCGTAGCTATTCACAATCATTTCCATTCCCCTCTTTGCTTTGACAGAGCTTGGGTTGCTACATGCATGCAGCTATGGACTATGGACTATTCCTCTTTTCCCTGTATTTTTTTTTTAACCACTGCTTTTTATTCATTTATTAGTACGTTTTATTCTTCTTCTTATTATATGCACGCTCATTTAAAACATAATAAATAATTAATGTGGGAGTCATGCTCACTTTGATATTGTCTCACAATCATGCTGCGATTTACACCCATTCAATTAATTTATGGTCCACACACACACACACACACAGACATATTATTTGCATGAGTAAACACACGCATTTTTGTCAACCACAGTGACAACATTTGCATTCACTTATACACAAACAAGTAGGTGAAAGCAGTCCCCAGAGACCCTGTGTATGTATGTATGTATGTATGTATGTATGTGAGTGTGTCGCTGTAATTGTCTAAACACGGGCTCGTGTTTTCCAATGTAAGGTTTCGTAACACACTTCTTACATAACAGCAGCAGGAGTGGAGCTGGGAGAGAAGGGGGGAAGCACACATCAGTGTACGTCATCTTCCCATCCTTCCACTTACAGAGGGAATCACTGGGGAAAATCTTCATTTTTCACACACTGGTGCCAACATCTCCATTTAAAGCATCCGTAATGGAACTCTCCTCACTGTCCCTTGCACCAGATTCTATTTTTGGATGATATTGATTGAATGGCATGATGAAGCATGTGCACGATGCAGTGAGTAGTAGTGTTAGGGACAAGGCTTCTGGTGAAAGCGCTGTTCTGTCTTTTACTTTAGTGTACATAAATCCAATATTTTAAAAATTCATAGCTGCACAGTATGATTTATTAACTTCCTATGGGGCCTTAATTTATTGTAGTTTGTCATTACAGTTGTCGGGGTGAGTCATGAGTGACTTATGATCACTTAAAAAGGTACAGTATACCCATGCTATGCCATGAATACAGATTTGCATCTGGTTAAAATAATCTGATATGTGAGGACAGGGAGTAGATTAAGTGTCTCCTGTCAGGCGTTAAGTAATGTTAGGAATTGAAAATACAGAAGAGCAAGTTAGTCAAATTCAAGTAAAAAAAAAAAAAGATCATTCTGCATTACAGAGCACTACAAATCCTTCAGGTCATCCCTGTGTCGTTATGCATCCATACACTGCCCCTGTAGGCAGTGGGTGGTAATGCACTGACCTAATAGCTGTACAATGCCTCTAATAGCAGTGGGGTGTTTAGTTCCCTTTTCCCCAGGGACAAAGTGTAATAATGGTTTGATGGGGAAGATACTGCAGGCTCTGACCTCATTTGGATTCAGGGTGTGTTTCACTGGACTGAAAGTGAAGGTCTTGTATAGTGTGTGTTTGTGCATGTGTGTTTCTGTTTGATTGTGTCCTTCCTGGTGACATGTTTAAGAGATATGAGCTATCAGAATTTGAGGGCATCCATGAAGCCATTAATTATCCACTTTGCTTTCTATGCAGGGATGGGTGGGTGGATGTGTCATGGTCACTTGGGCCAGAGCCGCAAATTTTCCCAGAGGCCCCCTGGGCCAAAGAACACTGCCTTGATGCTGTATCACCAACTGATAACCATGGAGGTTAGGGGTCACCTCGGCAAAGCTTTTTAAGCTGAATGATGCTTGGTGATGATTGACAATAGACAGGAGCAAAAGGCAGAATATCTCTCTTTTACAAGGAGTGGAAGGACTTCTACATACAATCTCCCAATGAATTTATGGTGCATGTTCATATTCTGTTGGTAGATTGTAAACGTTCTTAAATCTTAATAAATTGCCCTAAACATTAACAAATGTGGCTCATCCTATCTAAAATGTGTCACAATCTAATCGTGTTTAATAGTTTTAATAATTGAACAGTTAATGAAAGCAACCTGCATGGTGGATAATTAAATAAATCATCATCTAGCTAATCAACTGCTCATGGAGCTGTCCAAACACTGCACATTTCACAGCTGTTTCACTGCTGGCTGCACTATTGAGGTGACATTGCATGAATAAAACCTATAAATATTGTGGACAGTATTGTTGGGATCATAAATTTGATGATGGCAGAGAAAAGATATCAGAGAATCTCTGAATGTGTTACAGGTCATCATTGGGTGCCATGAATATCTGCAACAAACTTATGGAAATTCAAACTTTAAATCTTGAGACATTTTGCTCAAGACCAGAAATGTGTTGCTGTGGGAAACGTCAGTGGACTTCATCATCTAGAGAACATCATTCGTTAGTTGTTTTGACATCTCAGTGTGGGCCAAAGCACGGATCAACACACTGACACTGCCATCTTGAAAGCCACACTAGTTAACCACTTTAAACAAAATAATGTTATTGTCTCCGATTTATGAGTATGTTTCCTGATCATGTTGTTGTTAGATACACACAATTTAAAATAAAAGCACATTCATTTACACTGACAGGGTGTTGGGACTCTTGAAATGCTGGTTTTGTGTGGATAAAAAGCAGATATGATTAAAAGACTTTTCAGAATTCTCCTAAACTTATTCTCATGTGGGTATCTGACTTGTTTCCCATACAAACATTTACCCATGTCTTCTTATTACATTAACACAAAAGGACTGCTTGAAAAATTTCACTCATTAACATCTTGTCAGTCCCAGAGGCAGAGGCATCCCTTGCTCCTCTATGGGCCCATTTATGTGACAACATGTGGCAACTTTTAAAAGGATGTTTGTATGATTAAAAGACTGCTAATTAAGGATCACTCATGTCAGAAAGTGTGAAGCTAAATGGCTCTACTGAAAAACTCCATCACCACATGTTGTGTGTGTGTGTTCACAGTTCTGCACATTTAGTCTTGTGTGAGGTGCAGGGAAATAAAGTGCAATGTGAGGAAAAGATGTGGTGGAACACCCTAAACTGTAGGTGAATGCAGTGAGCAGCCTGTCACCAGTGATGGCCTTTGCCACCTTCTTGCAAGGCTCGTCAACTGCTGCCTGAGCAGACAGTTGGCTTAACACAGCCTGTCACTTTGGATCTGGGTAATCACCTCAAGTCATCCCTGCAGACTCAGAAAGACAGGGAGGAGAGATGGAGAAGCAAGTAAATGAGTGGAGCGATTTAGGCTAAAAGGCATATCTGATCAGATACTGGAAGCATATTCTTCCCTCAGCTGCAAACAGACACCTTTACATGGAATAACTTTAACATTGTGTGTTTAACAGAAGGATAGTCAGTTACTGTAACAGCCGGCTTACATCTACTTCAATTTCTCTTCTCCCTCATCTTTCCTCAACTCCTGTTTGTTCTTTACAAGTTATTATCTCCAACACTTCATGGTTCATTTGATGAAAAGAAAAGAACTGATAGTGGTGATAAAACAGCCCAATATGGGCTTAGAAGTATTTATAGGTCCTACAATCTTACCATCACATCTGCCACTGCCTATAGAATAATGAAGAGTGCTGTTACGCATGCGCTGCTGAGACTTATGTGGGTCATCAATGCCCTACGGTACGGCATGCCCAGTCCTGTAGTGGAGGTGTGCTGATGTCAGGTTGCATTTACTAGGTCAGGATGATTAACCAGGGATGCATCCATGTTATTACTGAGAAGATCCAGAGGAAAGAAACATCGATCTGATAAATCTAACAGGAATGAAGAGAGAGGTCAGCCTTGGGTGCAGATTACTAACAGTGATGGAAAACAGGGGCAGGAGGGCACCACCACTTGTCATGTGTGTTTCCGTGTGTGCTGTTGAGTAAATATAGCCAAACCTTATCATCGTTGTTGTCCTGAACTTTATCAAGATTCCATTTTGACATTGTTTTGTCGCCCAGGCCGTGTTGGACTTTTGTACATTGTTGTTTGTCTCGCTGGAAAAATACATATACATTAGTATTCAGAGAGTGCTACTTGCTCACAGTCAGTAGCAGCTGTTACACATCTGCATGCTTGTTCTTGGATAATACAGTAATGAGTGTTTCTCAGGCTTAGTGTCCTCATTGTTAGGAAATTGCCTTGCTTCTTGTTGAAGCAGGATACTGAAATCCTCTCCAATGTTTATCATAAATAAAATAAAGCCAAATTTATCATTCATTGGAATGAACTCATTGTAATGCCTAAAAACGAAGCCTTTTAGAGCATATAGTAATGTGGTTGTGGTTGTCAGTTGTCTCTCGTTTTGTTAACATTTGAATCACTGATCTTTCCTTTCTTGTTGTTGCAGGGATCCTTTTCACTATTGAAAGTGAGATTGGTAATAAAAGGTTTTGTCTCATTGGTTCTGTGTGTGTGCGAGAGAGAGAGAGAGCAGTAGGGGTGCACACACACGGGTATTTAGACCGAATGTGGAAGGGAAAATGCTTTTCCTGAGCTTGGGGAAAAAGGAAGGAAGTCCTCTCCAGTAACCAACACAAACACACACTGTTTTTGTGTTGGTTTTTGTATCCTGAACATGCAGTAGGTCTAGGAATAGTCTGTGACTTGACTTCTACACATGAACACACCCACCTTGCTGAGCCCATCTATTATTTTTAAATTCTCATTTTATGCATCTCCTACAGATTATGGGATGCACCACAATGACTAACAGTATTGTTGCTCAAAATAACTCTTGTGTAGGTGGCCAGCGGTTCATACATTTGGATTGAACTGTATGTTATAACTTCCTTCCCCTACTGTAAGGTTACCATGAGATCCCGCTTGTCTCTGGTCCAAACAGGATGCTCACGTTGGAGTCCCACCCATCTCTCAGCTTCCTCCACTGTGCATTCCTTTGATTAGACTGACATGTTTGCCTCCATCCAGTCATCCCATGTCCGTGAGAGATGATTGTAAAACTCATTTTCCATCTTCTCACAAAAGCAGTCAAGGGTTTGATTTGTTCCCACTCTAAAACAAATCTCCTGAATATTAAGCGGTGTCAATTAAATGGATGCGCATATGAAGATGGTTAATCACTGTCAGTCAGTGTGTGTGTATGGATGTCAGCGAGGGGAAGAGTAGGAGGAGGAGGAGGAGCACGGTGTGAGTGTGTATTTGTGCCTATGCTTGTGTGGGAGAGAGCACGTTCCAACAAAAGACCTAAAAATAGTAGGACTATGCCCATGTGACATATTGAGGCTAAAAGCTTGTGAATAATTTGTCTAATGCAACACAAACCCCCTTCCTAAGCTCAGTCATGAAAATATGTTCCTGCTGCTTTCCCCTGCCAGCCAGTGCAGTTGGAAAGGGGTAATCAGTCTGTTTAGTCATCCCAGTTGGTTTGTCTGTCTGGTGGCAAGATATCACATGGATTTGGATTAAATTTGGTGGACAGATAGCTCCTTGTCTAAGGATTAGTTGTGGCAGAGATGTAGAAGTTAAATTTACCAATTAAGCTGCATTGATTTTACCCCTTTTCTACATTAGGCATATTCATTAATTGTGTATCTCAGCCAACAGATAATTGCCAGTTCCATTTTTAAGGAAAACGTCAATATTGGTATGAAAACATATGTTCCCTTCCCCATCATTCCCATTTCATCCTTCCCTTCCATGCATGTAGCAGGAACTATAGTAGCCTTCAGTTATCATTTGAGCACGCAGTGACTGGGAGACATTTTAATTTATCACTATTTACAGTCTGTTATAGAAGAAGCTCCATGTTTAGGTTGCCATTGCTTGGCAGGTGAAAATAAGTGTAAGATGTCTCCAGAACCACCAACAGCCACCGATCAAAGTGATTTCAACTTTAATTTAGATGTAGTTTCTGTAGTTTAGTTTTACATATGGAGAAATAATATCTTATACATACTGTTTTGAGGTGTCTGTGTTAATGTCTGTGGTAAGCAGTAATGCTCTCTCTTCAGAAAGCAAAAGTAATAGATAAAAACACCTACAGGGTCCTACGCACTTTGCACACTCTGACCCTAATTATTATAAGCTTTCTACAGACTCCTGCACTAACATATGGCCACTAGCCTTATGTGCTTACTTTATAAGCATACCAGCACAACTCACCCTTGTAGTTAAACATGAGTTTTGATTAACATTTTACAACGGTGTGATACTCAGCATTTAATCAGAGCAAATATCCTTTTGCAAACAATTGATTGTTTGTGGGTATTGATTGTTCAGTGAACAAGACCGAAGCACAAGGAGGAAAGGTTGATGTAATTAACCGTTGTGGCTAAACCTGCGGTACATACACATTTTATTTTCAATATTTTATCTCATAGGTACACATGAGCAGGCCACTGGTCAGATTCTTATTCTCGCTCTCACTCTGCTGAGTGTGTTGGATGAAAGCGGTGCTCAGTGCAGACAGCATGCAAAAAACTGAATTATTTAAAGTCAGCGAGAGCGAGAGCAAGCTTGCACTTGATTACCCTAATGAATCTTTCTTCCTCTTTTTGACCCCCCACCCTTCTGCTTCACTCTGTGTGTTTATAGTAAAGTGACATGTGTGATACATGCTCACGGCGACAGTTTTGTGACTTTATTCCATCTCACTGTTTTGTCTTAAAGATAAAAATAAATAATGGTTGTGGGTTCTGCCTTTATGATGGCAAAGGGTACGTCACAGAGACAGACTGAAAAAGTGTTTGTAAAAGGGAGAGCCAGTATAGAAGGACAAAACCCCATCCACACTGTACTTACACGCTACATGTTATGCCTCTGATTCCATCATGCTGGCATGCTATGTGAAATCATACTCGGGGGAGGCAACATGTTTGTTCAGTCAGTGTGTACAAGCAAAGGCAGAATTAAAAAGGGGTCTCCTTTTACAGCAATATAGCCAGGCTTGTTCATAAAGAGCCTCCTATGTATCTGTAGTGAAGTGAAATAGGTGTGAAAGAGCAAGAGGGATGCAGCCAATTAATAGCAGGCCATGGCACAAGAAGAGACATTTTCTAATGCCATCTGTCGCTTGGAAAGGAAAATTTCGTCAAGACCAAGCCATGAATCTCTTCAGCTGAATGAAAAAATGGGGAGATTAATCATGCTCCAAGCAAAAAAGCACAAAACTATAGATAGAATGGAGAAAGCAAAAGCCAGGCAGCAGGACAGATACAAGGGAAACGAGAAACGACAGGGGGAGGAGGAGACCACATGCCAGCCTGGGGAGGTTTTTGCGGAGGTGGAAGTAGACACAAAGCAGGTGTATGTTTAGACAGAACGATAAAACAGCCTTGCTGACAGAACGCCTGATAAGCAGCCTGACTGTCAGGTTTGGCAGGCTAGTGATGAAGCAAGTGTACGGGGCATGGAGGAGAGCAGGACAGATGGCTAAAACTGAATACAGACAACTCAGAAACTGTAAGAGCATAATGTAGACATGGTGCACCTGGTATTGAGTTTGAGACAGAGATCCACACTTGATGCATTTCTAAATTTCACAGTGCTCTGTGCACAGTATGACATGTAAGGCTGACAAATCTTATGGGAGTACATATTGACCAGTTGAAGTGTATTTCTCATTTTGAAGCATAATGTAGACGCTCAGTTTTTGCTCAGCAGTAGCAGCAGCAGCAGCAGCAGCTTTGGTCAAGATATTCCAGCAACCATTGAATGAATCTCCATGGAATTCCATACAGATGTTCATGGTGCTCAGAGGATAATGAGTTGTGATATGTCTGGCGCCACCAGCAGATCTAAAGTTTCATTTAATCAATAAAATATCTTGACAAAACTAATGTAATAGTTGCCTAATTAATCTAATTAATTTAATTAGGTTAATTAAACTTATGTTTTGGTCTAGTACAAATTTTAGTAAGAAAACACATTCAACTCTGATAAAGGTAATTTTAAAATTACCCGATAAACATCATAATGCTAGTATTGACATTGTGAGCAAGTTAGGACACCACTGTTCCTGTTTAGAAGTGCCAATGTCTGGTCTCATTAATGCTGCTAGTGTGGTTGTTGGTTCCTAGAGCTTTATTTTTTTTAATCAAAGCATATGGTTCTAGTACATTTAGGGTAGGTCCAAAACACTTGATAGTTTACCTTGTGCTGCACTTATTGCTGCTGTGTGGTGAGTGTAAGAAAGAGTCTTTAATCATTTTGTGCTTTTGTATCTATTATGAAAACTTGTGTGTTGACATTTTTCACTTAACTCGTTATGTAATTGGTTATAATCCCTGGTGATATTTTGTCAGACATTAATTTTACATACAGTATATACCAATGCTTAATACATTTGTGTCATTTTTTTTGTTTCAGGGAAACCACAAAGCAATGAGTGCTCAGAGCGGGTCCAGCTGTCAGGGACATACAACGTTCGCAAAGGGAAGCTGCAGCTACCGGTCAACCGCTGGACCAAACGGCAGGTCATTTTGTGCGGCACCTGTCTCATAGTCTCCTCTGTCAAGGAGAGCCAGACGGGGAAGATGCACATCCTGCCTCTCATTGGAGGAAAAGTACGTTGGATGATAAACACATCATGTCAGCCAGCAGAGAATGACCTGACAATGTATTATTACCTCTACAAATGCAGGGAAATATGTCTTTGATGACATTTCACCCTCAACAACTCTTTGTCCTTTAGTTACCTCTGTAAGTTGGCTTCCTGCTTTGTTCATGTCAACCCAAGGTCAAACAGAAATTATGCAAGCCTTGCTTAACAAGTCAAAAAAAATCCTTCTAATCAGAAGTCAAAGCAGTCTTTAGAGTAATGGATCCCTCTCACATCCAAGTTGTTTTACTCTCTCTGTAAACCACCTTTATCTGTTTATAGATTTTATGGATCTGTGTATCTACAGTGCCAGTGGTTAGGATTTAATAGTTGTTCAAAAAAGCCTGACACTAAGAAGACACCACTCCTTAACTTTTCTCACACAACACGACCTATGCCCAACCATTCATGCATGCAGTGCATCTGCACGTGCCTGCATGTGGTGAGTTTGTTGCTGTGAGTGCCAGCATTCTCTTCTGTTCTTATAACTTGTCAGCCATTCATTCACAAAGTCCATGTGCGTAAGAGCTTGTTTGTGTGTGACTCTGCATGTCTAAAAAGCTATTTCACATACAATTTTTCTTGCTCATGTCATGCACATGTCCATTATATGATGCCTCATATATTTTCAAAATTGTGCTTCTGCTTGACTGAAATTGTTTACCCGGCATCCATGAAGCATCTTATTTCCTTCAGCAAAAGCCAGTTCATATAAGATGGGACGTCCATGTTTCAGCTTTTTCTCTTGCTTTCATTTCTTCCGATTGTGTGACTCCATAAGGCGTGGGTTTGGCATTTACGTATATTCACAGAGGAGATTAGAGATGTGGGTATTTCAAAGTCTAATGTCACTCCTGTGCATTGTACTGCAGGTGGAGGAGGTGAAGAAGCACAATCACTGTTTGGCCTTCAGCTCAGCAGGTCCTCAGAGTCAAACCTACTACGTCAGCTTTGACAGCTTCACAGAGCACCTGCGCTGGCACAGACATGCTGCCAAGGTATGTGTGTCCATGTGCACAAGAGACAGAGATCATAACTATATGCTCTAAATCATACTTCTGGGTCAACTACTTTGTATATTACGCATGACTGTGAGTTGAAAATATAGCACTGTTTGATCTAAGTGCACATTTCACTGCTGTCCACTCTGTGGTGTACACAATAACAAGTGTCTCTGGAAGCATAAACACCACTCATGTCTCTCTCTCTCTCTCTCTCTCTCTCTCTCTCTCTCTCTCTCTCTCTCTCTCTCTCTCTCTCTCTCTCTCTCTCTCTTCTCTCGCGCTCTCGCTCTCTCGCTCTCTCGCTCTCTCTCTCTCGCTCTCATCTGAAGTCAAGTAGGCCATAGCCAGAAATGCTTTTTCTAAATATTAACAGGGACATGCATGTCACTCGTACCCAGAGGGCCACTCAGAATAGGAGCTTGGAAAGAAGCTGCACGTGCCCCTGTGACAACTGCTGAGCCTCAAGCTCACTCCACTCTGAAAGGCTCAAGTTTACAGGCTGTAGATGTAAATGAGGTGGACGATTGATGCTG
Organism: Brachirus orientalis; assembly: GCA_016785285.1. Taxonomy (NCBI): domain Eukaryota; kingdom Metazoa; phylum Chordata; class Actinopteri; order Pleuronectiformes; family Soleidae; genus Brachirus; species Brachirus orientalis. The sequence continues at coordinate 3,406,750 of JAFBJR010000504.1, read as the reverse complement.
TTGTTTTATTGAAGATTGCAGCGTCTGTGTTCCTGTAAATTTGACTACCAAATAATCAAATGTTAACGGCTCTGCACACCTGCTGTTAACTACTTTAGATGATGTAATGTGTGATTTTACTTCAGCTCAACTTTCCCTCGATTCTCCCTAAGAAGATTAGGTATGGAATGACATTTGACCTATTAGTTGAAGCCCACACACGGTAAACCAGTAAAGTTTGACATGGAGTTAATCCTATTAAACTCCATCTCTTTTTCTCTCTCAGTAACCTTTCCACTCTTCCCACTTTGATCCCCGCCTCAATCTAGATGGTGTCCCAGAGAATAAACTCGGTGGACCTGTCTTGCTGCAGCCTGGAGCAACTTCCTTCCAACCTCTTCTACAGCCACGACCTCACCCATCTCAACCTCAAACACAATTTCCTGCCTGCAGACCAGCAGCTGCAGCAGCTGCAGAGGTACGGTGCCATTGTAAATCTACAATAAACACACCTGAGGCTGAATTACCAGGAGACAAAGAAGCAGGAAAAGGTGAATGATGAGGAATGAGAGAAGGGGTGTGAGGAGGCATTATAGGCTGAGGAGATGGTGGTGAGTGGACAAGATGAGACTTGAGAAGGTTTTAGCAAAGCTTTACATAATGTGGACACAACAGGAGATGGGCTGCGCTGTTAAAAAGCAAGAGTGAGAGATGAGACACAGCAAGGTTTCATTGGACACAGCAGGTTGTGGCTGCCTGGTCTGGACAGGTTAAGATTTTGCCTCCTATATGCACGCCAACAATCAGAGCAATCTGGACTGGACTGTGGCCATTGACACAGTTCAAAAAGGCTAGACAGGGTGAGCCAGGCTGGGCTTTACCAGTCCAGGCCAAATGAGCTCAGAGGTGAAAAAGGGTTGTTGCTTCTGCAGGGAACCTTTTAATATCCCTGGCCTCCCTCTCTCTCCCTCTCTGTGGGCACCATCTGCTGCATGCTCATCAGGGTCCCAGATTAAAGCCCACATCCACGACTAAGTCACCGTGTGTGTGTGTGCATGTACACACTGGCACACATGCGTGAATGTCTCAGCACTTTTTTTAGATTACTGCAAAGTTTTTTTTCCTCCATCTAACTGAATCTGAATCAGTTGTGTGACTCTGATGCCCTAGTTTTTTGTTTGTAGAAGAGAGAGGGAGCATGACATCACAGAGAGAAAGCTTTGCTGTTTGAAAAAGTGGCTGCTGGCTACAGGTTCTGTATCAGTGCATACAAACTCTTGATACAGTATGATTTTTTTTAAATTATGGAGACAAATCTTGCTAGGTTTTTTTTTTTTTTAGGTAAAGACATTTTAAACTTAGGTTAGAGTAAGATTTTGAGGAAGGAAATTAGTAGTTAATCTTAGATCATATTGTCAGGAAGTGAAGGTAATTCACTGTATGTCCTCTGAAGTCTTCCTGGTACAAAGTGACGGATAAGTTGGAAGTCAGAATTTTAGGATGCTTAACCACATATTTTTTCCAAGTTGTTTGAATGACTGTGATTGAAATATTTTTAAAACTGAGCAAATGATGCACAGATCCACCGATGGTCAGACGAGGTAGCGTCCATTTTGTCCTGCCAAACCCTAAGTAGGCTCATCCGCTTTTGACCCAGCATGAGAGAAAAGGAGGTCAGTAATGAGAAGAGATGAATAGCTGAAAATGGAGGGTTTTGACATAAATAGAAATGTAGTTACCACATTATTCCAGTGAGAATAAATTCAAAAGATCTGGAGTAAAAAAAACTGCAGACTTTGTGAATGTGGGTGTATGTGTTTTGGTGTAGAGAGCTGTGTGAGAGTTTTTGTTTCAATATAAACCATGGCCTTCCATGACATTTAACGTGGAGTCATAGTGTTTTGTAGTAGTGTAGTGGAATGTGTGAACCTGCCACACACCTCTCCCCTTCTCTTTTTTTCTGTCCAAATACTAACTGGTGGGTGAACTGCCAATCAGATATGCATAATCAGTTGTCTGGGATACTAGCTCTTTCCTCTGGCATGTGACTTACTTTCCAGCATGCACCTCACTCTGAAACAGAGGTCACCACCCACTTAGCGTAAAGCCTAACGTTCCATGCATCTGATTGAATCTTTGGCCTGTTTATTTACATATGGATGACAGGTCAGCGAGTGAGAGAGCGGACAGAAGAATCAGGAAGGGGAGGGAGGGAAGGGGAAAGGTAGAGGTCATAGTTATGGAAGAAAGACAGAATTTGAGTTAAAAGTGGTTATTTAAGGCCAATTGTAAGTATTAAAGTTGAATTAACCAGTGTTTTTGGCCTCTTAGGAGCAACAGCACAACTGACCAACAATACCTCCGTGCAGTATTATCAAAAAGTTGTTACTCTGCACCTGTTAGCAGTTCTGTCACATAATAAGCAGACACATTAACTGGCATTTATTTCAAGTTGTGTTTTTGTTTATTTTAAGAGGTGGTTTCCAAACTTGGGCAGTTGAATAAACTGGTCTGTCTTTGACAATGGACAGAAAACAGCTCATTTTTCAGATGAAGTATGCAGTATCTAAATCTCCATTCACAAAGGAAAAAGTGGTATGTTTTATCCAGTGTAAGTTTACAGATGTTTGATGACTGTTTGTTTGTGTATGAGTGCTGGCACATAGAAAGAAGAAGAAGAGCAGAAGAAGGAGAACTGATGGAATATGTGTGCCTGTTTGGGCACACTTTTAATTGCTGTTGACAACTTGATTATTTAGTTGAATTTTCAATAAGCAGAAAAAAAACATGCAACAAATATCATAGTAACTTCATGCTACCTATTTCACAAATGTATCTACCATTTGTGGGCAGTGCCTCATTTACATGCATCAGATGTTTGATGACTGTTTGTTTGTGTATGAGTTCTGGCACATAGAAAGAAGAGAGCAGAAGAAGGAGAACTGATGGAATATGTGTGCCTGTTTGGGCACACTTTTAATTGCTGTTGACAACTTGATTATTTAGTTGAATTTTCAATAAGCAGAAAAAAAACATGCAACAAATATCATAGTAACTTCATGCTACCTATTTCACAAATGTATCTACCATTTGTGAGCAGTGCCTCATTTACATGCATCATATGCTCCTCTGTTGTGACTCCAGAGGCGAACCGCCCATTTTGGGAACCTGGACCACCAAAACAATGAACTAAAAGAAGCCAAATGTTGCTGTAGAACTGTCATGTATTATTAAGTTTTCATTATTTAAATAAAAAAATATATAATGAATGATTGAAGGTAGTGCAGCTACATTTGAATAAATTATCTTGGCATATCTAACCATTTTATTCAGGACTATTTGTCTAAAAGATAGGTTTGCTAAACCATATTTGTGATTATCAAAATAAGTCAGAAGAGGCTCAGAAGGTGACTCAGGAAAGAAAACATGAAAGAAAAAAAAGAGAAAACAGGAAAGAAAAAAGAAAAACAACCTGTAGACATCACAATAACATAAGAATATCAGCACCTCATGAAGCTGTCATGGAAGACTCTGCTTTAAGTTGGGTTTAGTTTGCTACTTTTGTCTTCAGAGTGCTACAGAGAACTGCATGTTCATGGATTAAAATAGTGACGGCAGCTTTAAATCCACAAGAAAACTAGCAAGGAGACAAAAAGGAATGCATAATTGGGTAGAATGACAGAGCATGACACAGAGAGGGAGTCTGAGGGGGTATGAGCATTACTCAGCAGATTGCGAGGATTGATTTAATGGTGAAATGACATTTGCCCCACACAATGCCTGCAGGAGTCACCCTCATCTGGAATTATTTGGCCACCCTAATCAATAGCCCTGACATTTTGTTTGCTTTTTTCCCTTCCATCATCATGATGAACTATGTGTGAGCAGCCTGTTTGAGCACATGGGTATGAAAATCTGACATCTTGCCAATTTAAGCACCTGCTCCAGGCTGCGGTGCTAATATGGTGTGCTGCCAATCTCTGACTTGACATAGCTGCTCTATCTCTGTGCATGATAGGCGATAAAATGTTTTGTGTGTGTGTGTATTTGTGTGGATGGGTAAATAAGGACATAACAAGTCCTTCCCACTGCTCCGCCTTCTTCCCTTGGCTCCCTCCCCTCTGAGGGGCTAACCCCTCTGAAGGTCACTGCTCTGTCATGGAACACCACACCAAATAACACTGGCCATTGGTGTTTGAATGAACAACACCCACGTCAGTGCCTTGCTTATTTGCTCAACAATCCAATGCAACGGTGTAGTTGAAAGGAAATCTTTGTTTATGTGTTGAGTCTAACTGTGTTTTTCACAAGAACAAATTCACTGTAAGCTATACTTTGTGACATTTGTCATAAATTTATTCATGAATAGGGATCTGTTACCTCAAACTTGAGTATCTGCCGATGTCAGTCCAATGCAGTCATTCTAGTCCTTTTAAACCATGAAGGTGTTAACAATATGTTTGTGCCAAAGACATAAATTTTCCAACTGTGTAACCAATATTATTTTCCCATATAGAAGAAATAAACAGCCCATATGACTCAGCCAAAATGAGGTCTGTGCATAGTGACGCGTACGATATGTAGGATTTTTAAATTGTATTGGATTTGCATTTTTATCTGTCCGATATCCGATCCAGTCATCTTGATCATTATTGGACTGAAAAAGTATTGTATTGGCACATCCCTATTTATGAATATCCACTCTTTTGTAATATTCATGTCAACAAGATACAACTACAGTACATCTTGAATCAATGTTCTTTTCTCTTCTCTTTACTTCTCTTCTTATGTCACATCATTATTTATTATTTTTTGTCATCTTGCAGGTTCTCTCGTCTGCGAAGCCTCAACTTGTCCAACAACCACCTTGGTCAGTTTCCTCTGGCCATCTGTGACATACTCACCCTGACAGAGGTCAACCTCAGCTGTAACTACCTGGCCTCTGTCCCCAGCTCAGTGGGAGTTATGACCAAGTGAGTAACAACTGTTGATACAGATTCTGAACCAAATTTATTTACAAAGGTCTGCAACCACATTGTGAGCTGGTCTTAGATTTCATTTCTCAAGATCTTAATCTTTGGTAAACATACCTAGATCTAAAGTTCAGTTCCAATCAAAATACGCCACAGCTGTTCTTCCTCTGTTTGTGTGTGGCTGATTTCAATGCTGTGAGTCATTGATTTCTTTTTTGTATTTACCTTACCTCTCCCCACTTTTGGTAACTTGTAATGTTGGTGATTACCCAACTCTTTCAATTTTGTGGCAGGGGTTTACCGCTGACTTGAAACCAGTGCTGGGGAACAGCATTTTTGCTGGTTTGAGTGTCATAAGTTTACAAAAGCCAAATGTTCCTAAACAGCAAGAACATGGCAAAAAAACTGCCATAGTGTACTTTGTTGTTTCAGCATGTGAGCAGACAAAATAAACTAAATTTCCTCTCATCATATTTGGTGCTTTCCAGTGACATTTATCTGAGTAATGGCCCATCATTGGTCTTGCTGTCTTTGTACTTGAAAGTTCCCTTATCTTTTTATTAATCTGTTCTGCACCTCCTCTAGTATTTTGGTGCACACTGTGGCTTTTCCTTCAAAGCTTATTCTATTCCTTTACGGATTCTATTGCCAGTAAAACACTGTTATCTCCTACATGAATTATGTCACTTGAGTCTAGTGGCTGAAAAATGATATTCAGTTTGTCCGTTGACCTTGTTACTCAGCTCCAAAACAATTCTACATCAAGAGTTTCATGAGGATGGAACACACTAAAGACCATTTTTACTCAAAGTGTACCTCAAAATGATTCAATCACTTATCAGCTCGGTTCCATGTGGCAAAGCCATAATATTCCGAAATAAATTAAATGTTATGCCATTTGAGAATAAACGGAATAATCATTGTTCGGTAATTTAGCTTTATCGTTACTGACTGCTTAGGTATGACACATACTTTAAACTGAAATTTCATTTGAAAGTAAGTTCACAGATACAGTATGTGGATTGAAACAAAGCTAGAAGCTCTGGTATGTCTGTAAATTCTTGGAGTTGCCAGTACGGCATTTATGATGCTATTGCCATCTGCTGGATTTAAAGTGTTGTAATTATGAATGCTAAAATTCAGACCAAGTCATTTTTTAATACAATGTATACACACTGCCCATGTTCATTTTCTTCTTAGTTTGCAGACATTCCTGTTGGATGGCAACAGTCTAGAAGAACTGCCCAATGAGCTGGGTTCTCTCCAGAGGCTGAGCTATTTAGGACTTTCCTTCAACCAGATCAGCCATATCCCACAGGTCCTGGAGCGTTTGGCCTCCGTAGAGAAGCTGTGTATGGCTGGCAACAACCTACAGACACTCATCTTGCAGAATTTCAGGCTGCTCCGAGTCAAACACATTGACTTAAGGTACAACAGTATGGGAGATTTAGTATAAAGAAGTATAGATAAAGTAAAGAAGTATAAATAAAATCATATTGATTAGATGTATGAAATAGTTTTTACAATGACTTTACGACAGATATCAAGAACAAGCATCCCGGTATACCTAGTCATACAGGGCATGTGCCAATCACTGTACTCAATGACAGATTTTCCCACTAATGATAGAAACAAAAACACCAAGAGGAAGCCAAAACATGATCAAACAGTGAGACAGCACGGAATCAGGAAATCATTTGCCTGAGGTGGCTCCATCGAGTGTCTTCCCATTGCATGGAAAAGAACAGAGCTGGAGTGACTTGCACTATTTTCCAGTTAATACTTGACTCCCTCTGACTTTGCTTAAACAGAGTCAGTAAAACCTTTTCCAGCATCACTCACCTGCTTGAACAAAGATCACTTCATATCTCTGATGTGTTTGTGGTCTAATTTTGACAGTTCTGTTTCTTAATAACAAAAAATGTATTGTAATCTTACACATTAAATAAAGCTAGTGAGTTATGTTCCAGTAATTTGTCCCCAGCAGTATCAAAGATTTGCTGTTCTAAGTTGTGAGGATTTGCTGCTTTTCCCTGCTTCGTAAAGTTTTGTATGTCGTTTGATATAGTTCTTCACGGACTGTAAAAAGAAATATACAACCTGAAAAAGCCATCTTGGAGTTTGGAAAATGAATAGACATTTTTTAACCTCTAACCCCTAAAGCATAAACCTCTCATGGGTCCAATGGTTTAAACTCCAATGGTTTAAATTTTAGATTAATTAAAGCAAAGACAGTGTGAAAAACATACATTTGTAGTATTAAATAAAACATGAAACAAATTTTAGATTTTTGTTTTAAAACAACCAATGTCTTTTTTTCTGTGTTTTAAACTTTATTTTCAAGCTTCAGTTTGTTGCTGATCAAATCGGAAATTCTGATTCAAATTTGTTTTTCGGAACAGAATAATATCAGTTTTTTAATATAGTTGTTGCCCAATATGGTAGTTAAAAGAGAACTAAATCACCTGTACAATACAGTATATTAGGATCACCCTGCATCTTACAAGAAAGGCAGCAGCATGTGCAGTTCAACCCAATCCCGTGGGAGCTGAACATTTGTTTCCTCTCTGCCCCCTCTGTCAGACTGAATAAAATCTCCAGCATAGTGCCAGACGAGCCTGACCTACTGCGGCATGTGACCCAGCTGGATGTGAGAGATAACAGGCTGATGGAACTGGACGCCTCAGTCTTCCCAAGACTGGAGGTTCTTCACTGCGAAAGGAATTGCATCAGCAGCCTCAAAGCCAAGGGTTGCTTGCTCAAAGGCATTTATGCCTCCAACAACGGTGGGTTTGTCAATCAATTCTATGCTCTATGCATGAACAATCCAGACAAATCCCCTTTCCTGTCTCACTGCTGTCTTACATTTCCCTAAACAGAAATCACTGACATGGATCTCTCCTCTCATATCACAGAAGTCGCCACTGTATTTTCCTTAATAAATTTAGGCCATGCAGTAGTCGCATTGTCTCTCTGTCTGACTTGTCATCCCCTACAAACTCTCCCCTTAATTTTCTGTTGACCTTTCTTTTGTACTATATTGCATCTGTCCTTGCTGTAGGTTAATGCATGTGGGTTTTTTCCCCCACAGAGCTTTGCCAACTGGATGTCAGTCCTGTGCCCTCCAATCTGAGTTACATGGATATCTCAAGGTGAGGAAAAATCCTGAAGTATACACGCACATTCAGAAAAAAAGGGAAGCATCAGTTGGAAAAAAACATTTTGAATATGTAGCTCATTTCCAGTTGATCCTCTGTATCCTACAAGTACATGAGAGCAGTAATTATCAGTTGTTGCTGTCAATTGTCTGTATTGACATGAACAAACAATACAGCTGAGCACAGCAGCCTATCTGCCATTTAACAATTAAAGCACATGTGAAAGGTCAAGGCTGATACAGTTAAACACTGTGTCATGGAAAGAGCAGTACAATTTGATTTTGAGAAGCACACAGCTTATTTGGAAATCTTTTTCCTCTTAAATCCTGTTTCCAACTTGGCTTAACTCTCAAGTGATTTTTGAGACTTGTGGTGATCATTAGTTGTTTTTTTTTTATGTGAAGCATGGCTCTTCTGAGACTCATGACCTGATGAACTAACTCTAATTTTACAAGAAATTTAAAAAAGTCAGTTTTTATCCAGAATTGAAATCACTGCCTTGGGTTTTCTTTCTAGAGCAGGACGGTTGAGAATTGAATCCCATTATGTTCTGTGTTGAGTGTCTCATTTCATAAATCGCAGTATTTATCATCGTCATCACCCTTGTGTCCTCCTGTAGAAACCGTATGGAGTCCTTGCCAGACTGGCTATGTGAAGCAAAGAAACTGGAAGTTCTGGAAGTGAGCCACAACCTCATCACAGAGCTCCCAGCACGGTGAGTCTCTCGCTGTTTCTCTAACTCTCAGGGATTGTGTCTGTATGCCTGTTCACTGCAAGATTATACTCCCCACCCTTTGCTGGTGTGTCATCTGTCCCCCATGAATCTTTATAAATCTCACAGGTAGCCTGTAACCTCCACAGCCTTCATCCATTCTCTTCCTTTTCATATACATTTGGAAGGTCAGCTCACTTCCTCCATTTTATCTGTCTCATCCACTGTCCCCTCATTGTCTGCAGATTTTTTTTAACCAATATGTGTCAGGATGATTAATTTCAGCTGCAGGCTCCACTAGAGGCACTGCTATTTTCAGAATTCACATCCACATCCTCGCCCCCATCCTCCTCTTCTATTTTCATTTCCATGATTATTTTAGTCAACTTCAGTTACAGTTCATGCAGGTCCAGGTGTCTCTCACTCAGTCTCTCTATCTGTCTGTCTCTCTGTCCATCCATCCATCCATTTATGAACCATTTGTTCTTGTTGTGACCTGATCATCTGCATGTTCCTTGTGCTGCAGGTTGTTCTGCAGCAATAGTCTCAGGAAACTGAGTGCAGGACACAACCAGTTGCAGAAGCTGCCTGAAAGGGTGGAGCGCCCTCTGCTGGAGGTTTTGGACATACAGCACAATCAACTGGTGGAACTGCCTTGCAACCTTTTCCTCAAATCTGACAGGTAGCGTCAATCATGAGCTGAAATTAGTTTTCGTCTTCATCAGATAGTGCGCTCAACATCTGACAAGAAGATTAAGCACAGGAAAAAGCAGGTATATGAAGATGAAGGACAGAAATTATGGATAGGATTTTTAATCAACAGCAGGCAAGATGCTCAAGGGCAAGGATGACAGGCAAATAAAAAACAACTGAGCTCTGCAAGGATAGAAGGAGGTGAAAAGTATTTTAAGGGGAGTCATAAAAGTGGGACGTTTGTAATTCGACTTGTGTCACTTGTGTTCATTTCTGAAAGGAAGCAATAAGGAGTTTCTCCTCTGCTTGTCATGTTCAGCTTACGATGCGTAAATGCATCAGCCAATAAGCTGGAGCACCTGCCACCTTCCAGCCTGTCAGAGGAGAGTCACAGCATCCTGCAGGAGTTCTACCTCACCAATAACCGACTGACAGACAAGTGTGTGCCCATGCTGACCGGCCATTCACACCTTCGAGTTCTTCACATGGCCTACAACCTACTGCAGACCTTCCCAGCCAGGTATGTGTCTTTCCAACCATTTTCTCTTCTTTCTAATCCCCCATATGTACAATAGAGAACTAATGGCAATTTTCATTTTGTTTTATCAGTTTTGTGAATAATCTCATGTGAAAATTAACATAAAAATTTCTTTATTTTCCAGGAACTAATTTTTATTCATTTTCATTCATTTTCAAGTGTATATACTCATCTTTTACCCACCTTACAACCCATACCTAATAGACACTCCCCCTCCTTCTATATTCTCAATACTATGCACACTTCACAAAACCTACATTTTGTACATTTCATTGCCATGAAAAAAGTTAATAAAGTGGCAAGTGATGTTAAAAAATAACAAATAAAAGTTACACAAGGCACAAAAAAGCCATATATATATTTTGAAAGGAAATGTGTAAGCAGGTTATATCATATAAAAACACAGTAGGTCAATCATCATGTGGGATCAGACATAATTATACTCTTTAACAGGCCTCTATCATTTAGCAAATGTGAATTTCTGCTGTTGTGAATTATGGCTGATCAGTTTCATTCAGTACAATTTACCAATGGGTAGCTACAACATTTGAGAGTTGCAGCAAAAAGAAACTGAAGGAGGTGAATATGTGCCCATTCTCTTATACAATCCGGTATAATACCAAGGAGTGATACCATGGTGTACTTGGGCAGATCTGTGTTGAAAATATCTCCAAGAATTACAAATATACCATCCCAAAATGTCATAAGCTTGGTGCATGTCCAGAAACTCTCAAATTTCCTGTCATTTGACTAGATGATGACTTCATTTAGCCCTGTTTCACATGCACAAGTCACCTCACTTTTTGCCCTCTCTCCCCAATCAGTAAAATGGCTAAGTTGGAGGAGCTGGAGGAGGTGGATCTAAGTGGAAACATGCTGAAGACTGTGCCCACCACCATCATGAACTGCCGGCGCATGCACACACTCATAGCCCATTCCAATGCCATTGAGGTCTTTCCTGAGGTCATGCAGCTGATGGAAATGAAAGTAAGCAGCAATAGCACATCTCCACAAGCACCTCTGTGTGCACCTGTTTTGAGTATTGACATCTTGCCTTTTCTTGTCAGTGTGTGGACCTGAGCTGCAATGAGCTGAGTGAGATCACTCTTCCAGAGAACCTGCCCCCCAAGCTTCAGGAGCTGGACCTCACTGGAAACCCTCGTCTCAATCTGGACCACAAGACCCTTGAGCAGCTCAAGTATGTCAATATTTTTTATGCAGGACATCAGTTGATCTGTTACTGTAACATTAATTATATTTTGTGTAACTTAAATTTGTGTTTTGCCCATAATGTTTTTGAGTTTTTTTCTTGTTCAATATTATTTTTATAGCTAATATACATAGTAGTGTTTACATCCTTTAGAAATAGCCAGAATGGAGACTTCTCAGTGATTTATACATCGTTATTCCTCTATGTGGTGTGTCTGACTTCTTTTGTTTTGTGATTTTCCAGTAATATCCGCTGCTTCCGCATCGATCCGCCCCCAACCTTCTCATCGAATGAGGCATCTGGTGGGCCTGCTGTGTGGAGTCATGGTTACACAGAGGCCTCTGGCGTCAAGAACAAGTGAGTTCCACTCATCAATGATGGGGAAAAATGGAAAATAAAGCAACTGCCATCACATAGTTAAGAAAAAAACTTAGTGATTCAAAACGCTTGAGGATGGGCACAGATAAAACCAGATGACTCAAATAAAGGGAATATTGAAGTAGTGTTCATTAAAAATATGAATCATATATACTCGTATATAAGAAAACCTCTGCATTGGCTAAACTGCCAATTTAACATTTGTAACTACTAGTAATAGGTGCCATTTACCATGTGCCATTCTACCATGTTCCCTTTATATATTGATTTGATGGATGCATAGATGATGTTGAATAGGCAGGTGGTGGTGGTAATGGAGATTCTTTGGTATAGTCAGTTAAAAAGAAGATAGAAAGCACTCTAAGGCTGATATTGTGATATCAGCCTTAGAGTGTATTATGATCAATATGTAAACAGAAAGGCTGGTAGACTGTGTTTCCTAACAGAGCACATGCCTTAATAAAAAAATACTCAATTTTTTTGTAATTTTCCTTCCAGACTGTGTGTTGCTGCGCTTTCTGTAAACAGCTTCTGTGGAAGTCGTGAGGCTCTGTACGGCGTGTTCGATGGGGATCGGAATGTGGAGGTGCCATATCTCTTACAGTGCACGATGAATGATGTGTTGGCTGAGGAACTACACAAGACCAAGAGTGAAGAGGACTACATGACCAACACCTTCCTCGTTATGCAAAGGTAATTGGATGAGTAAAAGACACTGGTTTGCCTTTTCACCATTTGCTAGGCCCGGGTCATTATTAGCACGTGTCAACAGAGGTTTGCAGAGGTCGGTTTGATATAGACTTTGTCATAAGCTCGTTTCCACGGTGGTCCACGTGCACTACTGACTGCTCAGGCTCCCTGCAACACAACACTTTCCAGTCCAGTTTGTGGTGCACTCCTGTTTTGGTCAAAAGAGACAACATGAAGACAGTAAACATTGACACTTGCTTGAGGTGTGCTGGTACCTAAGAACATAAGAATGAGGAAGAACTACTCATGAGAAACTGCTGCTACTAGAGAGAAAAGGGAAATCAAATATGCATGCATCTGGATGGATGTGGGTTTTCATTTGATTATAAATGAAACTGCAGGGAATGTGAAGCGTAAACCTCAGTTGTGTTTTTAACAGATTTATGTAAATAATCTGTAAATATGCTATTTAAAAAGAAAACAGTATATGGCAATTTTGAGGTTTTGATAAAGTGAATAATCCACAAAACTCTTTTCTCTGCTCCTGCAGGAAACTCGGGACTGCTGGTCAGAAATTGGGTGGCTCAGCAGCTCTATGTCACATTCGCCATGATCCCACTGAGCCCAGTGGTTGCTTTACCCTCACAGCAGCAAACGTGGGCAAGTGCCAGGTTATTCTGTGCCGTGATGGGAAGCCATTGTCGCTGTCCTTGCTTCAGAATGTAGGGTTGGAAGAGGAATATCGCAGAATACGGCAGCACAGGGCCATCATCACAGAGGTAAAGCTCCTTGAAGCAAATTATCTGCCAGTGGAAATCAATGTCAAGTGTGTTAACATAAGTACTATATTGATATTCATACTCTATTCCACAGGACAACAAGGTGAATGGTGTGACCGATTCCACACGAATCATGGGCTACTCCTTCCTTTACCCATCAGTCATTCCTTGTCCCTATGTGCAGACAGTCACACTCACATCTGAGGATGAGTTCTTCATTCTGGGCAGCCGTGGCCTGTGGGATACTGTGTCTCCCACTGAGGCTGTAGAAGCTGTTCGAAATGTCCCAGATGGCCTTGCTGCTGCTAAGAAGCTTTGCACACTAGCACAGGGATATGGGTGTACTGACAGCCTTAGCGCTGTTGTTGTCCAGCTCAGTGTGAGTGAAGACTGCTGCTCATGCTGCTGTTCTGAGCCTCCCCAGCCGCCACCGAGCCCTGGCTTGGGCACATATCCCTCATCATCCTCTGCGATCAAAGAGCGCCCCTCAGACGGCTCCCTACCTGTGCCCCCTTCCTCCTGCAGTGAAATCAGCAGTGAAATCAGCACCAGTGAGATGAGTAGTGAAGTGGGCTCCACTGCCTCATCTGATGAACCTCCGCAGAGCTCCTTGGTATTGCTGCATGATCAGTCGCACCATCCACACCTCCACCTGCATCATCAGGCTCATTTGCTGTCCTTACAGCACCAACAGGCCCACACAACCTCTCAGCCCTGTCAGTACCTGTTCCCAGGTTCAGAGCTGCCCTCTGCCCGCAGCTGCTGTGCCCTGCATCCTGCCTGCTTAGCAGGTTCCTTCCAGCGGCAGCTATCTAGTGCCACATTCTCCAGTGGCCTGGACAGTGAGGACGAGGAGCCTATTGCTGGCGTTTTCTCTAATGGGAGCCGTGTAGAAGTAGAGGCGGATGTCCACTGCCTCAAAGCAGAGATCTCCTCTTCCTCCTCCTCCTCTTCATCTCCACAAACATCATCCACCAGCCAGGAGCGCACCTTGCTGACTCTTCCTCCTCCACCACCACCACCGTGTACCCCAGAGCCACTAGATGAGGGGGTTGACATGAGCCTTGGGGAGGTTGAGAATGGGGTAGATAGGGATGAGTCGTGGCAGGGAGTTGGATCAGGAGGTGGGGATGGAGGAAAGTTAGCAGGGAAGAGGAGGATTAACGGGTCAGTGGCATGCCAGGAAAAGAGTCATAACCTAATCGAGGTGGCTGCTGATGCCCCCTCAAAGAAACCTGGAGGCTACTTCACTGCTCCTGCCCAGCCTGACCCTGATGACCTTTTTATCATCCCCCCTGAGCTGGAGGAGGAGGTGAAGGAAATCATGAAGCAGCATCAGCAGAAACAGCAGAAGTCATCGGGGACTGACCAGCCCACGGACTATTACGACACCCCTCTCTGAACAGCAACACCAACTGCAGCCTCATCTCCCTTCCAGTGATGGCAGCATGCACAAAAACTCCACATCAGCTGCTTGGATTTTATGTGATCACACAGTGTGTTTCCCTATGAGGCTTTCAATGCACATGAAAGCCTTTCCAGCTCTGCAGCCTTATCTTCAGAGAACCATCAAGTTAAACTGCTCCACCAGTTTTTACTGAGACAAATCATAGAATAAAACAAGCAAACAAGCCCTTTAATGATACTTAATCCTCTTGAAAATCAAAAGCTTGTGGACATAGCTCTGGATGTCCATGATCTCACCCTTCTTGATGACTGGAATCTTTTTTTCCTTTCCTTTTTTTTTTTTTTTTTACAGACAACCAGCTGAGTATGTAATTGAAACTAGTCTCTTTGCAATAGCATTAGTTCACCACAACACTTGTTAATATTGATAACAATTTAATGGTTTGTTTGTTTGTTTTGTAAGAACTTACCATATCTTTTAATGTGAAAGCAGCAAAGTTGCTGAAAGAACTTTTTAAAAACAGAGATGCATAATCTTTTTATTATCAGTGAACTTTGTTGAATGGTACACTAGTAATACCACACTTAACTGTTGTAGATAGGGCACTTCAAATACTGTTTTTCTTCAGTAAATCATGGCTCTTGGCCTGTAAAATGGCATAGAAATTTTTTGTAGAAAATTTAAATACTAACTCCTAGGAGTTGCATACTCTTTATGGTGACTCAGTCACTTTTTACTAATCTTCTCTGAGAGAAATGGTGATTTTGTTTTTTCGCCCTAATGATTGTAAATAAGAGAAATGTTGTATACTGATGCTTTTAAAAGGAACTGTGTACCTGTATGTCGGTGAATGTTTCAATGGCAGGGAGGGTGACGTGTGGTTCACCAAGAGATAGCTGTTATGGAGGTGTCACTCTAATTTAATTACATGAAGTAGACCCACAAATATGAAATACACACACACACACACACAGATGTTTATGTGCAATTAAAGCCCTGGCATTCCATGAAACAGTCCATCATTGTATCTAATGAACACTAATTCATATCATGCATGCATGCACTTACACTACAGACACACACTCACGAATAAACATGGACACCTACAGCTTCTATTAGCTCCCCCCTCACCTCCCCCCTATTGTTATCACTGGCATGACTGTGTCAAGTTCAGTAATACAAATATATCCACATGGAAAAGTGACAACATAAATGTTCCCGTCTTTGGTATAATAAATTTTAAATTTGTGAATATAAGTCATCCAGTCTGGGACTTGTTTTTACGCCTGTGTAGTGACTATATGGAGTTAAGAAATTCATGTGAAACTGTTTTAAAAGAGTTTATTCAGAACAATTATCTTCTCATCCCTCTGCAGTGGTTTTACTTTGAATGACCAGAAGGGGGCAATCTCACATAATGTGATTTGTTGAACTGGAGTGAAATCTAAATCCAGAGAAATTAATCATGAACATTTAATTGAAAATGTTGAATTGTTGTGCCTCTGTTTTCTTCTGTTCTCCAAGTTGTTCAGGTTATTCCAGTATAGTTTCTATGTGGCATACACGTTTGACATGTTAATGCTCCTGTCTTTCCTGTGATTCTTATACTTCTTCTTCACACAGATAACACTGACTATTGTAACCACCAGCATGACTCCGAATACAGACAGAGAAGAGGCCAGTGCGACTGTGGTCTTATCCATGAGGGAGCCCTTGTACTGACAGCGGTCACCATAGTACCACCAGTCACCACCCACTGCACATCTGGAGAAAAGGGGGGGGGGAATACAGCAAAGATGAGAGAGGAAAATCAAACTTTCAGGTATTCCTTGAAAATATTTATCAAAATGAAATTTTGTTTTGATTTAGATCAAAAATAGATATATCTACCTTTTTTTAAAAAAAGAAAATGTTTACTTCAAAAAAGGACAGAAGATATACATTTTGGAAAATATGCTTATTTGTCTTGGCTAAAAGATAACACTAAAGGTAACAAAATGTTTACACATGCTTTGTACAGATTAAGCAGACACCTTGGTCTAAGCGTGCATCAATTGTTCAACTTGTATTGCCTATTTAAAAAGGTCCAGTTTGCAATATTTAGGAGTTTTGGCAGAGAATGAATATACTATTTTGTAATACTTAATTTCTATTATTAAGTAAGTATAAATCCTTCAAATTTAAAATCGTTCGCTTTTTGGAGTCCCAGAATAAGCCCTTTATATGTATTATGGCAAGGACCCTGATTTCTTGAGGCCGCCATCTTGCACTGCCATCATGTTCCTACTGTTGCTTGATCAGAGAGAACCAGTCAGTATTTCACATTTTGGAGGGGAAGCTTATTACAGACAACATCCTGTCTGGTATTGGAGGGGCCACCGTAATTTCCCTAACACGTGAGGGAAAGGAGGGGTTTACTCATCTGTAAAAGACATACAGATGAGTGGGTGCATTTGAAAAGTCCTCACCTGCAGACAACTTTCCCTTCATCCACCACACAGATGCCGTCATTTTGACAATGAACACCGAGGCAGATGTCTGGGGGTGCAGCCGTGCTGGTGGTGGTGGGGGTGATGGTGATGGGGGTGGTAGGGGTGGCGGGATGTGCAGTTGTCTGGGTCTGGGTCTGGGTCAGATGAGACACATCTAAAGATGGAAGAGAGAGTGTTTTATTTTTCTATTTTTGTCTATTTATTTTTTCCAAGTGGAGAGGTAATGATGAACAAGAAATGTATTTTTTGGGGGGGACAAGTGGATGTAGTGCGTTGGAGCGTTGGAGCAAGGAACCATCTAAAAAAAGAAATAAATAAATTAAAAAATAAAAATAAAAAAATGCAGGGCAGTGGGTATTCCAGGGGAATGGGTGGGTGGACCAGGATTAGGCGAGCACACATTAGTGGCTTTGGAAGTTTCTTTTACAGTCAACAGTTGGAAGACTCATGTGAAGTTTTTGGTGTTCTTACCCTCCATTGACAGGAGAAATATTGCATCCCCTCCCTTGATAAAATCCCTGCTCTTGGCTCTGAGGTGTGTGAGATACACTGGGGTTCCGGCACCTGGCCCTCGGAAGTACTTGGATCCATCTGGTTGTGTAACTTCATGCCCCACCTTACGAGGGTCATCCCAGAAAAAACTGTCAGAGCCTGTTTTAAAAGATGTTGAAAAAGGTGTTTGAATGTAGTATTACAACAAAAGTTGTATTTCTTTCTTTTTTTTTTTTTGTTTTTTTTTTTTTGCTGCACCTGTGACTTTCATGCTGGGGTCAGTGGTCACACTGCGCTGGTTAGACATGCGCTTTTGGATGTGTGGGTGCTGGTCCATCAGCATCATGGTTATCTGTTTCCAGGGGCAGGGCCACTTCTGCCCAGTGTCGCCTTCACGGGCCACTAGATGAGCATAAGCTGACAGCTCACTAGGGTATCCCGTCTTTCCACTCGGGTACAGCTGCATTTGGAAAGTGTAACCTTCCTTTGAAGTAAATGGTGGGCTGAAGATGGCAGTATTTAATGGAGTGTTGTCCATAATGTGACTGAAGTTCTTCACACGCCATATAAACTCTGGGCAGGTTGTCTCAGAAAGGTTGATATCATCCAGTGAAAGTCCCCCTGCCGACGGCCCGGAGCCTTCCTTGCACCCTTCAAAGACGACGCGAAACTTTGTTTTCACATCCAGGCTAACGTGGTGCAGCTGCCACAGCTCCTGAGGGGATCCTGTTACAACACATCAGTCAAGAGAGAGGGTTTATGTAACATTTTAACAACACATTATCAATAATTTGAGCAGTAATAGTTTCCTAATAGTTACCATCTATGGTCTTGATAAAGCGTAGAGTTCCGTTGGGGTTTGCTTTGTCATACTCTCGGACGTAGATCTTCAGTTTGTCACTGGGGCCGGCGCTGTTATAGTAGAAGAACTGCAGACACTGATAACCTCTTTTGGGGTAAAGGAGTCTGCTTTCAAACAGTGCTGTGTCCCCAGTTTTAGCTGTGCCAGTGTTGAAGTGCATGAAGTATCCAGAGCCTGAGGATCCAAATTTAACTGGATTATCAATGTCCACATGTAAACACAATCTAACGCACAGTGATGATTAATCCATTGTATAGAGTACATACACATTTTTTTGGCATATTGACAGTCTTTTTTGACTAGTAATGTCCAGCTCCTCATGTCCTGATAACACATGTCTATAGCTTTGCAATACTATAATAAATGGATAAAATAAATAAATGTAATTGAGGATTTTTCAATGTGGGCCTTATATTTATGAATGAGTGTGTATGTCCCTCCACAGTGATTCCCACCAGTGCATTTGCCCATGTTGGAGTAGTCTGTGTCAGGCCCTCCAGCAGCTTTGTCCAGCCTGACCCATTCTCCCTTGTCTCCCTGTCCCTGGATCATACCACAAATGTTCTCACGTTCAAAGTCACATGAGTCCAAGAAGGTGGAACCCTGAGCTAGAAAACAGTTAACAAAACACACATATGCAGATTAAGGACTTTGAACAGCTATAAACTAATCACACATGGCAGAAAACATATTGCTGATTCACATATTTCAATGTGGTCGATAAGCCGTGTTACTGGCATCTTGTGTGAATATAATTTGAATTAAAACAATAAAAGTGGTGGCACAAGCGGAAACAGTGCTCATTAAAGACAGTAAAACCCATCGAGTTAGATTCTTACTGCAGTTGTAGAGGCGGTTCAGCTTAAGCAGGTCACTGTCACTGAACTCCATACGTTGGCCGATGACATCACTGAAAGCGGGGATCTTGGTGATGATGGTGGGCTCAGTGCCATTGCGAAAGGCATTTTTACTATAGTGCATCATGGAGCCATAGTCATAAGGGACGCCCAATGAGCTGGAGGTGGTGTCGTTATAGGTATTGAAATTGTGTTCTTTACCTGTAGTCGAATAAAAGTGTCAGTGCAGTTTAATTCATGGTCACATTCGTCAAATACAGGCTTGGATTATGAAGAAATGCATTATAATTATCTATTATACTATTATAGAAGCTGCTTTTCCATGCCTGGCACGTTTAGATGAAAGTGCTGCTGTTAAAGTGATAAATACTCTAAAAGCAGCCAACAATCAAATGAGCAAAGGTCAATGAAGCTGTGACACACTTCTTATCTTTATGAAGCCATGAAAACAAACACATACATATGTTTATCACTCATGCAACCAAAGCAATGCTGGATGAACTACTATAACTTGAGAGTAAATATACAGTAAACATAAACAGCTGGTTACACACACACACACACACAATTCATGTAATTATACACAAACATAAAACCATTAAGCTGGCGAATCATAAAGAGAATGGACAGTGTTCAAGTTATTCGTAGCTCTCTGGTAAGAGGTTCCATACCCTCTGAGATTCGATCCCACATGATTCTGACATAGTCATCACGGTCTGCCCTGGACTGTTCGTGCCAGAAACCCAACGCATGAAGGAACTCATGTTCAATGGTGGCAATGCGGTCGCAGTTTGTTCCTATAGATAATACTTGCTTCCCTACTCGCCTGTTTCCCACAGAGGAGAAACAACTTTTTGTTGTGGAAAAACAAAACAAACAAAAAAAAACAAACAAGGTTTTAAGGACATCTCATACCCTGCAACTGTGATTCTGTAGAACATGTGTTGCAATATAGAATGATGCATGCAATTCTTTACTAAGTGCAAATTGTCTTTTCATCTGAGCAGAACATGAAAAGATAAGATAAGAGTCTCTCTGCCTTACCCCCCTCCTTTGAAGATTGAAATGTAGTTGGCCTCGCCGCTCCAAGGCTTGAAGTCAATGCAGCTCTTTAACCGGTACTGCTCAAAGGCCTTTAGAATCACACCTTTTGCATTGATCTCTGCAGAGAAGATAAATAAATTAAGTAAATCTTTTACATTTCTTTTTAAGACTGACTATAATTTTGTGCAAATTTGAATATGTAAGCCTTTTAAGTTAGTCAGGTTCATGGCCTAAGGCCCGTGTGTCTGACTCACACCTCAGTTGTGATTGGGTACAGTACACTACCAAAGCAGATATATTTCTCCTGATGGTAAGATTTTATTTGAGTTAATTTAAGGTAATATAAGATTGGGGGGGGGGGGGGGGATTTAAGGTAATATAAGATTGGGGGGGGGGGGGGGTACATTCCAGTATGAAACTGTCATTTTTGCCTTCGCAGACTCCACTTAATGTACTCCATACAGAATGAAAAAATAGTTTCCTGAGATTAATATTAATATAAAGTTAATGAAAGTTAAAACATGTGAATTTTAGGATTCTTTTTTCATGAAAACATGTATAACTTAAGTCCAAAACAATAAGCAAAATAATGTCACCACAGAAAATGATAACCCTCTTACAGATGCGTCCTTACTCTCACACGACCCCTCCTCCTCCTCCTTGTTCTTCTTTTTAATTTAATCTTCGTTATGGAGGCAGTCCATAAACCCAGTGTGAAAGATTTGAGTCAATTTGTTGATTATATTTATTCATATTCCTTATCACTGAGGGGAAAACATTACGGTGGTTTCTCCAAATGATCTGCTTGTTCAAGTTTCTCTTGATGACTCTTGTAATTTTTTTTCCTCTGACATCAATAAAAGAAAATACGTAGGAAAAGCACCCAAGTGATTTGAAATATAATCACCAAGTAAATTAACACTCTTACCCAAGTCATCTTCCATGTAGTATGGGATCGTCTTTGGCCACCTGTACTCATCCCCTATTATAGAATTTCGCGTCTGCCTCTTGAGTGGTGAATAAAAGCAATCACAAAGACAGGAACAGCATAATGAGTCTGTACCGAATGCAATTGTGCTGGGGGAAAAGTATAAACACCCAAATAAATTGACAGACCTCATCAAGGACAATGTCTCCCTCAAAAAGACCTAATCCAGCTTCTGTGGAGTCCACACACACACACACACACACACACACACACACACACACACACACACACACACACACACACACACACACCACTGTATTAATCTCAAAGCATTCTCCAGAAAAATTGTTCTTTTATAATCTGCATACCATCATTTATGTCAAAAATGTCAAGGTCCCGTCCACCGTCCACATCATAGTCTGTGACAGAGATGAAGTATTTAAGTAGTTAAAAGTTAAACTTCAACTTGAGCCTTACTTTTTGTTAAAAGAAAAATCATTTACCTGGTATTTTTGCTGTGGGCTACACCAAAATAACAAACCAAAGTAGACCTGTTATTGCTGTGCAAATATTTTTACAATCTTTAAATATTTCTAGTTGACAGTAACAAACAAATTATGTCAATTTCTCACCAAGCAAAGCAACAGGTCACAAAGGATGCAAACGACGTGAAGAAAAAGTACACGCGTGAATCTTCCTGCCATGTTCTTCGATGTCCCTTTGTGTTGGACAGTAAGTGACATGCACTGACAGACAGACACACAGACAGACAGACAGACAGACACTCTCAACGCAGTGATTGCAGAGGAGTTCTTTGCAGGTAATAACATCAAATAGATGTGTTCCAAAGTCAATAATTACCAGAGCTGTAAAGGGTCTAAGTTACACAGCAACTTCATCTCCTTTGCTATCTGCTACAAAAATCTTTACACGTTTGCAGATTAGGTGGAGTAAAAGAGTAAACCAGGAAGGAGGGGGCAAAAGCCATGTGACATTAACTCAAGTAAAATGACTATATTAATCACGTTTACTTCAAATAAACAAATATGCACTCACCGGCCACTTTATTAGGTACCTAATAAAGTGTCAGGAGTGGCACCCAGTGAGGTCTTCTTCCTTAAAGTGTCATGTTCAGAGGTGGTCTACATGCCTTGGAGTAGTTTCCTTTCTATGGTTTTGAACCAGTCTGTTCACTCTCTGCTGACCTCTGGCATCAACAAGGTATCTCTACGCGAGGACATGCCGCTCACCAGATATTCTCTCTTTTCGGACCATTCTAAACCCGAAAGATAATTGTGCGCGAAAATCCCTGTGGATCAGCAGTTTCTAAAATACTCAGACCACCATCTGTCACCATCAACCACGCCACGTTCAAGTCACTTGTATGAAGACATTTAGAAATAATTTAGATTCAGATGTGTCTGATTTGGGCTGTTTGTATATGAGAATATACTGTATGATTTACTGATAATATCAAATGTCCATGTAATGAAAAAGCACCACTTCCCGATTTGCTTTGGCTGTTCTGTAGTATTTTCATTCCAATCCAGTTTACGTATCAACCACAGCACTGAAACAACCCTCTGAAGGTCACCAACGATCTCCTCCTCGTCTCCAACTCTGGTTCCCTCACCATAATGTTCATGCACATCTGGACCATACTTGCCCATTTATTAATAATCTCAAATATCTAAGTTCTTGTTATGAATGAATACAAGGAAAGACAAAAAAGTGCTATTTAGTCAAACAGTAACATTTTTTTTTTTATAATCAAGGCTTATTCATTTTGCCACTTGCATTTATTAATATTCTTATAACTTGGAATATTCAAGTTTATGCAGCTACAGATCAGTCATAACAAAAAGGCTTCAATCTTTCAGGCTCATGTTTTTGAATTTTGAATATGCATGTATCAGTGCATTTTCCCCCTCATTATTTTCTAATATTCAAACTTTGATAACATGCAGTATCAAGGGCAAGCTGTTTGATTGCTTGAGTTTTTGTAATGTGAGGGGAATGTGATAGTTTCTTTACATGTCATTTACATGTCATTGCATGGAGTGATTTTATTCAGTGGAGGTTACATCAGAGGTGCTGTAAAATGTAATGTAAAATAACTATTTAAAAAAATAAATAAAAAGGTATTAAAAGGAGTAAAACTTCAGATGTCTCCCTGTGGTAATAGCACAGTTTTTATAGATTTATTTTCAAAAAGTGATATTTATTCTCTACTCAACTCAAGGGGGGGGGGGGGGGGATAAAGCAACCAGCATATGAGAAACCACCAATTTTTAGTTAGTCATCGACAATACAACAGCTCTAATAGTTATATAGTGTTGACTACAGTGTCTTTGGACATTATCAATTGAACCCACTACCATTAACTGCCACTGATGATCAGTGTCTCACAGCTTCACAGTCGGGGGGCTCAGTGGGTCTATACAGTATATATATATATCTCAGCCTGCATGCTACCAACATTCTTCTAAAAGTCCTGGTTATCGCAGCAGATCTGCCTGTGGCTCTTTAGCTCCGCACGTGGCAGCATGAGTGAGAGTGCTTTGCAGTAAATTCATTGCTCCACCAATAAAAAAAAAAAAAAATTACTGTGGAGTCCAGAGGGAAAAAGAGGATGAGATACAGAGGAGAGGAAAATTGTTGATTGGATCACGCTCAGCATGCTGTTTGTATTTAAAGAATGTGAAACGTGGTAACACGTGCAGCACTTGGTTTCTTTCATTGAACATTTAAAACAAGAAAATATTTGTCATTTCTGATTGATTTCACCCCAGTATTGTTTGTCCTCTGTAAATAGGCTGGAGGAGACTTTAGAATCACAGTTCCACTATCCATCTGCATACATACTGTGTAATGGACAATCTGCCAAGTTGTTACTGTTCACCTTTAGTATTTGACTGCACTAGTGTAACCTTTTATAATTTGTGCTTCCCTGCTCAGATACATACACAGGACACTGTCTATTTATGGAATGCCAGTTTGAACCTACTCTGTTCAATCTTACCTCCTTTCCTCAAGGACAGAAGATAACCACATACTTTCTCTCACACTAGAAGACATTGTTGATTGGCAAGGCTCTTTGTCATCTACTGTACACATTCTGTATGACAGTTTGTTTTGTGTGACTGTCCTGTATGACTGTTTGCAAACAAACTATGACAGTGAACTCATAAAAGACAATTTATTTCTTTATTCTGGATCACAAAGCAACATTTCTAAAAAAAAAAAAAAAAAAAAAGCTGTACTGTATGAATGATAAGGATGTATGTGAAACGGTGAAACATGGACATGGATTCCTTTAACTAGAAGTTTGTCAAACCTGCTGTCCCTCAGGGCCTGGACGTGAGACAAACTGTCCTATATTGCCGCTGTCCGGCAAACGTTACAGAGTCCCCTGCTGTAAACGCAACCGTTTTGAAATCTCATTTGTGCCAAATTCAATCAGATTTTTCAATAACACTGCTTGAGGCCATAGATATTGTGCAATAGACTCATGGCGTTTTTATCATTATTTTAGTATTTATTATGGGTATCATACCATATAATTAAAAGCTGTGGAGGAGCCAGTAATGAACCTACGTTATCATTTAGTAATGAAACAACATTCCCTGCTCCACCAATTACTGTTATACTGTAGGTAAAATGCCGATTTAAATTACACAATGATACAAACAAACAATTAAATAAATGCAATTCATCTTGTGATTACCTTCTTTTTTGAAAATTCATAAATAAAACCACAGGAACATACACTGCATGTGTGCAAATGCATTACTCATAAAAAAATATATATATAATTAATATTCCACCCAATCCTCCCTCATCATTAACATCTACACAGGCAGCCGCAGCGTTTGAATGCTGGTCCTGTATTCCTGCTTGACCACTTTGATGTCCACACTGCATTTGACCTCATCATGGACGTCCATTTTTTCCCAATAGAAAACGTACCTTCAGACACCATCACAAATGAACTCTTTGACATCACCATCACACAATGAATTCAGCTTTCAGCATTTCTTCTCTGTTTTGTTTCAAATGTGGGTGTACGTGTGTGTGCGTGAGTGAGTGAGTGAGTGAGTGAGTGAGTGAGTGAGTGAGAGAGAGAGAGAGAGAGAGAGAGAGAGAGAGACTTCACAAACGTAAGAAAGAAGAGGTTTCCGGTGGCATGCATGGCAATATTTGCACTGTGTGTAATTCTTTTGAAGATAATAACATATGCCTGCTTTCAAGGTGTGACAAATGGGATTGTTTCCCTTTTTTTGCATTTTCTGAGACAAATTCAAAATTAATTTTTTCTTCAAGTTCTCCATACGTGCTTTGACTCACTATGATTGATTTATTTCATGTTTATGTGAGAATTTTACAGTAGCAAATACCGTAAAAGCAGAACATCACTGCTGGCAAAATCCACACAATTAAAAACACATGTTTACAAGGAGGACATTGACAAGAATCCCGTGACCATCACACAAATAGGGACCATGGTATTACACTCTTTTATTTGGAACACGGTTGCTCAAACTATTTCAATTTAAATTCCAATGAAGCAAAGGAACACAGCAAGGTTTTCCAAAGATTAAACATGAGTCCTTTATTGGTCCATAGGCAGAGTAACACCTGGATCGATTGACAGTGCAGGAAATAAAAACAAACCACAAGCTGCATGTGTGGGTGAAAGGTGGGCTAAATGAAGGAAAACCCACATTGATCCAAGGAGAACCACCTGACCACTGTGCATAGGTCATGCTGGATTATACTGTAGAGGGATGTGCAGAAGCAGGAAAAAAAGCATTACAAATTGAGTCTTTTTTTCTTCCAAAGAGCAAACGTTGGCATGTTTCTGTTGCTCTGTGTTCAACTTTTTTTTTTTTAACAAAATTGTAGAGTTTACAGTGTAGTAGATGAACAGCATACCTCTTAAACTCCAAATATTGGTGTTCAAACAGAGATGTGAAACAAGACATTTACATATAGTACATGGATGAAGACTTGGCTGTAATAAGGGTTATTTTGTTCTCTTTACCATTTTGGTTTATCTTCAAACTCCAGATTGTGGTGGTGGTTTAAAAAAAAAAAAAGATCACCCAGACTCCAAAACTGTGTCCATATGATGACCAGTTATGGTTAATGTAAATGAATTGGATCCATTATCACATCTGAATTGCTTTATAGTTTTATTTTAATGACATTCACGCCCACATTCCCACATTAATTTTTAAGAGATGATGGTATTCTGATCAAGACAGTGCATGTGTCTTTAGAACCTTTTCTGCCATAAACACTGACCTTATCAGTTAATATGGAGACTTAGTCTTAATGAGGTAAAACCTTAAGTTTAGGGCTTAGATTTGACTTCTGGTTAGGTTAAGGTTAGGGTAAGTGGGTATGTGAACGTAGGAATAATGCTTTGTTTAGGGTGTCTTAAGAAGAATAGCTGCGCAAACCTGCATGTGTGTCGTCATTAATTGATCGGAGCTGTCCGCAATTGGTGGGATCTGCAGCTTGCAGTGAAGCCTCCCGCTTCCAGTCTGTATCCAGTCAGTGTGGTCGGTGCCTGGATCCTCTGCTGAGAGAAGAGCGCACATCGTTGAGACAGAAATGAACGTGGCTGAAAAGTGATTTTACTGGGGCCAGAAATTGGATCAAGAGTAACACCG
This sequence comes from Brachirus orientalis, assembly GCA_016785285.1. Classification (NCBI taxonomy): domain Eukaryota; kingdom Metazoa; phylum Chordata; class Actinopteri; order Pleuronectiformes; family Soleidae; genus Brachirus; species Brachirus orientalis. Next base: position 3,379,879 of record JAFBJR010000504.1, on the reverse strand, counting down.
GTGGGCACAGATACTGCACGAGTTGGTCGGCACCTGCTCGCCGAGGTAAGGAATCTGTGATCTGACGGTGTTGTCATTTACGCAGGAAAAGCTCCAATTAATTGAAACACGTGTGACAATCTTACCATTTCTGATTTGTTCTGTCTCTGGATATCAGTCTGTTTTGAAACAGCCATTACTCTAAAGTCCTCAAATACTCGACCAAGGAAAACGCTTTTGGGTGACTTTTGCGCTTTTACGCACGGAGCCATTCACTTTATTTTTTCAAAACGATGAAACTGCTTATAATTGTGAAGGCAACTCAACATCACTGTGGCCTGTGACAGTTCACTCTCATCTACAGTAATGTCGAGTCCCCATTTCATTAAAGGAGAGAATGGTTGTGATGAAAAAGGAGGATCTGGAGTCACACGGCTCCCTCCCATTGTCATAAATCTCTGAAGTCTTAAATATTTTTACCTAATTTTTTTTTGTATTGATGCTCTGTGTTTCATATTTTTTCCATATTTATAGAAAATAAATACTGTATGGTGAGATAGACTTAGTGAACAGGCTCAAAAGTAAAAATTTTAAGTGTAATTATTTTTTGAGACAACACTGCAGAAATGTTTGCACTGTCTATACTATTTCTAAAATCAAAAAGGTATTTATTGTTACCCAAACTTGTACACACCACTTGATTGTTGACTGTTCAAAATAAAACAAAGGAATTAAAAAAAGAAGATTTGCAAATGTTTCTTCCTTTATAAGCAGACAGTGATAAATTAAGACAAAAATAATTTAATAAATTAACACAAAAGTGTGCTGGAACAGAAGGCTTTTTGTCCCATGTAGCAGTATTATGACTAAAGAATCTAAAGGCAGATCTGACAAAACAGATTGTCTCTTAGGTGATGTTGGCTATACATGCTATACAAGAGTGTGAACTGACGAGATAGAAACTGGTAAAAAAAGGGAAAATGCACATCATGAAAATAAATGAAGTGCCATTTTTTATCTAATTAAATTTCCATTCAAACATTCATTGAGCCTATAATACAATAGAGTGTTTATTATCAAGTATAAATTCTGTGATTAACGGACATTCATGTGAGTTTTATATAAGCTTTATGGATAAATCAGATCATTTAGGAACCTCATGTTTTTCTACCAATCCCTGCACTTTAAATAATAACGTGTTTTACAGGTCTATAGATACTGAGCTGCAGTGTGATTTGTGCAAGCCCCTGCTAGGATTTGTATTCTTGTATGACTCACCAGCCACTTTATTACATACATCTGTTCAAGTGCTTGTTAATGCAAATATCTAATCAGCCAACCACATGGCAGCAACTTGATTCATTTAGGCGTGCTGACATAGCCAAGATGGCAAGCTGAGCTTCAGAATGGGGCAGAAAGTTGACTTAAGTCACATGGAATGTGAGATGGTTATTGGTGCAAGGTGGGCTGGTCTGAGGCACTGATGATCTGGGGTGTTTTACACACAACCATCTCTTAGGTTTATAGAGAATGGCCCTAAAAGGAGAAAATATCCACTGAGCTGCAGTATTCTGTGAGGAAAAATGGTTTTCCAGAGGAAAATGGCAAACCAGCGTATCCAGAAGACAAATCTTTGGACACAACACATTGAGCCTTGAAGCAGATGAGCTCCAACAGCAGAAGAATAAACCAGATGCCACCTCTGCCACTTTAAGTGTTGTGTGTACCTAATAATGTGGCCAATGAGTAATTCCACTTATGGCTGTTTTTTTTTATTGTACATGTTGTGTAATTTAAAATACTCCTTGACTTGTGACTGCAGTGAAAGAGTGAATGACCATTGATAATGAATTTGTGATAGAGTGCATCTAATACAGGACTTTTAAATACATCAGTTTGCAAAAGTGCTGTATAGTCACAATTGAGCACGCAAACATTTCACTCCAGTCTGCAATAAAGGAAGGTGACAACACATTACTGAAGTTGCTCAGCGTGAGACCTGATTTGATTTGCATTTTTGTATATGATCTGCATTTTTGTATATAACCTAAGTGTTTTTCTTTCTATGGCATTTTAAATTTGACTCCTCTCTAAAAAAGCAAAAGAAACGCATACATACATCAGCTCCAACATTAGAACCAGTTTCCACAACTCAAAAATCTCTGATATGTTTTCAGATGGGGTTGGTAGGTGAAGACCTTGCATTCCAGTCCAACATACCTGTGCCACTGGATATAACAGTGGCTGTGGTCTACTTTGTTTTTGGTGAGTACATTTCTGTAATAAAAAAAATAAATCCTTGATTTGTTTCTATTTGCTCTGCTCAAGGTGAAATAGGACATAAAGCAAGACGTCTCACTGTGAAGCATGTGTACTTTTGTCTTCCTGCTTATGTTACATAATATCCCACTTTGACATTTACCAACTGCAGCACTTACTATACAGCATCCACTTTAAGAAGTATCCACTTCAGTATATTGTCAACATGAGTGTGTTCTGTGGATGCACGGATACATGTGAAACTGTCATAGAGAAACACCAAGGCAGCCTTTGCTTAAACGCTGTGCGTGTTTTATTTGTAATAAACCAACAACATTAAGGTTCAGTGAAAAAGAAATGTGTGGGTAGACATCAATAGAAAAAAAAAAAAATAATGTGCAGGATAAGTTTTATCTCAGTGTTAGGTCATTGCAGCATTACTGGAGAATTCCTATAATTAATGTGGTTGTGGTTGCTGCCCACTGTGTTTACAAAATCATATTAAAATGGTGGTTCTGTCATATTCACAGTTTGTATCCTAATTGGTGTGCTCTGCTAACTTTAAACAGCTCATATGGTTTCATTTAAATATTCAGTGTGGTGGAGGTATGTGTGTGTGTATAGTATACGAAAAGGGTTCATCTTAACGGCACATACAGCCAGCTGTTTTCTCATTTCAGTGTATTTATATCAATTTGTTTCTTGATAACTGCTCAGGTGCTGGAGTGGTATCTTCAAGTTGTGCGAGGAAAAAAAAAAACAAATTTTTTAACACTTTCCTTATTCTGCAGGAGTTTGTTCACTGTTTGGAAACACCACACTGCTCTACGTCTCCTACAAGAAAAAGCACCTCCTGAAACCTGCCGAGTACTTCATCGTCAACCTCGCCGTTAGTGACTTGGGCCTTACGCTGTCCCTTTACCCTATGGCAATAACTTCAAGCATCTACCACGGGTATTCCACCTGGCCCCTACTGTAGCATGAACACTGCCTTTCATGTAATCAGGAAGGACGACTGTGTCTACTTTAAAACCCACTCTACAAATTTTCATGGTTCACTTAAACACATGGATATCAGTGTGATTACCGAGGTTGACGTAATGTGTGTAATGTTCATGGTACCCTCTCCTTTCCCTCCCACACCTTCTCATTCTGATTTTACTCTCTTCACTTACTTTCCTCTCTTTCTCACACCCACTCGCCCTCCCTCACAGGTGGCTGTACGGGAAAACCATGTGCTCCATATATGCTTTTTGCGGAATGTTGTTTGGTATCTGCAGTCTGACCACACTAACCCTGCTGAGCATGGTGTGCTTTGTCAAAGTGTGTTACCCACTCTATGGTAAGTCTTCAGAGAAGCCGTTTCTCACTGGGATGGCATGGGATTAACCACCATATTCCTAAGTGGCTGATTGTTGATTTATCTGTAGATGAAAGAGAAATGATAATCCCTCTGTGAAGAACTGCACATTAGCCCGACTTTGATGGCTGACAAGTACAGGGGCTGCACTCAATAAGCATTACATGTGATGTTGATCAATGCAGTTGGTCTATTTAACCACAAGACAATGTGTTTTCCCAGGTAGTGTTACTGTAGAGGATTCTCAGCTGTATCAGACTGTAAAAATGAATGAATTATTATCAACCACTTTAATCCAACCTTCATGTTTCCCGCCCCAGAGATTTTCATTTCTTTATGACTCACTGAAGTGTACAGTCCTCACATCATTTGCCATGCATCTACATATATCTACAGTATATCTGGAGTTTGAAGGTATGGGCAGCACGTATATTATGTATGCTGTCTATTAAGCCTTTGTCCTGCAAATAGCTCTATAGTCACTGTTGTGAAAATCAATGAAAAAACAGTTTAGCAGATTGTGTTATTAGCAGCAGATAGAAAAGAAGCAGAAAGCAAACGCATTATTAGAACATTTCATAATAATTAATTTGAGCTTTGTGTACGTTTGACCCCTGCCTGCACTAGGCAGAAGGTTTTTTTTTTTAACACCAATGATGTAACAGAAAGCCATCAGTCTGCCAAGCACAATATGTGCTGTGTTTACCTGCTATAAAGACTGCTATTAAGTCAGTGCCAGCATCTCTACTTAAAAATGGCCCATTTATGCTAATTAAAGCATGCTTATGCATTACCTTTATATGTGACCATTTAAAGAACACTTGATTCAAATGTGGTTAAATGACTGTCAGATGATACAGCATGTGCAGATGTGTGTTCTTTATTGTAATGTTTGTTCTGTAAGAGCAGAGCATAATTGAATAACAAACTATAAAATTTTATTTTTGACAGGAAACAGGTTTAATTCTGCTCACAGCCATCTGCTGATTGCCTGTGCTTGGGTCTATGCTCTGTTATTTGCTTGCTCCCCGCTGGCCCATTGGGGGGAATATGGACCAGAACCGTATGGCACTGCTTGTTGCATTGACTGGCGCCTGTCCAATCAGCACAACACGGCACGTTCCTACACTGTGGTGCTGTTTGTCTTCTGCTACATCCTTCCATGCTGTGTTATTGTAGCATCATATATGGGCATTCTGGTCACGGTGCACACAACCCACAAGACTATGGCGCAACATGCATCGAGGCAAACACAGATGAGCAGCATCCAGAAAATTATTGTTAAGGTAAGTTGGATAAACATCCACCATAAAATAAATATGTACATTTGAGTTATGCTTTTTAGACATACCATAATTTGGCGAGCTTCACTTTACTTCACTTCTCACCCTCATCATTACTGTCTCTCCACACCACTGAAAAGTATCAATAATCTGCTTGCACTCTAACTACATGCAGGCTACACCTAGACAGACAAAAATAGCATATACTGTATATGAACGTTTAATTCATACATACGGGTCATGCATTCCCATTTCTGATGTGAATCTGAATTTTTGAGACAAGAGAAGAGCACTGTTCAGTTAGAACCATATCAACACTGCACAAAACTAAAGATAACTTGTTGAGGTTTGGGGTCTGACGGTGAATGTCAAAACAGCTTCTTAGACACTGGAGTAGTCTGTCTGGAGAGTTTTTTTTTTTAACCATTTGTTGAAGAAATCAGCAGTGACCTCAATAGATACATCGTTCTCAGAAATTGGCTCTGGTTGCTCTGTGATGGATGCCAACAACCGACCTTCTCTATATTATCTCTGACAGGAATCAGCACAGAACTGCAACATTACAGATGCCTGAAAACACCACTGACATTCCAAAAATCACAAAGACTGCCTTATAGTTACAATTTGACCATGTAGAATCTTGGTCGGTTTTTCAGGTTGTGTAGAATAACTCCCAAATTCAAAGAGCATCATAGATCTGATCAGCTATTATGTACAGAATAGGTGTGGTGATATTTTTGTGTTACTTATAAAAACATTGTTGAGTAAGTCTCATGTTTCATCATTAATATAAACACAGACTTTAATTCATTTTAAATCCCTGCTGTGATAAATATTCTGCTGAAAATATGCTATTTAATCTAGTTCAACTAATGTTTGATCAAAAAAAAAAAAAAAAATAAACACAATGGCCTACAATGAATCTTTGTTATATTGATATTAAAGAAAATTATGCTGCAACATATAATGTTATTGAATTATTGCCGGACCCCAACATCAGGCTTACTCTCGAATGCTTACTCACATCAATATTTTTGATGTGTTTTTAAAAAGGACACTTAACTCCCATGTGCTCCTTTTTTCCTTACAAGCTAAGTGTTGCTGTCTGCATCAGTTTCTTTGTGGCATGGAGTCCATATGCTGTGGTGTCCATGTGGGCTGCTTTTGGACACATTGACAACATCCCACCTCTGGCCTTTGCCATACCAGCTATGTTTGCCAAGTCCTCTACCATCTACAACCCAATCATCTACCTAATGCTGAGGCCAACCTTCCGCAGGATGATGCACAAGGACGTGGGTACTCTGTGCCACGTCTGTCTGAAAGGCTGCTTCTGCTCCCAGAGCCCCACAAACTGCTGCACGAAGCCCGACATCACGGTCAGGCTTCGCATGATTCCCAGACAGACCAACCGATTCCCCTCATCCAACTCTGCACCTCATACTCCCATGGTATCGTTAAAGGATCAGACTTGTGACAAGTGCAAGGATGCATTTCCTCAACTGTGTGATGCCACTAAACCTGCTGCTACTAAAGTCTCATCTATGGATAAAATCACGCAAGTTCCACAAACGCAGGAGACTCAAGGAGTGTGCCGCAAGAAATGTCTGCTGGCCACCATATGTGCAAAAAAGACTTCAGAAACAGACAACCTCCACATTAACTTAGAAATGGTCCGAGGCCATGCAAGATTGGCTTGGCCTTGATGGGCTCAGTGGCGAGCAAAGGCTGTGTGTGTGTGTGTGTGGAGGGGAAGCTGTAAAGTAAGAATGCTTTCAGAAATATAAATTATAAGTGTTGATTTGTTATCATTTCACAAAAACATAAACATATCAAATCAATACTTGGTGTGACCACCCTTTGCCATCAAAACCACATTCATTCTTTGAGGTCCACTTTCATACAGTGAATGAACTCAGCAGGTATAGTAGGTTGTTCCAAACTAACTGGACAACTAACCACACATCTTCTGTGGATGGAGCCTGGCTTAAATCCTTCTGTCTCTTCATGTAATCCCAGACAGTCGATGGTGTTGAGGTCAGGGCTCGGTGCGGGACATACCATCACTTCGAGAACTACTTGTTCTTCATGCTGAAGATATTGTTCTTAATGACGTCGGTTGTATGTTTGGGACCAATCAGACGGCTCCCTGATGGTACTGCATGATGGATGGTTATCTGCTCGTATGTCTCACCACATCCCAAAACTCCATTTGCAGAAATGCAGCCACATATTTCTCAGGAACCTCCACCATGCTCTACTGTTGCCTGCATACATTATTGTACTTTGGCAGAACAAACTGCCTTCTGCCACGGTCATATATGTTTCTGTGCACAGTTGAGTTGCTTGTCCTTGTTTCCACATCGATGGTATGGTTTTATGGCAGTTGTTCCTTGAAGACCACTCCGGCCAGACTTCTGTGGGCAGCAGATACAGTAGGTGAACCTGGGTCCCACAGGTTTCTGCCATCGCTGAGCTGACAGCTCATCTGGACATCCTCTGATATCAAAAGTCAAGTAAACATGATGTGCCTTTCATTCGGCAAAATAGGTTTCCTTGGCTGACCACTGTGTCAGCATTGCCCGTTTTTTTTTTGTGCTTCTTCAAAAGAACAACCAAAGTCTGCTTTGAGATCTTTGTCTGGGAGAGACCGTGCTGACCAAGTTGACATCAAACTTCTTTCCACAGTCATACCTTGGTAGCAGAGTTTGGCTGTTCCACACCAAGGTTTAAGCCTCCTCCTCCGCTGTTTCTGTTTCACTTAATGACTGTTTCAACATGCATTTGGAAATGATAATCATCAGCACATGTTTGGTATAGTTGGTCAGTCATACACCTGACTATAATCCAACAATTTCCCTGATTTTGTGCAAATGTACATATAAGAATTGATGCTGGTTTAAAAGCAAAGGATGGTCACACCAATATGGATTTGATTAAGATTTTCCTTCTGTTAAGTTACTTTATATTTTGTAAATTGATAAAAAAAAAAAAAATAAATAAAAAAAATCAAAATGTATATTTGTGAAAGTATTCTTACTTTACAGCATTTTTCCAGACCTGCCTAAATATTTTCACAATGATGCATCAGTTTACAATGTTTACAGAAGGTCTTGGGGCATATTTTCTTTAATTGCAGGGAATCTTGTTCAGAAACATCACATGCTTTAATCACATTTGGGCTGCAGCCATGTAATTTACTACTTTGACCTCTATGCATTATTTTGGGTATGCTGAGCTTGTACAGTAAAAGCACACAGCTTTAATTTGAAAGGGGTTTTGTCTTTAGTCTAATCTGCAATTGATTCAGCTTTGGAGTTTGATAAGATTTTGGATTTTTTCACATTGAAGTTTGCAAAAGCTCTGTTAAATTGTATGCTCTTGAACAACACATACCACACCTCAGCTAGTGTAACCAAGAGTGTAAGTGTGGTATTGATTGACAATGACTAACAAATTCTGAGTCAAATGCTGCTAAACCGGCACAACTACATCTTTCCACTCAGATTTAACACTAGCACTTTTGGAGGAGCAGAATTAAAAACATGTTTACAGATTGTGTGTCACCACATCCCTCTTGTTTCATCAAACTAAAGTGGACATTTTGGCCATTCAGCATATTTCTATGCCGTGCAAACACTTGTGGACAGGTCACTAACTTGTCCACTGCCAATAATGTCTTATAGTATAGTAACTCCTGACTAGGGACACATGTGGACTGGGAACAAGCCATGACAAAAGTGGATGAGTAATCATTATTCTTACAGCTAACAGCACATTCACTGTTTGTCCTTGGTCATGGTCATGGTCCTTGGTCAAATGGGTGCATGTGGTGATAACCAGCCTAAAATGGAGTCGTTCCTTTGTTAAACCAGCACACTATTGTTTACACTTGACAAATGCAGGTACATAGTTAATGGTGCTAAGTCAGTCACTTATTGTGCCCAGACTACAACACTGCTGCCTATTATCATTATGGCATGGCAGAACATTGTCCATCTATCTGTACAAGAGGAAGTTAAATCATGTCATTTCCATAATTAGAAAATTTACAAAATAAACCATATTTGCCATTATCTCATAGTATTGTTTTAGTCTCTCACCTGCACACAGCAGATTAAAAATGTTGTTTCACCACTTTTTAAATTACTTATTTCTTTTAATGATTTATGTTGCAAAGCATATGAAAGTATTTAATTAGATTTTATCTGCTCTACTGTGGTGTCATTTTAATAGCATTGTTAAATCTGATAGAAAAAAAGGTAAAAGACCCTTATCTTTAATCCTTCGTTCATGAATTGAAAGGATTAATTTTCTTGTGTTGAGTGATTAGTTTAGTAAACTCTCCTGTTTTGGAAAAATAACAGATATATCATTATATCTGGAATGACATATGAATGACAATTACAACAGTAAACAGGGACAGGAACATTTGCATACATTTAGTTTTGTGTATCTTACACTCAGGTGTATTGATATACAATCTGACTTCAGTGGCTGTGTAATCAGACAAAACAATAATTATATGCACAACCTCTGTCACTGCATTTTTATTTTATTTATTTTATTATTTTTTAAACTACTAGTAAACGATTACCACTATGATGCTGAACTTGAAATAATATTCAATAAACAAAGTGTAGCTTTAAATTCATTTATGACACATGATAACGGCTTATTTAAAAAGATAAAGTGGCTTTCCAGTGGATTCAGGTTTGTTATGGTCTGTGAAATGTGATTTGAGGACAGGATGTTTTTTTGTGTTGCATCAAGATCAGTGAAAACCAGTATATAATGTCAGTGAAATTTGTCAAGAAATAAAAGATATGAACACATTTCCAGGACAAAATACATGAATGTGAGAATACTCGGTACCATTCAGGGCCAACAATTAACCTCCCGTACAATAATGTAAATACCAATACAGTAAGTCTGAATACTGGAGTTTCAAATCAAGTTACTAAATAATTCATATATACTTTCATTTAACTAAGTAAACAAAGTAACACACCAATATTGCTCTTTTGGTGCTGACAACAAAGAAACAAAACAAAAAAGTCTTGTGCCATATGCATACTTTTTTTGTACTGAGAGCAACAACATTTCAGCCGTCAGACCTTCTGCAAGGTCAGAAACATTGTGACACTGGGTCTCTTTTATAACGTAGGTCACTCCCACTTGACACATGTGCTGGCAGTCACTACAATTAACCTCCACCTGTTGGGAGGGAGCAATCAAGCAAGGAGAACTTTGCACTTTAACATAGAAACAGAATGAAACAATAGAAAATTTAATTTGACTGGATAGTTCTTTTTTTTTTGTTTTTGCAACAAAACATACTTCTATGTTCTGCAATTCATGTTTTAAATGTCAACATATGACTTACCACAAGGGCAAGTGATGAGGTAGATGGCAGATGTAGTCAGACATGAGATAATTCTTATGAATTTTGTTGTCTGTATAAGGATGTTTGAAGCTGTTACAATGATAATTGCAGTATAGTTACCACAGTGGCAGTTCCCATTAGAAACAGGTGTTAAAGTCCCTTGGAATGGTGCTTGAGGGACAGGTAAATAAGACTTTCTTTTGAAAATCTTTAGGTGGTGTTCACTAAATATATCCTTCAGTTGATAGTTGTATATGCCAGTGTTTGGTTATTATTCCTTTCATAAGTTCTTGCACCCTTTGAGTATTCTATTAAAACATTGACATGGTTACTTGATTTCGTTGTGGTTTAGATTTTTTTTTAAAGATCAAACCTTTAGATGTCCTATATTACAATAGCAGCCTAATTAAGTGGTTTTTACATCCACTTTGCTGAAAATTGCTCGTCATTACATTAATTCATGTTCTCTGATAATCCATCCCAATGTCACAAAAACATTTGAGGTCACAATCCATTGTAAATGACAGATTTATAGAAAATGAACTAGGATGTGTGGAAAAAAATAGCTCAAGTTGGGTTTTTGACCCCCTGAGGAAACAACAAACATCATCCACAAACACATTTCAGAGTATTAAAAACACAGAAACACGATCTGTTGCAAAAACTATCCAATCACACACCACTTTGTTAAATTTAACCATCTGATTTCCTCTCGCAGGTATATTGGTACTGAAAAAAGTATCCCTCTCTTCAAGAGGAGGAAACCTTGCCACATCTCTTCCTGGCTTGAAGTTTTACTTTTAATGAGAATACTTTTGGATTCACCATTTTAAACTTGTTACCACATGGACAGAACATTGATTTTTAGTGTTTCTTGTACTGGGCATCTTTGTATCCTCTAATGTAGAGTTAAAAGATATTCATGACATGTATAATGATGTTAAAACCTTGTCTGTACATCTACTACAAAACTTTTTTTTTTGTATTGATTTCTGTTTCTATGTTAAATTGTCAAGTTCTCCTTGCTTGATTGCTTCCTCCCAACAGGTGGTTAAATGTAGTGATTGCCAGCACATGTGTCAAGTGGGAGTGACCTATGTTATAAATAAACCCCAGTGTCACAATGTTTCTGAGCCTGAAGGTGGTCTGAAGACTGAAAAGTCATCATCTTCAGTAAAAGAAAATTCATTTTATTGTCAGTTGGAGGGAAATGTATTCACAACAGCACATTATCTGCCTTGCCTTTTCTGTTTGCTTGGCTGAAATCGGTGTTAATCACAACATGCCCTTGAATATAGCTTCTAAAGCCAAAGTGTATTCCACAACACCATTTATGATTTCTGAAAAACCGATACTTGACAATGTTGACAGTTAAAAACAATATCACTTTTGTCATATTCATTGCTGTGACTTGAACATTAATGTAATGTAATGGAACTGGAATAAGAAAAAAATAAATACTTAAGGAACAATGATTTTGTTTTTCCCATGATTAGAAAAACCTGAACCCTTCACTCCCCTAAAAAATATGCTTGGTAGAAAAGGTCCTTTGGTAACTTAAAAAGAAAACTTGAGCTTTTGAACCATCAAAATAATCAGGTAAAAATGAGTGACTATAATACAGTGTTAGGTTTCCAAAGAAGAGTTGCCATTTTCAATGCTTTTGGCAAACAAACATTCCATTGACCTCTTCCTAGTCACAAAATTTGGTAACCAGACTTAAAAATTCATTTATAAGCAATTACGCAAATCTGTTGGGGAAAAAAACGTTATGAGGCTGTGGAAGAAGCAGCGCAGGTGTCCAGCATTTTCTGGAAGACATCTAACTTTATGTTTCCTTGCAGAGCTTGATAAAGCTTCCCAATTGTGCAGCCAATACTTCCCTCCTTCATTTTCCAGCGCTCCAGCATCTGGTGCACCATCTCTGTTAGGCCGTCACGCTGGTAGTCATGCTCTATAGTCTCTATTTCCACATTGGTGAGACCCAGGTGACGTGCACAACGCTTCCAGTTGGATCCAATGTTGTCCCTCAGCAGATCCAGGTGCTCCTCAGTCACTGCATGGTCCTCTAAGTACACAGAAAAAAAGATGAATCTACAAAAGTATCAATAAACAGACAGACACTGTTTGTTGAACCTACAATACTGTTGCCATGAGCTACTGTACATGAAAACTGTGTCTGCACTGCTCATCAAAATTGGTCACCAATTTATTTAGTAAAGTGAGTCACAATATATTGTCAAAGGAAAAAAAAGGTCATAACTGTGAGTTCTGGTGAAATGAAAAAAAATGAAAATGCTTTGCACAGAGGAAGTTTTTAACAAACCGTTATTACCTATAAAATGTGCATAATCATTTGCTGGTTTTCCATAAGGCAGCCTGACTATTTTCAACTATTTGCAGAGATGTTCTACAACCGGTGTCTGCAAAAGAGTATTTGGCAATGAAATTACAGAATTTAGCGGAGTCAAAGGGATGCATCCATGCCCTGCTGTTGTCCCCTCAGAGTGTCGAAATTCACATTTTGTATTGTAGACCATGTTGAATACCTCCGGGCAACTACTAAAAGACAATGACCATTTTTGATCGATATGAGTTTTAATGGCTAATATTACCCTTCAAAATCCAAGTTTCCCCTTATTAACAACCGACAAAGTTAAGCTGGCTTATATTTTAGCAGAAGTGGCACACATGCATATAGTCCATTACTCAGTAATGGCAATAAGTGTGAGCTGCAGCCTAAAGAAAGCAAACATATGTTACATGTGATAATAATTATAATATATCATATGGTAAATCATAATAATTTACCATATTTCTGAATGCCCTCTTCAATAAGAGAAGTGCTTGCAGATGCAGATAAACTCTGGAAGGAATCTAAGCCTCTGATAGTCATCATATTGTTGCTTCCAATCTGGATCCCTCTAGCATTCTGAATGAAAACAGATCCTGTAACAAGCACAAAATGAAACAATAAATACTTTAACTACCAAAGGTGTCAGGAGAAGCTGTGAACACTGTTTAGAATCAGAATTTGTTCTTGAAATGCTTTTTGTACCTGAATCTTGCGCCAAGCCATTCTTGGAAGGGCTCAAAAGACGTCCAGGAGTCATGTCAGGAGCAGATGTATCAGACACTGGGTACGTGGGCCAAGATGGATGGCGTTCAAAGTTGGAAATTGGATGTTCCTGGTTAAATTTTTCTAGTGAGGGATAGCTGGCAGACATTGACAAGTGGGATGCAGTAGGTATAGAAGAGTTCATGGACTCGTAGAGACCATAAGAAGGATGAGGCCACATCTCTTCCTGGCTGGAGGGCTGCACTGGCTCAGCTTTAGTCCAGGAATGGACAGAGGATACAGGGGATCTGTCTTGTTCTGGTTGCCCTACAGATTGATCTGAAGCACTGAAGTTGTTTTGCAGGAAGGGATTTGAGTTGCTGTGCTGGTAGCAGTTATCCGGGTCAAACTTTGTATTAGCGTTATAGCTACCACATTTGTGGTACTGAAGCTCCCGTTGCAGTTTCTCATTCAAAGCTGAAGGGGGGTTGAGAACCTGTGCATCTGTCTGAATTGGCTCCACTGATGGCTCAAACTGAATAACATGCAGGTCCTCGATACTGGCTTCAACTGGCACTGATGCACTTCGGTCTGAGCTCAACAATGGGGCGGGACAATCTGTCAGGTGAGGAGATAAGTGAAGGAATCTCCAAAAACTAAATTCACAATGTCTAAACCTTTTTTTTTTATGTAAATCAGGCCACAAGTATTAGTATGTACATTATACATGTATCTAGGCCATAGCAATAACCAACAGGACTCACCTGCTGAAAAACATTCATTTATCATTGATAAAGATTTCATCTTCTCAACAAGGTCATCTGGGCCTTCATATGATTTCTGTCATAAAAACAACAAATGAAGAATCATATTTATGTTGCTACTCTATATTTCAACTTCAAATCCTCACAGCTAATGTTTTTTTTTACTTGACAAATTTGATAATTATTTACCTTCAGCTGAAGTAAATCTTCCTCTACATGTGGTTCAAGCTTTTCTATGTAGAAAGGAAGGAAAATGGTGTAGCACTCTGCAAAGATAGGAAGCAGGAGGGGGGATATGATAAGAATGACCTATGTTTGAGGAAGACACTTTATGTACTGTACGTCTGTAACTTATCATTACCTCTGCCAAGAAGATAGTGTTTTTGGCCATTATTCCAAAGTTTAAGGCTGGATTTGGGTGAATAGGTTATGATCCAAGGAAGAAATTATTAGATTTTGGTGGTGGTCAGAATGCAAAATAATTTAATGTAATTGTTGTGAGACGGGGGAGCAAATTGATACAGTGGGAACATGAGCAGCCTAGACAGAAGTTTGCATTCTCTGAGTGCTTTCTCTAATAATTATGAGATAAGCTACTTTGGACATATCACACAGCCTTTCTTTCATTACTGTACCAAGGGACTATACTGTTTTAAACAATGCACATGATTACCTTTAAATGTTGGTCGCTGTTGTGGATTGTGATTCCAGCAATTCTTCATAAGCTGAATTATTTCTTCAGGAGTGTCATCTGGAATGAGGTCTTCTGCTGGTCGGTCACCATTACGAACGCATTGGCTGATATGGTCTTCACTCCTGGCATCTGGCCATAAAAGACACTTGGGTTACCAATACGGTCAGTTTTAATTTTGTTAGGCCTGAAGCATTTTTGACTTGCAAGCTCACTTTCATATGGCTCTTCCTGCGCGAGAATGACCCAAACCACGATCGCAAAGCTGTAGACATCAGACTTCTCAGTGGATACTGTATGTATACTCTCCAGGTGCTCAGGAGCCATGTAGCTCAGTGTGCCAGCACCTCTTACCCCAGGTGACTGGCCTAAACGACTCCTCTTGCGAGACTCTTCCTTTGTGAGTTTGCTCCATGTCTGGTAGGTGGCCAGGCCCAGGTCTGCAATCTTAAAAAAAAAAGCAGATATAAATAAACTGATGACCACAGATCAATGTGCATCAATGTGTTTTTAGACTTGTGTATAATACCTTAATGTGAAAATCCTTGTCTACTAAAATGTTTTCTGGCTTGATGTCCTTGTGAATGACACGTTTCTCTGTGAGGTACACCATCCCTTCTAAAATCTCTAAAATGATTCTGCCTTTGATGGACAGTGGCACAGTGACCTAGAAACAAGGAGACTCCACACTATTAATCTGTCAGTTATTTTCTTGTTTAGTCATTTAGTCCATAAAATGCAATGATTCCCAAAGCTTATAGTAACATATAGTGTTGTGTTTTGTTTTGTCAACAAACCACAAAATGTACGGTTTACTGCTACAGAGGACCAAAAAAACCAGAATATACTTATGTTCAAGAAGCTGTTGATTTTTAAGTGACTGATTGGTCATTGATTAATCTATTACTCGTTGCAGCCCTACTAACTATGACTGAAAAGTCTTCCACTGAGTCTACTCACTGTATCTAGCATGACCAGCAGGTTGCCTCTTGGGATGAGCTCCATAACTAGTGAGCAGTCTCTGTCCTCCATGATCACGCCCAGCAACTTGACAACTCGCTCATGGTTCAGACTTGCCATAATGCTCCCCTCTGCCAGCAGTGACTTTTTACTCTCCCTAGAAAGTTAAACAGAAACAGTGACACCAGGATGATATATATATATATATATATATATATATATATATATTAATATATATACATATTTTGAATGATTTTTGTTTTTAAACCAAAATTGCAGTTTAAAATGTGAACACAAATTGCAAAAGCTGCATTTAATCATTGCTCTAAGCCAATTGAATAAATGTGAACATGCATACATGTTGAAAAATGATCTGTTTCATTTCTTATCTTTGCAATACATTATAAAAGTTAATACAGTAATGGTATTTCATGGCATGATACTCTATCATGTTTTAAATTTATAACAAAGCAATAACTACCTGCAACTTCATTAAAGAAAATCACAAATCAAATCACAATAATTGTCAAATAACATCTTTACAATACAATATTATGAATGGAGGTTTTTACGTGGATGTGCAAACAGCATATAAACAAAGTTTATGGTGATGATCTGAAAACGGATGTTGGACCTACACTCGCCTTTCACAATACTGATGTGTCTTGTCTGACTTAAAAGGAAGTGGTTAGAAATAGAAATGTCAGGTCTCTTACTGGAGATCATGGACAAGGAAATAAGCCTAACAGTAAGTTCACGCAGTCAATCAGCAATCTTGCATTTGTATTCTACTGTGCGTGTTTGCATATAATGTAATTTTCTTAATCTATTTATTTACATATCCCCTGCTTTTAGACTTCCACTGTGTGTGATTCTATTTTTAATACTAGTGTGCTGTTTATTTTGATATGAGCTGCTGAATATAGGAATTTCCACAATGAATTAATAAAGTGTAGTAACAATGATACAGCGTCCATGTATGTATGTATGTATGTATGTATGTATGTATGTATGTATGTATGTATGTATGTATGTATGTCTTGTCAAATATAGTAAATAAGTGTCACTGACTTGTATAGGCAAAGCTTGTGTTCAGTCTCCATTCAGACAGACACATGATCTAGCTTAGCACTAGGCGGAGGGGAATACCCAGCATGCACAGAGAACTTACTCGTTGCGAAGAGAGCCGGTGTACATGGTCTTAATCACCACCTGGCCGAGGGTTACATGGTAGCACAAGTAAACATCTCCAAATCCTCCATAGTCCAGTGGCTCCTTTTTAATGAGATCGGTCGACCTCATTTGAAATGAAGACTCTGGCGCGGTGGCCATCTCTGGAATGAAGTCAAAACAACAAAACACGTTAGTTAAGGTAAACTCACATCTGTAAGTGGACAAAAGCTGCATACCGACAATGTAAATAACGATTTACTGAGAGCACAACCAAGTAAAAAAAACAACACCGAAACTGCCACTCATTCACCCATGACAGTCAAAACACGGTGATAGAGGCAAAGTGAAACTTCAAGCTAACGCCTGGCATCCGAAACTTTCGCCAACAAGACAGAACTTAATAGTAACAATGCAAAAGCTTAATGTAACCTTCAACTGAAGAAATATACTTAGAATAAACATAATTAGTCGACACTGTCGACAATAACCGGAGTAAACAGTTACCTAAACGTCAACCAAGTACAATTTGCTTGTAGTTCCGGGATTTTCTCGTGTCCTGAGGCAAAAGGGCGACACAAAAACTACAATCAAGCCAAACAAGTCGATTACAGATCAGAGATAAGGACAACAAGCAGATTCCGATTTTTGTGGTTAAAGGGGTCCACATATTCCACAAGTAAACACAACTTCGGGATAGGATTTTAATTAGGATTTCATTTTTTTAATGTGTCCGTTTTATAAACAGTAGCTCTGTGTCCCTCCATAGTAATTTTGTCGTGTGGTGTTGCTGCCACATGCTGGTGAAATAAATTATTGCAGACAAACAACTGCAACACTGCAACACAGCTGCTTCGGTTTGCCAGGAATTTAATAGTTGGTATAATTCAATGCAGGATTCAATACAGGTCAGATCTGACAATGCACATTTATATATAACTATCTCTGACTTTCACATTGATGCAATCGTCCTCAACTGCATGGATTCCAATAGGACTATATTCACTTTGTCACATGGTACTGTATTGGATATACATTATTATTTAATAAAGTACCATATGCGGGCCGACACAAGTCTGATTTGAATGTTAGAAGTGATGGCTGCATTACTGTGTCAACACAGCACTGGGAAAATCAGCTCTGAGTCACATCGATGGTAAAAAAAAATGAGTCACCTTTAGCCTGAAAATGTGAATGTAGTCCCTGATACCGATACTATATTGTATCTGTCTGTTACTGCCTCCAGTTTTCAACCTAAAGAAATGCAACACATGCCAACAAATCCTTTTCATATCATTTCTAAATAAAGCAGCCCAGCTAAATTCATACCTTAACCTTATTTATGTGGGAAAAAAACAGTTCATTGATGAAATAGGGTTAATGTGAAACTAGAGCGGGAAACCACCTGAATTGTAGTCTGACAGTGTGGGTGATAAATGACATACAGTGTGTAGACCTACATTCAGGGCGGCCTTCTGTAAACACCCACATATTAAATTCCTCCTTTTGCACACTAAAACCACAACAATGCAGTATCATATTTACCTGTCTTGTGTTGTCTCTGTTCTCTGGGCTACATGTTTGTTTGTGTTTTCTTACATGTATTGCTGGTAATCTTCAGGTTTTATAGAGAAATCCCCAGCCGTCATGATTACAATTTACTGAACGCTATCATATCACAAACAAATCGGTACCTGTGAAATATTCTCCATGTAGGTGCACTCAGTCATATTCTAGCAAATTATAGGTCAAAAATGAAATACAGTATTGTCTTACCTTTTCCATGATATACGTATTTTCTCTTCTACAAACTTGCCATTTCAATTCACCATACTGAAAAAATTAAAATTACATGGAGAAGACTGAAGTGAGATTTTTACCTTCTCCTCTTTAGTGTGAATAATAATAACAGATCACCAGTTATTTAAACCAACTAACCCCTCTCCTCCTGCTGTATGTATGTGTGACCTGTCAGTATATGGCAGTGCTTATTACTTCCTGTTGATGTCATTAATGAGTATTAGGGCAAAACTGCCAAGCGTCTTTAGCAACAAAGATACAGGATAGATTATAGGAACAATCATTGGTGAACATTATTCGCCATCTGCAACATCAATAGGATTTTGGATCACTTCACTAAGAGGAAGCTGATGGTTCAATGTTCCTCTGTGTGGTTTACTTCCCCCTGCACTGAACAATGCAGAAGCAGAAGTATCCCCTGGTTATACTGTCTTCCTCTTCTTCTGGGGTTTTGCAAGGCTGATCTGGGAATAATCATGTCCAATGTCCCTGCCCTCTGTATTGTCCTTGTCTTGTACATGTGCTGGCTACAGGAATTGACAGGTCCCTAAGTTAAGGGTAGTTGATGCTCTGAAGCAGAGAAATCCTCCAGGTTTCAAAGAAAGTATAGAACATGTGTGTGAAGATTCTCAGTCATCCAGGTCATGGACTTAGTTTAGGCTTCTTGAAGAGGCTTCTTCAGTTCTGAGAGGCGAAACGTCTTCAAGAAATTCAACGTCCAGTTACCTTTTTTTTGCTACACTTTTGGATATAGAACATGTGGTTAACCAGTGCCACTAGACGTATACTCATTTATAAATACATTATATATTGAGGAAAAAGTATAAAGGACATGCCACCACATGGAGCCAGCAGCCGCAGTTTCTCTGAGAATTGTCATCATTTGTACTTCTTGTTCACCCAAATGATTTATTTATTTGTTTACAAAATAAATTCCAACCTTCCCTCCTCAAAGCCATCAGAGACTGTTCAGGGATGTTAAAACTCGCTTATTTAAAGCTACTTTTAATTAATGTGTATTACGTTATATTTTCTGTGTGATGTTTTGGAAACGAGAATTGTGTCATTTTGCGATTTTCAAACTTTGAATTCACAATGAATCAGACACAGTGCCCTGTATGTATATATATATAGGCATTTAGATTGAAAAGATGTGACTAAAAGTCAGTCTTATACTATATGATCAACCTGTCAATGAGTTGAACTTGTGCAACATGTGTATGTAATGCTCAAACATGTCTTGAGTAAACCAGGTGTGATAGACCTTTTTCACAGCAGCTGTTTGTTGGCATGAAATAGAAACACAGGTTTCAATAACATTGGTTCCATTTCAGGTTTTAAAGAGCCATGGTTGTGTTTTTGTTCAAGTGTAAATGTAGATCACACTAAATATGTGATATTATAGAAGCATTTTTGTTCTTTGGTTTTTCTGAAAAAAATATTTTCAAATGTTTCTCCATATTTTCAGGATATGTTCCAATAAAGTGATTGAGAAATAATTGTACAGGATGGTCATTATAGCATTGCTAAAACAATAAATCTAATGGTGGCCCAAGACTTGCACTTATGTGTGTGTATATATATATATATATATGTGTGTGTGTATATATAGAGTACACATAAATAATCCACTCTTAAATAAATAGAAAATATATTTGGATTTTATGCAGTTTGCGTAAACCTGCTGGCATTATTATGTGGACCCAAAGATGGACAGGAGTGTGTCTTATTCATGTGACTTGTGAGGACAGGTGAGCAACGCTCGCCCGAATGTTTCTAAAGTTTCTGTGTGGAGAAATTCATTCCATAGTCTTTTTCACATGGGGGTCATGTTTCATTTCACACCACGTTAGGCCTTCTAATCCTGATTACTATAGGGGCCTGGCTAATTCTGCTCTGTTACATAATCAATCACATTTGAAAGGGATTTAGTAGTTGGTGTCACTCATGGACCCTGTAGCAGGATATTAATATCACGTCACGCCTGACCACAAATCCAAGGTTGTGACAAGATCACACCTGCCTCATTTGTTAGGTCATCGCTATAAAAAAACCAAAACTAAAACAGTGAACAAACTACAACTCCCAGCATTCCAGAGCGGTAGCCTGGCCAACAGTGGCAGCAGTGCAGTGCTCGGCTCGGCTTGGCTCGGCTCGGCTCTGGTTGTCGTACGCGGAGCTACAGCATTTGCGCCACTGCACTTTTCACCGACGAGGAAGCACCGCGTGGCGTCCCTCTTCAGCCCGGCTCTTTCAGCATGGGTAATGGCATCAACAAGGTAGGTTTCCATTTGTTGTTGCATGCGCTGGAGTTCACGGTGTAAATATGGAGAGGAGCCACGCATAAATGTGTATATATAATATATGTATACAGTATATGCTTGATATCATCTTCACTGGAATTTGGGGGGGAAAAAAGGGGGGAATAAAAAGTTGTGTCTGTTGTTTGATTCAGTAAATGTCCCACTCATAGTAAATAAACATTCATACGTTTAACATAGCTTGTTTATAGTTGCATCTGATTGTTTATTCTAACAAAGGCAAGGCAAAACAAATGCATTCATTGATGATGCAGTCTGATTATTGCTTGCCATCACTTCATAAATGCAGGATGTCATTTCAGTCTCCATATGTTCTACATTTTCTCAGGTGTTGTACATTATTGATGTTTGTCTGCCTCTCTGTCCTTATAGGTCCTGCCTGACTTGTACCTGGGAAATTTCAAAGGTGTGTTTTTAAGTGTATTTTTTTGATTTGATTCGTATCTATGTTTGCACTCTGGCATGATCTACCTGTGAGATATATATATATATATATTTTGTTTTGTTTGTCAGATGCAAGAGACCGAGAACAGTTAGCCAGGAATAACATCACACACATCCTGTCCATTCATGACAGTGCAGCTCCTATCCTCCAGGTGAGAAGTCCTCCGTCTCCTTATGTACTGGGCCTCTTTTCCATACACAACCACAGTTTTTGGATCAATTTTGAGCTGACAGATGAAGCAGATGTGGCTGAATACATCTGATTGGCTGAGACCTTGCTGTAGTAGTTAAATGGACATGACTGAGCTCAGACACTGTTCATGAACCAGTCTGTCAGGTTGTTCGGGAAGAAGCGCGTCAGTTGTCACCAATGGCATTGCTTCATGAGCAAACAGGTGACGGTGCCGCGTGTGTAAACAACGAGAAGCGGACTTTCTTCCTCATGATAGTTTGAGTACCGTGACAAAATGCCAACACCATTTTGTTAAGACTGTATGCTGAGCTGTGTGCTTGCGTGGGTTTGAGAGTAGGCGGCTTTGCTTGCCTTAGCCAGTGTTGTCTCTGCAGGTTCTCTTCATTATTGTTTTTTTTTTTTTTTTTTTTTTAATGGCTATGGATATTGGTATGGTTTCACTTCACAGCTGCAGTTACAAAAACACCCCTTGTTCAGAGTTTCAAAAAGAAAACATACACAGATGCGACTGTAGTTGAAAACTGCCTTCTTTTTTTTTTTCCAAATGCATCATTGCAAATCCGTATCCATCATCAGCAACACATGGGAGCGTTCTGCAACCTTTAGGACATTTTGATGAGGTCATTTACTACCTATTAATACTGATTTGCATTGAATGCAAGTGACTGCTGACAGGTAACCTTTTGTCCCTCAGGAGATGACCTACCTCTGCATTTCAGCAGCTGACCTGCCCACACAGAACCTGTAAGTACCAACATGTGCAGCACAGAAGCTTCAGAACAATGAAATGCTGTGGCAAAGAGAGAGAGAGAGAGAGAGAGAGAGAGAGAGAGAGATGGCAAAATATCAAATTTTGACACTGCAGTGTGGGCGTTTGAGGTTTATTCTCTTCAAGCTAAAGTGTAAATGATATGCTTTTACAAGCTTAGCATTTTAATGTGAAGTTATTCTCTTGCTAGACCACAAAAACACAACCGGATTCAGCCCTTGGTGCATGCGTTAATGACATGTACTGCCTTTACTCTAAGTGCTTTTAGTGTAACGTGAGAAAAGGGTGGTGTACATATTGCAATGGAATACCCTAGTTTAACATACACACACACACATGTTTGTGCAGCTATTCCTCTTAGGGCCCTGCAGTAATGTCCATTCGTTTGGGCAGTTTAAACAAAGTGTTACCCTTAACCTTAATCATAACTAGTTAATGCCTAACTGTAACCTTACCACAATTCAAATTTAAGCCATTTAACCTTGCCAGTTCAAATATTAGGCTCTGCATCAGGCTCCACTATTGCTAGTTTTGCTAGTTTTGAGTCAACTGCACTCCACTTAACACACACACATCCCTTACAGCCTCAGCTGACTCATACCTCTGACAATAGGGTCAGAGTTGGTGGTCAGGTGTTAAAAATCTGTTATGTGAAATGACTCTTCTCACATCCTGAATCAGCCAGGATGAGCAATGCATCCAGGATGACAAGTCAGGTGCAAACATGCACACACGCACACACACTGGTTTTCAGGACTTCAAAGGACATTGTCTTGCATTCATTTCCTGGAGACTTAACCATAATTACTAGTGTCCTAACCCTAACCTCTGCCTAATTTTTAAACATGTTTTCACCTTAAAATGTAGTAATTTGTGTTATGGGGACTTGATGTTTTGTCCCCATAAGGAAGACAAGTCCCCATAATGTGACACACACACACAAGTTTGTGCAGCTACTCTTCTTAGGATGCTGCAATGACTTCCATTCAGTTGGACTGCCTAAAGAAAGTGTTAGCCCTAATCTTAATCATAGTCAATTAACCTTAACTGGAGCACAATTCAGCAACACTGGTCTGCCTCATTAGGACTGTGTTTTGTTCCACAAAAAGACTACTGGTCCTGATAAGGTTAGTGTTGCTGCCAGAGGGGGCAGTAAGTCTTAGTATTGTAGCAACAGTTGCAGCACAGCACAACAAATCACCATTTTTCTACAGGTCCTGCTCTTCTCATCAATGAATGTGTTCATTATTGATGATAAGATGCCTTTTCTTACACTCCACAGGACTCAGCACTTTAAACAGAGTATAATGTTCATGCACGAGTCCCGCCTCAAAGGAGAGGGCTGCCTCGTTCACTGGTAAGAGTAAGTGTTCTTGTTGTGTCTTTACCTGAAAGGATGATTCAAGTTTCACTCACCCAGACTTTTGAATCAAGAGCTTTCATGTTCGAAGTGAGACACATTTTCTTCATTTATCTTAAACATAGACATGCCAGATATAAATGTACAGTGTTCATCTAGATCAACTAAGTACATACAGGTAAAACCATGTAGAACTGCTGCACAGGCCAGATCATACGATAAGCAAAGGCTTATTCTTGAACTTCCCAAAACAGAGTACAGTAACAACTCTGACCACATTGTGTTAGATAAAGGGTTTTCTCAGAAACACAGGGAACAAGTGGCTGTTTAAAAGATTTACAGTGACACACTTTTTTTTCCCTTTTAATACTTGTTTGTCAAAATAAAATTCAGCTTTGTTCAGGAATGCATGATTTTAATAAAAGTGCCCATTTAACCAGTGCATTAAAAACAGTTCCCCATTGTTTTACCCCACAACACTCATGTCTTTCTTTCCATCACTCTAGTTTTGGTTTGTCTTAGTTAATCTAATATTTGTTTGTGTATGTTTGCATTGAGAAAAGATGCTTTCATCATCTTGTTCTTACACAGAATATAGACATGCATTATGTCATTTACAAGGATTATTAGGACTTATTTACATGAAACATAGAAAAGTTAATTTACCTTGATTTAGCAGTCTCGTCTACTGTAATTTTCAATAGTTTAATCTATATAACCACTGTCAGAATTTCACACTATTTCAGCATAGAGACCATTTTAGATACTTATTTTCTTCAGGACTGACTACTTTTAATTCAAGTGTTTGCATGACACATTATCCTTGTTCCTTAACATAGCGTATTCTGTTTTGTCTCTAAAAACAAGGATATGGAATTTAAATGTGTAGTACATAACATCACATGCTTTCCCTGTCCAGATAAAGTGAAGAACACTTGCACTCACATCACAATTACACTTACCATGCAGTCATTTCTTCCACTATATTGAAGTCTTCAATGCTGTTCATCCACTCCTTTCTGCAGTTTGGCAGGTGTGTCCCGCAGTGTCACCCTTGTAGTAGCTTACATCATGACAGTGACAGGCCTGGGCTGGCAGGAGGCACTCGCTGCAGTGAGAGTGGCCCGGCCCTGTGCGGGCCCCAACCTGGGTTTTCAGCGCCAGCTCCAGGAATTTGAGGCTACTCAAGTCGATGAGGTCAGTCCTGAGAATGGAGCACAGGAAAATAGTTGGTGAGAAAATGCTCTCCCTTACTGTTTTTTTTCTTTCTTTTCCTATAGTTCAGAGGATGGCTGCGCAAGGAATATAAGGACAACCCCTTCAATGATGAGGCTGATATACGGGACTTGCTTGCCAGAGTGTCCAAAATTAATGTTGAGGAAGTGGAAAAAGACACAAATACTCCACCCGTGGGTATTTGATGTGTTGAATGTGATATTCTGGAGGATCGCACCACTATGTGATGCATAAGTATTCTGAACCTGTGTTGAAGTCTAATGAGCCTTTGCAGTGGACTATGGACTTCTCTCGGGATGTTTATCACTGTTGGAATATTCCTATATGTGATGGACATTGAAATCACTGGAACAGTTAGTATAGAGAGCACATTTTCATTTTTACAATTATTGATGTTTCTGGTTCAGTTTTTTTCTAAATTATAAAAATCGTGAACTGTGTTTCATGTACCTTGTCATGATTTTAAATAGTGAAATAAAAGGAGTAAAGAGATTTGTGAGTTTGTCAGTCAGTGGGCTGTTGTGTTAATGGTGATAAGAAACACTCTGTGCTATGTTTGTATGCTTGTTTCCTGGTTCTCTTCCTGTTTGGCTTATGTGCAGTGGAGGTCATGCATGTTGGTGGCATCAAAAACACTAAGATAGTTGTCTTATCTCAGCCTTTCTACTGAGCTGACTTTAGAAACTATAAGGCAACAAAAGGTCAATGGTGAGATGCTACATACAGTACAAGTCTCACAAACACTACAGATTTGTAGGCATGTGCATAGATAACCACTGGAGGGCAGTAATACCAACAAAGTACTTTAGAAATGTACAGTAGATTATAGATTCAACCATGTGCATCTTCTCTTGAGTCTGGTTTCTCATTAGTCACCACGCCAAATTAAAACTTTCCCCAATAACAACCTGCAGACTTTCTTATTTCCAGTCTTTGCTTTCAGATTTTTTAGAAATGAGAAAAATATGTAGGTGGATATTTTGTGATGGTAATGTACAGGTAAATGTTCCATTCCCTTTGGGTGCCTTATGCTGTCACATAAGGGATTCCCCACTGCAATGCTGTGTGGGCGATGAGTTTCACAGAAATGAACGGCTGACAGCTGCGCATCTCCTTTTGAACTTCTCAGAGCCAAAGAGGCTCCTCCCTGGGCCACACTGAAGATGTGATAACATTTAAAAAAACGACCGAGGGCTTTGAAAAAGATTTCAGTGGAGGAGCTTACATGATCTGAGGTAAGATGTCACTCCTTATTTTCAGCAGTGTTATCAGTAAAACATTTTCTTTAAAAATTGATTTGCATTTGTACTTGTTAATTAAGCATTACAGCAACTTCAAGGAATGAGTTTAAATCTTGACATTTGAATTAATGTCTTAGTAAACATAGGTTTAATAAACATGATTAGATTTCTCAAAAACTTGTCTTTGAGCATGGGCTTAACTGCAAGATGCTTCCATAACATGATTACACATGACTTATAACTTTATTCACACATTTATATCACTTTCTACCTTCTGCCCTCGTGTATACAAATATGACAGAGTGTCAAAAGCATCTACAGGAAACTAAAATGCACCATAAGTGATTGCTAGTAAGTTTTCAGAGTGTGGTGGCCAACCAAGAAAGCTGTGGCATCATTTTAACAGGCAGTTGCAAATATTGATAAATGTTTTAAACTGAAGCTATTTCTTCAATATTTTGTCAGGTTCAGGAAAAATTAGCCCACTTCACTGTCCCCTCTTTTATCATGTTCTGTATTTTATTTATTTAATTATTTGCAGAAATGAACCTGGACGAAGACAGTGGCCTGTCAGTCAGTTGCGGCAACGGCAAACTGAGACAGTGGCTGATCGAGCAGATTGACAGCCAGAGATATCCTGGTCTGGTTTGGGAGAATGATGAAAAAAGTATTTTCAGGATCCCATGGAAACATGCAGGGAAACAAGATTATAACAGAGAGGAGGATGCTGCGCTCTTCAAGGTCAGGTCACCCCTCCATGTCTGATCACACTGCTGCACCTGAGCTGACCTGTAACTGACAAAAACACAATAAGTTGCTTTTAGGAAGAAGAGTGTTGTGTTTATGGATGTACAGTTGCATCACTGGTTTGAAAAATCTGTGCATGACTATTAGTGTCCATACTTAAGTCCATTCTTTAGAGCCCTCAATTTTTAGAAGACATTGTATGTCCACGTGACTTAAATTAAATGAATCTATCGCTTGATTGTTTCAGGCATGGGCTATGTTCAAAGGAAAGTATAAGGAAGGTGTCGACAAGCCAGATCCCCCCACATGGAAAACTAGACTACGTTGTGCGCTTAATAAAAGCAATGACTTTGATGAGATCGTAGAAAGAAGCCAGCTGGACATCTCTGAGCCCTACAAAGTTTACAGGATCATTCCAGAAGGAGCCAAAAAAGGTACTTAATAAAATCCATGCAATATGCAGTGTTTCTTTTTTTCTGTCAATCACATTCAATCAACCACAAATGCAGTGACACATTTTGTAAGATTAGACTTTTTTGGTAAAATACTTTATGCTGTAGTGGAACTTTGACACAAACAGTAATATTTAAAGCCATGCAATGTCTATAGTTCATTTGTATATACTGTAGATAATGTTACATTTCACAAATCAGCTCACATTGTTTATAGGCTTCTGGCATATTTTTCACTCATGCACCATTGCTGTTGATTCTATTGAGGCAGGAAGCAGAAAGGAAGCCAAAGCATGTACCTAAAAGACCAGAGTGCTTTTTTTAGAGAGCTTCAGTTACTAAGTGCAGGGTGCACATAACGCAGCCCGACGACCTCCAGCCTTGCATAACAAAGTCTCTGCCATGGTACAACAGTGTATTATCACAGCAGAACAGTTCTTTATAACTACACGGGCTAATGTTTAATTGTCGAGCAAGATTTTGGCACCTGACTGAGTCAAGTGTTGCACCCACTTTGCAAATCACCCTGACACTTGAATTACAGCAAAACTTCAGCAAAATGTGCAAAAATGTGCGCAAAACATATTCACAGTATGAAACCTGTTAAAAAAAAAAAAAAAAAAAAGAATTGGGCTAATTAGGTCCACAAAATATTGTTCCTCATTTAGTTTAGTTTACAGTTAACTTGAACAATGTTGTTCATCTTGTATTTTAGTATATCCAGGTTGCATGCAGTTTATATTGTATGTATTCTATTTGATTTGTTTATCTTAAAATTTGCTATTATTTTCACTTTGTTTTTTTACTATTAGTGCTGCTGCAAATTTCCTTTATATCGAGATTTATTTATGTATCCATGGAGGAGAAGATTTTGTTATTAGTGCTGAGTTCATTAAAAATCATGGACATAATTTGTGGGCAAATGATCCGGCAAATGTATTGATGGTTTTCATTTATTTGCAGGAATGAGGGTGAGCACTATGGAGGAGACACAATCACATGTAAATACCCTTGGCTATATTCCTCAGTATGCGCCTATGCACAACCAGGTCAGCAATTTTTGTGGCTACTACATTCTGGACCCAACTCAGTGAAAAACAGTTTTTGGGTTCATGTTGTGGCTTCTTTTCTCAGTTACCTGGCTACATGGTTTCTCAGGAGAGACGGGACTGGAGGGATTACTCCCAAGCAGAACCACAACCATTTCTTCCTCCACATCACCAGGGGCCTCATGCAGAACTTCAGTATGACCAGTGTCATTACCCATCAGCAATCAGTCGGGCTTGGCCTGGGTCACACTCAGAAAATGGTAAGATACAGCTGTACACATCATGTAATAGTACTCGTTCTTTTCAAGCTTAGCAAGTATGCAAAAATACGAGCAGATTTTTGTGCATACATCTGGCTAACTGCAACTTCAGTATGACTACATTCTCAGTTTCATAATGTTAAAAAAAAAATTCTCACCAGTCACAGTGAAAGTACAACTAGTTGAAATGATGTTGATATTGGCCATATTTATCAGTCAGTGTTGGTTAATTGTTAAAGGTCTTATCATTTTCCTGACTGAGCCTCTGTAGCACATGTCTGTAATCAGAGACTCTGGGCATTACATCCATGAACTGAGACAAGTGCAGCTTCTGCCCTGAAGGAAACTAGTGTCAGAGTGCCAGAGAAGAAGCTGGACTCTGTCTCAGTTCATGACTGTACTTGCATTAAAACCTGCAGCAGCTTGTTTATATTGCTTTACATACTGCATATCGCTATGAAACAATCACACAAGAAGATTTAATGTGTCTGATTCTCTGCTTTGTTCATTATCTGCACTCACTCCGTATATTCAATGTGTAAATACCACTTGAGTGCTGCTGTAAATTACATTATTGTGTTTACATTTTTTTTTTTTGGAAGGGGCATTACAGAATTAAAAATAACATAATTAAATGAGCTTGAACTTGTACTGAAAGGACAACCTATACAGTTCCCATGAATGCATAAATACAGGAGGGAGGGAGCTGTGAAACAGCTATGGTCTCATAATCAGTGGTGTGTACAGAAACAACTGGAGACAAATTTGTTCATGCGAATCGGCCTGTTCAGTTGTTGTTGCACACGACTGGAAGACGTGTTACTTCTGTCCCTTTACTGCAAGGTGCCAACCAGTTACAGTAAATGCATGTAATGGAATTTTTCATTCATTCTACACACTCACTTTTGTTTCCATATTAGATGGAAATAATAACACTTCCTCAAACGTATACCTTATATTTGTTACTAAATATTTCTTTTATTCTGCACAGGATTTCAGCTCTCCTTCCACACCTACTTTGCAGAGTCACAACCCCCTGTTTATGCAATGGACCACAACCATGTAATTACAGGTATAACATCATCCATATTTTCAAACTCCTACACATGATACATATGCAATATGTAGCAGTATGCTTTGTGTCTGCCCAGTCCTCAAACTCATGTGTTTCTTTCAGATTTCAGCCTGCATGTGTCTCTATACTACAGAGAGTCATTGGTGAAGGAGGTTACTACCACCAGCCCAGAAGGTTGTCGGATCACTTCCTCCTCCTCCTCCTCCTCTCCATCCTCTTCCACCCGCTTATCCCCATGCCCAGAGGACAAGTTTCACAGTGGAGCAGAAACCATAATTTTTCCATTCCCATACCCTGATTCTCAGAGGCAGGGTGCTAACATGCTTCCTAACATCCTGGAAAAGGGGGTGCGTTTGTGGATGATGCCGGATGGGTTGTATGCTAAGCGCTTGTGCCAAGGGCGAGTATACTGGGAAGGACCCCTGGCTCCATATATTGATAAACCCAATAAGCTGGAGAAGGAGCAGCCGTGCAAACTCTTTGACACGCAGCAATTTCTTATTGGTAAGAACAAATAATGCTGCTGTAGTGTTGTGTTTTCTTTTGCAGGTTTAGACTGAAACATATGCACAAATACTTCCATAATGGAGGTCAAAATGTATCTACTATCTATATAACTATTATCTATATTTATTGACTTAGTAAAGTTGAAGCTTATATTTTTGTGACACACTTTGGTGACACAGTGGTGGAGGAAGTATGCTGACATGTCTGATAATGTTTTTTATTCTGTTGTAGTTTTTATGCTTGGTGCAGAATAACTAAATAACTAAAATGGAGTAATAACGATGCTGTGTCATCTATCTACAGCACAATGATAGATGTGGCTGTGTTGATAATAGGTGTGAGGCTACAGGTGCTTTGGCTGGGTAAGTCCCTCCTGAGGTAGAGCTAAGAAGTTATAGTCACTTTCTCAGCAGGGAGTGCTTGTGCGTGGAATCCCCACCCACCTCCTGTGGGCCACCACACGGTGTGACAAGGTGATGTTTTCTGTGCCATTTCACACTAAAATTTCCATCATCCCGTCAGTGGTTTCCAGAAAAGCTGTCATAATTAAGGCATAAATAAGGAAAATATCACGAGCACTTTGGGGTTTTTCACTGTATTTTGTTTTTACTGTATTTTAAATGGTATGGTATGTGGTGTGTGTGTGAGAGATGTGGCAGGCTCTTCTCTCATTGTGTATCCATTATTTTCTTTTGTCTTTTTTCAGAGCTTCAAGATTTTGTTCACAGTGGCCGAAATCTACCGAGACACCAGGTGGTGCTTTGTTTTGGAGACGAATATCCTGACCCACAGCGGCCAAGGAAGATGATCACGGCACAGGTACACAACAAAATATCACTCATCACTCAACCAGCCCATTTTAAAGCATGTGAACAATTTCATTCCCATAGTGAATACACAGTCATCATTATTTATCGTTCCCAAAAAATAAATGAATGATGCCTAGAAATTTGCCTATACCAGGATGACGAATGCAACTTTTCACACACTGAAACATACAATTACCTTTTAAACAGACCCTACTCTAAGTACAACTTGGTTAAATCCTGACAGCAGTAACTACAGCAACATACAATTGTCATGAAAAAAGTGAGCTACTTATATCACATTTCTTGACATGGTAGTTTTTCTATGAATGAATTAGGCTATAAAAATAGGAAAGGGAACAGTTGCACTACCTATGGATTGCAAAAACTACCTATACTATAAAATAGGAGATACACAAAATAAAGATGCATTTAATTCATATTTACTGTAAATAATCAAAATGGAGTTTATTTTCTTTCTTAGTAAAAGACTGCACAACCCTGTAAAATGAATAGCCATATGGGAAACTGCAGTATCTTCATATAATAGGTTTAATAACGGGATGGCATGATATCACTTTTTGTGTCTGATACAGATACTGATATCACAAACTTGAGTATCTGCCAATACCGATTATAAGTTTATTATAAATTCTTCTCCTTTTGAAAG
Source organism: Brachirus orientalis (assembly GCA_016785285.1). NCBI lineage: Eukaryota > Metazoa > Chordata > Actinopteri > Pleuronectiformes > Soleidae > Brachirus > Brachirus orientalis. The sequence continues at coordinate 3,348,039 of JAFBJR010000504.1, read as the reverse complement.
AAAATTAAACAGCCCACAACATGACCTAGCTAAAATGCTGTTGCTGATTATTATTTAAATGTTTACATTCTGTGATATATATATATATATATATATATATATATATATATATATACACACACACACACACACACACACACACACACACACACACACACACACACACACACACATGTATGTATGTATGTATGTATGCATTCTTTTGTATTGTATATGATTTTACATTTTTATCTGTCCAATATCCAATCCAGGGATTTTGACCAGTTTGAGGCAGCTACCAAAACTAAGTAAAGTATCCGGGAAAGAAAGCATGACCTAAAATGACATATAATAAAAGTACAAACCTCTTTACCAGTCAGTCTAAAAATTTTAGCACTACGCTTAATTACACTAGTCTGAAGGTACTGCATAGAGCACAAAAGGATTATGTGGTTCAGCAGTCACCGACACTTTACCGATGCATAATTATTGATTGGGGATTAATCATTCTTTTTCAGGTGGAGCCGGTGTTTGCCAGAAAATTGGTGTACTATTACCAACAGAACAATGGCCACCACCTGCGAGGCTACGACCACATCCAGGGACAGAACCTATCTCCAACAATCGACTATCCTTCACAGAAACCTCTACAGCATATTCAGGAGTGACCAGCACACACACACACACCCACGTATGCACTCGCGCGCACACACACACATACACACACACACAAACATGCAGACACACACCGGAGGGAATGAATGTGAATGTAAACCACTGACTGTTTATCACGTCTCGTGTTGTAGTGTGTACTGTACATGGCAGGAACTGTCTTAGGGGTAGAGATGGGGAAGACCCTGTTGTTTTCTTTTGCGCACCATAGTTTTGGTGATGTATTTTTTTTTCACTAAAAGAATTTATTGTGACAGTGTAAAGGATGCGGTTTGAGGGAGGGTAGGGTGGAGTAGAGGGCGACTGAGACAGGAAGTACTAGCACAGGTGCACAGGAAGAGTGGCCCCCAAGTCTAACACTGATGTGTCAAAGTGTGAATGAATACTTATTGGGCTGGATTTTCCGCAGGTAACAGCTGACAAGGCCTTTGTTATTATACATGGGACATCTAGTACTTGTTGCTGTAAATATTAAGCAATGTCAGTGTGTACAGGCCATTGTAGAAAAAAGGAAACACACACACACACACAAAACAACAAAAACTATTATGAGATAAATCATTGATCTGTTGGCGTCATAAGTTTGCTTTTATCACAATTATTTTCCCTCTCCTGCTTCTACTGAACTCTACTTCTTTTGAACCCTACTTCTACTGAATTTCTACAGAATGTTTTTGGCTCAGAAAAAAATATCTGATTTGTTTAAATCACTTGCCTGAACTAAATTAGAAAATGCTGTTTGTATTATTGTTTGACTGATGAAGACTAAAGCCAATATGTCCATATGACAATTAACTGTATTAAATGTTCAAGCTCACAACTGCTTACATTTTGGTTTTGAATTTTAAGTTCAAGTCAGTGTTCACACATTTGTCCAGTAACTGTTCAGCACTTAGAACTTAGACCTGTGAGTGTGTTTAGACCTGTGTCACCAGAAAAGACTGACCATGATGGATGGTCTTTTGTAGGAAGTTGGCTGGAAAAATCACACTCATCTCATAACTCGCAAAGCATCCTTACCTGTTCCTCTTAACATGAAACTAGTGGCCTCACTAACGGGAAGGAAAACTATCTCTGTGGTCTGTATGCAGGTTCAGCCAGAGAATAGCTCTCTAGTTCCCAAGTCCAAGACCAACTGGTTGGTTTTTGCTGTTTTTCTTTACAAAACTCTTTCACTGCTTTGAGTTGAGTGTGTGTGTGTATAAGAAAATGCAAAAGTCAGAATTGGAGATCGTAATTTTGTGATTGAACTCCCAAAGACTGATGTAACAGTTGGAGGGATAAAGGTTATGTTGTGTTTTTCTTCTGTGGTCCTGAGTTTCGATCTCTGCATGTACTTCCTTCACACTTAAACCACATCACTTTCACAGTGGCTTCAAACTTATGTCCCAAATCAGAGGCAGGAATATCTTTGTGTGTGTGTGTGAGACACTCGCACACACTTATTTGTTACCTCTTCAGGATCTTTCTGGAATAAACACTGATCTTGTCAGGACCAGTAGTCATTATGGAGATCAAAACCTGGTCCTGATGAGGTGGAACCTCCGTCCTGATGAGTTGGTTAATTTTAGGGCCGATTTGATTTGTGGTTAGATTTAAGATAAGGTTTGGTCTATGCAATGTCCTAAGAATTATAGCTGCGCAAACCTGACGCACCTCTGTCTGTGTGTGTTTGCTTGAGAACAATAATCCTTTTTCCCCGTGACCATGTGACCAGTCAATCTGATTGTCTTCTGTGGTAATTTAACAAATTGTAATACTAAGAACACCAGTTGTGTGTGTGTGTGTTCATGCAAAGATTGCGTAGGTGGGTGCATATTGCACAGTTGCAGTATTTCTGTTATCAGAAATTGACATTTATAATTAAAACATGTGACTCCCCCACCTACAACATTAGTGAGTCAAACGTGTGCGCATACACACTCACACACTGATTACAGTAAAAACCTGCAGAGCCAGCTTCAGATGAATTGTGCATAAATTGCATACTGGAAAATAGTTTAAGATTAAGATTGATTAATATAAACTGGTACATGTATGGATGATTTATTTTTAAATAAACCTATAAACCTGTTGCTATACATGTGCTGTGCTTTTTTGCCTTTTAGCTCTGCTGATATGTAACAAAAGGCTACAAGAATGAGACTATTTGGTTAGGGAAAAAAGAAAAAAGATGAGGGTAAAAAAGACAGTCACACATTTACCATGGTATTTCCCCTCTGCAGGAAGCCACATCATTTATAGTCAGGCTCAAGCTTATCCGCCTATATGAGCCGTTAGTCCAAGCGACACTGTCTGAGCCCTCCACCCGAAGCGTCGGAAACAAACTGTTAAATCATAATCTAATCCCCCCAAACTATGGCAAAAATGTTTTGAGAGACAAATGAAACTTTCAACAGCTTGACTGCATCGCACTCTCCAAAAATATTTAATTATTTTGGTTCCATCTTGACTCAGTAAAAATGATATATATGATATATATATAAATATATATCTTTTTATTTGTTGTGTAATGCTATCTTGTCCAACTCTAACTATCCTTTACATGTGGATCATCTGCTCTTTTTGGTGATTCACTACTCTTTTCACAGAAACCTACAGCTATTCTTTTTAAGTTTATATCAACAGCAGCACTGATTTGTTTATCTATTTATATGTGATAAGGATCTGAAGCCAAAAAAATACATAACAAGAAAAACTTGACCATGTTATACTGACATCTGCTGGTTAGTGTAGCTGCAGTTAAACAAAAAAGACAGTAGTTTTGTCCAGCAGTGACTCCTACAAATGCATTATGAGGATACTTTCAACCCAGACTACTATAAAGGAGCAGTACATATACATGTCTGACACAACAGTCGCACAAAATTACATTTTATATTCTTGGTCAGGACACTCTTGCAAAAGAGATTTATCTCAATCAGTTTTAGTCCTGTCCAGTGCATGTAGACACCAGGTACTGCACAAGCACTTACCCTTTTGTCTTCTCATTTTATGTGATCCATGACATCAGTTAAAAGTGTGCAAAAACAATATTACTTAACAACTGTATTTGAGATGTAACCTTTACAAGACAGTAGTGATGGTAAGGTTGGAGGAAGTTGTCAAGTAGGCCTATTAATCATCTGCACGAGAGAAATAAATTAATAAATATGTTGGAGGGATGAGCCACTACATCACTATTTCCCCCATATAATTATTAAAAATTATTAATTAGGAAAATTTAATTTTTGCATATGAGCCCCTGCCTCATATGCCTGTGCACACTCCTATTCAAAACTCATCATGCAATAAATTCCCTTATTTTGTGAAAACCACTTATTTATTTTTTTTTTTTTTAAACCATTAGACTCAAAGTCAGCAACCCCAGTGTGTTTAGCTTCAGGAATCTGGAAGACCCCTGGATTTGATGACAGTGCTGTTTAACCCTTGTCAGCTCAAGTTGATCCTACTAGTTTGACCCCCTGGTTGGGAAGGTGTTGACCTCATTTTCCTTTTTAAAACATCTGACCCCTCAAAATGACATTACAAATCCACCAGTCATCAGTCATCAGCCCACTGCTCATGCTCTGCTCTCATGAAGCTATAGCATGGGAGCAAACAATGAACAGATCTGAAAATTATGTTGACAGAACAGTGTATATAGTGTCTACACGCCGAATTACTACATTACTGGTGTAACTTGGAATTATCACTATTATTATTATTACAGTGAATTAATTATCTTATATGACCAACAGGAGGCATCAGAGATGCTCCTCATCAGTTGTAGTTATAGTTTTCTTTATCATCACAATTAATCAGCTTGAATTGTTTTCAGATGCCTGTGTTTATGTAAGCCTCTTCCGATAACAATGTACTCGACCAAATACATTATGATGGCAGGAAAGCAAAAACAGTTGTCGGATGAGGAGAAGCGTAAGTAATGAGAAACAATCAGATGAGTTTGGAGATGAGTATAAACAGATATGGGTTGATAAGCAGAACAATATGGTGGGCTATACCTGGCATGAATGCAAGGGACTGTCTGTTTACTTTTGATGGAAACTGACATTGAAGATATAGAAAAGTCAGAAACACTGGTTTACTCTTATTTTAGCAATATCATCATATAATCATTCCCTCCATGGATGTAAAACAAAAAAATAACGAGAATACAAGTTTGACTGTTTAACTTATTGTGCGTGCTTGTAGGTGCAGTATACTAAATGGCCAGCAGGGAGTGATGTGTCATTGGATGTTTGCTGAAGAGTGACAATATGGAACACAATGATCCAACATTTGAATTGCTGGACTACTACATTTGATCACTCTTAATGGCTCAGGGGCGTCACTCTCTGTAACAGCCCATCCATCTTAGACAAACAGAGTATATCTAAAAGGCCTATGCAAGTGGGAGTGCACTCATACACAAAGTTTGATTTTCTTAATTAATTTTGCTTCAATTTATTCAATTTAACAAACCAACATACTTTGCTTTTGGATTTCCCGAAAAACATCCCCTGTGTAATGCAAGAGCTTGAGGTTCCTCACTTTCTTTGATTTTCTGTCTTTCCAAACACAAAGATTCTTTTTTGGTGTGTGTTTTTTGTGTCATTTGACACACGAGAACCAGTGCTGACAGAGAGACGGAGGTGGTCAGAGTGACAGCTCATGGGCCGCATTGCGTGAGAGTTGACTCAGGCCGTTCTCAGACTCTGTGTGGTCTGGGTGTGTGGTCTCCAGCTGACGGGCAGGGAGGAAGACGGGAGAACCCTGTGTGTGCGTGTGTGTTTGTGTGTTCAAGTATTTACTTTATCCAGTGTCAGGTCCAGGCTCTCTGTAGTCATGGTCTAACCAGAAAGCTTTGCCTCAGCAGCCTCAGTCAGGAAGATAAACACATTGCCACCACTCTGACATGGCTCATCTAAGGATCACTTTTATCCATGTACACTTACAGGACCTGAGAGACCTTTGTATTAGAGAGTGCAAATTAAGTGCTTCTATAAACTTGTGAAGATTGTTTTTACAGTTCCTTTCTCATTTCCAACTGTAGCTTTGATAGATTATATTCCATATTGACATTTAAGACAAATGCAGGCTACATTTAATTTATATTTATATTTCACAATTTTGCATTTGCATTGCATTTCAGTCCTTGTCTAGTCCTTACACACTGCTATGGGGAGCACACCACATTGCTTTTTATTGTACCAAGTGAATAAAACTGAACCCTGATTGACAAATGCTCATGTATGCATTTATATTGATTGTCAGACTCAGCCCTGTGAACTGCCTTTTACTGTATTTATATTTGTTGTGTGTTAGCTTTTAATATTTAGTTTTCTTCCTTTACATTGTTTTCTTGTTTTGTTTGTGATGTTTATGAGAAAACTCCTATCTGCCATTCATTAATTTTTTTTTTTTTTTTTTTTTTTAGCCGTGACTTATTTTCGCAGATTTATTTTCAGATAGACCCAACTAACCCTGAAAATTATAACAGTTTTACCATAAGATGATAGATGGATAAAATTTCTTCACATTCACTGCGTACAATGAAACTGGATCATTAAGTATAGATTTGCGGTGAGGATGATAAGACCTTATACAACCTCCTCACTCTTCCCCTGCGTTTTTATCCACACATGCACATACAAACAACCATCGGACTAGCCTACTCTCCTCTCCCACTCCCACAGTGATCTCAGGGGAAGGCTATGTAATGCAGCACTGCTGAGAACGCGCCATGAAAATATAAATACAACCTCGCCGCATTTCAACCATGTAAATAAACAGGGCCACCCAAATTTCCAATTAGAGCTGGTGTGGAAGGCAGGAAATGGGTTAGACGAGGGGAGACCACACCTCCTTCTCTGTCCTCTACTCCTGAGAGGAGTCCAGGTCCAGGTCAGGGACATGGGACAGTGGCAGTGTAGACACAGTAGAGAGCAAAGCATTCAGCACCCCATCTCTGGCTGTTTTGCACATTCCCCTGCAGCTTCATTATAGTATCCTCCTCCCCTTATTATCACTCCTACAAAACAACAAATACATGGAATTTGATACTTTATATGCACGGAATCACTGTAATCCTCAATAAGAATTCTTTGGTTCGGGTTCCATTTTGCAAACATTTAATTTACCTTATTTTGACACACCAAGCCTTCAACCAGCTTTCCTTATCAGTTCCATTAAGTTTATCAGGTAATTCCTATCTGGCTGAAATGAGGCATTCTCACTGTATTCCACATCTTCTTGGAGGCACCGTTATTAGCCCGGAGACCACCCAGGATCTGGGGTCCAGTTGTTGGAGGCATAGGCAGGGTCTTAGAACTCAAGACAAGCCTTCTCTGAGGAGACATGGTGCTGCAATAATGTAACAAGATTTATCTGATAGTTGTCAGAGCCACATCTGATAGTCTTATGGCTACTAGGCTGAGCACATGTGCCTGTTGGACATCATGGGGCCTATTAGTCAACATAAACATAAACACACAACTTAGCATAATTACCCCAGAGAATAAAAGAGCTGCGTCATGAAAGTCACTTTCACTCCAGATATGGCTCCTAGGCATATCACTACAAATCACCCTGACAGGGTGGGGCTCTCTGAGATAAAACCTGTGAGAAGGGCCCGAGATAATGGTTTACCCACACTTTATGATGCATGTATGTTGTAAATCATTTACTTCGACATAAATTCAATTCAGTTGTCCTTGGATGGCACCGATAATAATACCCTCCGAAAACACGGTCTGCAAGTCCTCCACCTTCCATCAACCATTGTTCAGTGTTTATGTTCGATTGGTCTCCGAGTGCCGTGTCCCTTCCCTCAACAGCCTTACAGGAAACCAACCAAGTATAAACACAGGGATCAGGAGATCCTCTATTGCCTCAACTCTGAGCTGCACAACCTCAATCTAAACAGATGCAGAGACCGGCTTTTGCATGTTGAGAATATTTTATGCTCATTGTCTGATATCATGTATGTTGAGTCAGAGCAGCAGTCCAGCCATGGCTGTGTAGTGGCTGACACTGGTACACCTGCAGCCGCACAGCTAAAAGGGTAAACTGGAGGGCCAAGCTTGCATATCCTTACTTTATACTGTGCTTGTTGTTTATCCCATTTTCGCAGGTGTTTATTTCGATTTGAGTTGTTTATTTACATATTTACTTCTTTTCTTTTAGTAACTGCGATTACTCGTAATTCTTTTATTATGTTATAATGATGTCATCTCTCGGTTTTATAGGCGCTACAATTCTTGAACTTACTCTGTTGTTGTTGTCAAAATAAATTGTCAATAAAAAAAGAAGCTTGCATTTAGGGTTAAAAATGGAGACAATAATGAATTAAAGATGTGCATCATCTCTGTTCTGTGACATCTGAAACTTTGATTTGTTTGTGCTTTCAGTCTGATATGCAGTCCACTCGGCCTCTGACTTGCTATGTGCTCAGTTAAGGCTCAAGACTGCCAAACTGAAATCAGAATATGGGAAAACACAATAAAGCAACGATAAGTGCACCACTGTGATTACATTCTTGGGGGTGTAAAAATGAAAAGGACACACAGAAAACTTAATATCAATATTGACCTTCCATTAAATGAGACTTAAAGCTTTCTGTCTCGCTTAAATGTTAAGTCTTCTGCAAGCCCTCTGGAGAATGTATTTTAACAGCAGCGTGGTTGAAACAACCTCGGTTAGAACAACATTCTAGGACTGGTAGAGCAGGGAAACACCTCGGACTTGGATTAAAAAGCCTGGAGAAGATCAGTGGCAGCAACTTCAAGATGTATTTGCTGAAAGAATTTTCATTTGCTGTGTGATAATAAAGATTAGCGACAAGATGGTCTGTCAATAGAATATGAATGGAGCCTTTGTGTGTTAGGCTACAGTTAAATAGTGAGTCAGTATGGTCTTAGTTGTGACATGCGGAGGGTTATCGAGACAAGGGTTCTCATATGCACTGAAAATATTAGATGTGCTTATGTTGTGTCATAGAAGTCAATATTATACTGTAATGTAATTCACTTGATAAGTTATGAAGTCCATTCCTAAGGTTATGGGATTTAAAGGAAACATGACATTGTGATTACAAATTCTTTTCAACATATTCCGTATGTTGTTATTCTGGCATGAGTTGGAGGCAACTAATGTAACTAATGTAACATTTAGTTTAATGTATTACATTAAACTAAATGTTAACTTTTTAAACAATTGTTTTGACAACATGGCAAGAGAAAAATATTTTTATAAATGAAAATACATCACACTTAATTAGAAAATAATTCACATTAAATGTTTTGATATAAGCCCAATTGAAATTTCAAATTTAAAAGGTTCAACTCAAAATGCAGCCCACTTATGTACAGTAAGTGTTATGTACACTTACTAATCGTTCTTAAATATTTCTTATTCTTTAGCTGGCTATTCATTTGTGAATCTCTAAAATCTGGTGTTTCCTTTTCCCCCAAAACGTATATGGATTGGTTGAAACCTGGCCGTTTTTACTTCTCATGAATTTTCCCTATTCTCAGTTTATGCCATTAAAATCTTAGAAATGTTATAGTTCTTAAAATAGTTGCTGATTCATCAATAACTTCAGTAATTCGAAAATAATGAAAGTGTAATATTATCTGTTTCATAATGTCAATATTTTTGAATTTTAGCTATTATTTAATTTGTAACAACGACCTGAAAATAACTTGTGATTACAGATTTCAGAGCTTTACCAACACATGAGCAGCAAAATAACATTAAACTATTATTTAATAATAGGTGTAATATCAACATGAAAAAAAAGAATTCATTTATACAAGCCACTTAAATTGCACCATTCTGCACACAAAAACAAATAATCAAAGGTTTACCTCCAGTATTGAGTCTGTATATAGTAGAGTTGAACCGGGACATAACAAAGGATCCAGTCTCTTTTGCCCAGCAGGTGGCATTGTTGAACACACACTCTTTGACATGAGGCTTTTAACTGCATGATAATAACAATAAAATTGCTCTCAGACCTCTGTGCTCAGCAGGCATTCAGAGAATTACTTGTTGCCCACGTGGAAGAGGGTAGTATAGTAGGTTTATTACAGTGTGTTTATTTTACAATAATTGAAGGTTTTATAATAGCATAGGTTTGATGGGATTTGTTGTTTGTTCTGCTGATACAAAGAGATGAAACCGAAAAAAAGACATGAGTTTGTCATAAAACTTTCTTTTATGTTTTATGTTCCATAGTGTTATTACTGGTGCTAGATGTGAGGGTGTATGTGTGGGGACTTGTCTTCCTTATGGGGACAAAAATCAAGTCCCCATAACATAAATTACTACATTTTAAGGTGAAGACATGTTTAAAAGTTATGCTGAGGTTAGGGTTAGGTTTAGGGCACTAGTAATTATGGTTAAGGTTAGATTAAATCTCCAGCCAATGAATGTAAGTCAATGCAATGTCCTCTGAAGTCATGGAAACCAGTGTGTGTGTGTGTGTGTGTGGGTGTGTGTTTGTGTATGTGTATGTGTGTTTGTGTACACCATTTTCAGTATCAGACCTTTGACCTTTTGACCTTTTGTCTAATGGTTTCACCAAAATGTATCTTAGTATTTGAACCTACAATAACTGGAGTCACGCGTCACAACCACACACAAATACATGTATCTATCAGTGGTTAAAAAAGTAAAAAAAATCCATCATGATGGGATATTCAGTCTTAACCTGTTAAATGTGTAGGCACCTCAGACTAATCCTGAACCTTTTTTTTTTTTTTTTTGCGTTAACCTTGTGACCTTATAATGGCCATCAACACTGCCTTATTTGCAGAATATTTGTCAGCACTAGTCTGTTTTGGATAATTTACGAGGCGATGAGTAAGAGTATGTTTTCCTCTGAGTCTTGTAATAAGTAGATGACTCATTGTTTTCCTTCACTATGTCTGTGCACATCTTTCTCAGTCACTTTTTGTGTTTTAATGTGTTGGGGG